>JBBBDQ010000885.1:1507500-1622500 GCA_037127315.1 Ascarosepion bandense | reverse complement strand
ATGCAAGTTAGTGAGATAGGAAATAACTACTGACTTTACATTTAAATTCTTGAAGATTGTTGCTGTCGAGGAAGCAAGTAAATGGAAGACAATTCCACAGGCGGGAAGTGCGAGAAAAGAAGCTGTTGGAGTAGAATTTGCGTTTACATTTTATTGGTTTCACAGTAAAAGGGTGGGACATAGTTGCTAATCTTGTGGCTCTAGTAAATTCATATATAGGGGGAACCAGTGAGCTAAGTCCATCGGAGCAGAAGCCGTGAAAGTATTTGTAGAAGAGACACAGGGAAGCCACATTGTGCCGGTGAGAAAATGACTGTATCTGAGCTGCCAAGTCGGAATCGATCACATTATAGATTCTAATTTTGTCAAGGACACCTAGGTGGATAGCAGGAGCACCCGACCAGATATGGCAGCATTATTCAATGCAGGGGCGGATAGTAGATTCATATTTGTGCAAGATTGTTTCAGACGGGAAAACTTCCTGGCCCTACACAGTGAGCCGACTTACTTAGCAGCGGATTTAGCTCTGGATTCTATATAGTCATTTTACTTGAGGTCTGTTGTGAGAGTTAACCCGAGGAGGCGCACTGTTTTGCTTTCAGGAAGACTAGCCTGATCCATGCTAATAGATGGCAGGAGCAATTGTCTGTGATGGTTCACAGATAGCAGCTTCGTTTTGGAAGCATTAAAATTTACGAGACATTTCTTACCCGAGTCCGCCACGGATTGGAGGTTTGCTTTGTCAGCCTAGGCAGATTTTTGATCGATGCGAGAGTAAATTGTAGTGTCATCAGCGTATGTGCCTACCTGGGATCTTATTACATCTGAGAGATCGGTAATGTAGATGTTAGTCGAGATATGAGGAGTCTCTTTAAGGACAGGCACTCGACTTTTTTGGTTAATGAGGGCAATGTTATTGAGAGGAGTTTCCTTCCGAAATTTTTATTAAATGCTTAAATCAACATTATCATTTTCCCTTTAAATTATATGTGCTACCAATTGCAATTTTTATTGTTGCTGAAAGTATTCGATTAACGTATTTTTATCATTTGATAACTTTCTATAAATGTGATTATGTAGCGCCAGTCTATAAAGTCTCATTAGGTGTGAAAGTCTTTAAGACCTAAATAATTTAAGGTATTTTAATCGTGATTTTAAAGTAGGGAATGATTGTGTAGAATTTTTTTCTATTATTATTCACCCAATACAAAATCTAAGAACCGCTCAAAATAGAGGGTTACTAAAAATGTTGTAAGAAAGTACAAAGAGGGAGCAAGCGGTGCATAAATGGAATATATATATATCTGTTAGCCCTAGACTTGAAGAGGTTAAGACTGTAGTGATTGGGGAAGCATCCTTTTGAAGTATGTTCAATGATGCATTAGTTCTGGGAAATGAGCTGTCTTGAGTGGAACTTCTCCCTTACTCATGGTGGAAGCAAGGAAGATTCACCCGAAAATCTGTCATAAACATTTGAAAAGAATAATGGATCGAGCACGTGAGTATTGATGAGGTTTCGGAAAGGATGGAAACAAAAACGAAATTAATACTGAGACAGCTAAAGTTCCTGGGACATGCAACGGAGAAGAAGAGCTTGGAGAATCTGATACTCACTGGCCAGATAGAGGGAAAGAGAGACAGGCGAATGCAGAGTGTAACATACTTGATAGCCTGAGCAGGTGGATGGCAGAACGGAGGCTGCCTGGTGTAATATGAGAAAGCGTACTAAGAGCCACCAGGAATAGGTATACGTGGAAGACCATGATCGCCTACGTCCTGAAAGGACATGGCACATAGAAGAAGAAGAAGAAGAAGAAGAAGAAGAAGAAGAAGAAGAAGAAGCTTCGAACATTTCGTTTGATAGAAAGTTGTTAAATAGTAGAAAATAATTCATCTCAAAATCATTGCACAGGCAAAATGAAACTACTCCATTATCTTTCCCACGTAGCCATGCCAAATTAGAGATGATAAAGAAAAAAGAAGTCTAAGGAGATTCCTGCTCACCTCCGTCCTGAAAGAACATGTTATTAAAATTATTCCATAGATATATAATTCAAATCTATGGCCTCTTATTGGAACAAGAATCACTATTTTACGAAAGTGTGCTGAAAACTCTTACCGCAAAATTCTATGTAGTCATTTGGTTGATTTTGAGAAGTGGGTTCGGTCAAACAATCCTCGGCACCACTCAGTTACACAAAATATAAATATAATGGTCATGCTAGAAATATATTGCAAATGATTTTCCTATAGAAACAATTCCCGTAGTTGGCTATATCAACTGCAGAGAGGTAAGCCAACACGAAAGTGGCCTCTGTAAAACAAAAATGCTACAAAGAAAACATGGGAAAACTTTTTGAAAATACAGAAATCGTCACTATAATATTCTTTTTTTATTTGTCGTGTCCATTCAGGACGTAGGCGATCATGACACTCCACATCTCCCCTATTCCTTGCAGCTCTTAATAACTTTTTTCTTGTTATTTCTCCAAAACACTGATTTGCTATCAACTTTATCAAGCCCATCAAACATGTCACACATTGCTTTCCCCCGTCTCTCTTTCGTTCTACTCGTCCTGTGAGTATCAGGTTCTGCAAGCCCTCCTTCTTCATTACTTATCCCAGAAACTTCAGATGTCTCTTCCTGATGTTAAACATAAGTTTTCTTTTCGTTTCCATCTTC
This sequence comes from Ascarosepion bandense, assembly GCA_037127315.1. Taxonomy (NCBI): domain Eukaryota; kingdom Metazoa; phylum Mollusca; class Cephalopoda; order Sepiida; family Sepiidae; genus Ascarosepion; species Ascarosepion bandense. The sequence continues at coordinate 1,619,817 of JBBBDQ010000885.1, read as the reverse complement.
TTCAAAACCGTGTCGTTGCGCACATGTTCGCTCCATGGTATCCTCAGCATCCTTCTGTAGAACCACATTGCGGTTCTACAGTCTTTCCTTAATCTTTGATGATATTGTCCAGTCACCACAATGCCAGACCTTAAATAAATAGCTTCATACCAAAACATAACACCTACAGCAGATCATCTACAAATTATATATCTCTAAAACATACGTTTACGCTGAAAATATGAAATTATGTACAAAATGTCTTTAGTTGAAAGCATAAAATTGTGTATAAAATATTTAGTTTTCGGCATTAAAATAACCCATAACTGTTGGACATTCAGGCAAACATTGCGAACATCTCGGTGATTGTTCAGTTTGTAAATAAATCATGATAACTAAATAAATTTATTTGTGAATTTGTTTTACTGGGTGACCTGTAGAATTAAGCTGCAAATTACGATAGAATAACATTGCGCAATATTTTCTATAAAAATAATATTAATATGAAAAATATATTTAATATTTTTACTATAGAACAGAAGAACAGAACCGAGGAAAACTAATTGTAGCTGGTGTTATTTGAAAATGATTATAAGTGGTAACAACCATTATAATAATATAGCACTTTTGTAATGTCATTTTACTTAAGGATGTAGGCGATTATAGCTCTCCGCAGATTCTTTTCCATTATTAACTATGACTGACTTTGATATCCTTGGAAAGTAGGGATGTGGTTTTACTCTGACTTTTCCACGATTTGAAATTAAACCTTTTCCCTTCTTTGACTGAGGAGTAAAGTAAATAATGCAGAGGCGCATCGATTAATACCTGTTTTTTTTGTTTTGTTTTTTTAAATAATCACATCTGTTTGGAAAGAAAATTTATTAGAAAATTTATTAGAAAATTTATTAGTTTATTAGAACATGAAATTTATTTAAAAACTGTGAAAGCTTTTTCTTCCAACCAAATCATTTCCGACGTGTAACACGAGTTAAAAAAAATAATTCTGGCGAGAAAAAAATGCATTTATTATTTCAAGTAGCCACGTTTTGATTGATTTATTCATTGATTGATTTTATCTAACCAGGTGATGTAAGCAAAGAGGATTAAACTCCAAGAAAAATACTCCCACAATTTGGAATGTGTGAAAGCGTTAAATGTCAGTTGCACGTTTAACCATTGACTTCTGTTTTGGATTATATCTTATCTTTGACACTCTAAGTATTTAAGTGTTTTTTAATAAGATTTTATTTGTGTTGTTTTGTTTTACGGCCTATCAACTTCAGTGGATTATTTAATGCCGGCAATTTTTGCGGGTATGAATATGACATGTATTCTTTGTAATTATATTAGTTTATAGATCAGATTTCATTGACGTATTATTGTAAAGAGGGTTTTTGTCGAAAGTCTGGTTTCACTGATTTAATTTGGTTTATTTTGTTTTATGGCATATCGACATCTGGAAGTGTTTTAAGGCTAACAATTTTTTAGGATAGGTTCGGATGAACAGAATACGTAGAAATCAGTTTAGAGAATTGACGCATTTTTGTAACGAGGGTTTTTGTCGAGAGTCAAATGTATTGCTGGTAATATATTTTAATGTATTGCCGGTAAGATATTTTAATGTATTGCTGGTAGTATTTTTAATGTATTGCTGGCATTTTTTTTCAAAAGCTGCATTGCTCTTATTTTTATTATAAAATCTATTTTTATACTTTCATCATTTTTTTTACCCCAATTTAGGGATTAACTATTTGCCATAGCTGGAACCCTAACAGTTATTACCACTCCGGGTCGGGGTGAACCTGGGAAAGAAAGCATTTAAGAGATATTTCAAGCTCTTCAAAACGTCCCAATTATAGGCTTTGTTGCCGGATGTAATTTATCATCACAACAAAGATAAGCCAGATTTTAAATTAAGTTCATTATTTTTCCAATATTTTCTAAAGTGCAATGGTGCTTTACGGTTGACCGTCCATTTTTTTTTCTGTATGTTCACTTGTACTCATACGCAACCCTTCTATTGCTCTGGTTGCTATTCAAGGTTATCCTAATATTTAACATATATTTGGTGAAAATGAATTCATGATTTCCTCAAAAACATTTGTATGAAAGTTCGTCTCGCTAACATCAATTTCCGCACCTATATCCCTTACATAAGCGGTTCTCAAGCGGGGTTCATGTGGACCATGGGGGTCCAGGTAACAGGACTGGTTGTCCAAAAAAATAGCGAATTGAGGGTCCACGGTAATATTTTAGTTGTCCATAGAGCAATTTCACTTTGGAACGGTTGTTACAATTGATATTGGAGTCAACGTCATAATAAAATACTAAGAAATAGAAAATCAACAAAAACAAGATCAAGCGTCATCTCTTACATCAGCGGTTCACAAGCGGGGTTCATATGAATATGAGGGTCCATTCCATGTAGGCAGTCTGTTTTTTTTTTATAATTGAACAGTACATTTTAATTATCCACCGGCATAGATGTCCGAGAAATCTTTTTTTGAAAAATGTCAATCTTCCGCCAAGATTCGAACCTGCATATTCGCATATACCGGGAGATGTCACTATTAGTTTTACAGCTCAAACAAAGAAGATATCATGGTAGCCAATGCCCGAATTAAGCTATCATATTATTTATTAAAATGTTCTACTTAATTATAGAAAAACAGACAATCTACTCAAATCTGAGTATCCATTAAAAATAACGAATGAATTTAAATAAGAAATAAATATATCAATTAATACCAATTTTGTAAATTTCTGTATTATTATGAATTATTTTATTAGAGTAAATAAGTGTTCTATATAATTTGTTATATATATATATATATATATATACATATATATATAAAATGAATTTCGAAGTTCAAAAGCGTTGTATGATCATTTCTACATGAAATAGGGATTTCATGTAGAAATGATCATACAAAGCATTTGAACTTCGAAATTTATTTTATTTATAATTCACTCTGTAATTTAAATATTAATTACATTGAGTCCTCCACCTGGATTATTTTTTAATATTAAAATATTAATATTAATTAGGATCGGGTCTTTGGGATTTACCTTCCTGCTTTTTCTTTTAGATTAAAGTTTTTTAAAATAAATATATATATATATATATATATATATATATATATATATATATATATATATATATATGTATGTATGTATGTGTATATTAGGTTCTTCCACCGATTCAATAGAAAATAGAACAAACCGTAATGGAAAAAACTACCCAAAATCGATTAAAACAATGTTTTACCCTCAAAATATATTTATGTTTATCGTATTTGGAAAGACCACAATATTTCTTATTATTTTAGTAAGTTTTTAATCCTTTCTCGCACATTCAAAAATTTCTTAAATTTTTTTTTCTTGTGTCAGCGAGGGTGGAGGACAAAGTTAGTTAATGTTTAGTATAGATAATTTTAAATTCTTTTTTGTGGTAAAATCTCATTGATTTGGAAATTTTGCAAAACTAAAATAATTGTCCTATTTTAATCAAAATTCGGGAATTATTCATAAATGAACAAAATTACTGTTGAAATTTTTATTTTCGAAAATCTTGGTAAAATACATTTTTTCTGTTTCTGTAATCTCACACTTAATTTAATGAATTTTTCAGAAATTAAACTTCACCCACTTCATATTTATATCAATTAAACGCATGGAACACTGGCGAATTTAAATCCCAATTTTATTTTATAAAACAGAAAAACCATTTACCAAAAGTCTGTTTTGAAATAAAAGTATGCAATAACACTATGATATTATTTTTGTTAGAAAAGCTTTGATTTTGTTTTATGAATAAGATATATGAAAAACATTTGCTTACTTTGTTAAATTAGTGTTACTTCAAACTGTAGCATATAAATTTACTATTTCTATAATACAATACACTTCTTATTTATTAGTAAAAAAATAAAATAAGCTTTACTTTCATCGACTTTTTATGGGGAGGTCTTCTAAAAAACATTAAGAGTAAAAGTGTTGCATGAGTTAAAAAGTGACGCATAGGTCAAACATAGATAAAGCATAGAAGATTATATAAAATTATTTCTATTTATTATATAAAAATTCGTAAAAATATTAACCTTAAAAGAATATCAGCAATTTTATATTGAACAGATTCACCCCCCCCCTTAATCTCCGACTGGAATACGAGACTGAGTAGAATTCATATCTTTCTTTTTGTCTCTCTATCTTCTGCATACACACGGACAGACTTTTCTTGAAATAATCAGTCATATTTGCCAAAGGCTTCTTCGCCCCATAACATTTGCCCTTTAATATATACATTATTCTATATATCTGACTCATTCGACCAGACTGATGTAACCGCGCAAAAAGGCACAAAAAGAAAAGAAAATTATAGAGTTGAAACTATTTCTTCGAATCAATCTAGCAATTGATGGAGATATTGTTTTGAGAAGAAGATAGCTTTTCCTAAAGCCCCTTTGATGTTTCTATTCCCGACAATTAAACGTCCACTTCTTGCTAACCGCATGCCATTTCACTAGCTGCCTATCCAGAAAAGAGAGGCTGAAACATCCAAAGGTTTCTCATTGTCACTTGAACTTTCGTTACTTTCCCAGGGACAGCATGGATTTCTCTTCTTATATGAGGCAGTATTGAGAAGTTCTAGACCCGACCAAGAACAGTATTACGTTAAATTTTAAAGTTTTGTCATTCAGTCAGATTTGAGAAGTGAATTGATCCGGAAATTTCTAAAAATACACTAGAATTTATCTATCAATGTGTTTCGTTAGGCGTACAAACTTGAAACGTAAGTATTGACTTGTGCTGTGTCTCATTGAACTTTCCGAAATATATATATATATATATATATGCGGATGAACATATATATGTATATATATATATATATATATATATATATATATATATATATGCGTGTGTGTGTGTGTGTGTGTATTACGAAAAGTTCTGGAGATTTTAAAAGTAATGTTGAAACAAAATTTAAATTAAAATATGTCGGTTGTTAATATCCGAAAGTTTCCGTAACATTGTCTGTTTACATTTGTTTACATTAAGATACGTTTTCAAAGCAAATGTGAATATTACAAGGAATAGAAAATCTGTGTTTATTAGGCATGATTCGGCTTCGTTTAGAGTGTAAAATCATTCTTGGTTGACGCCTTAGTTCAATTAACTGCTTCCTCTGTTAGGGGGTGCAGGTTCGAATCCTGCCGAATAACACATTTTCCTAACAAAATTTCTCAAAAGCATTCGAGCCTGTATATATATATATATTAGTAAAAAATTGGGAGAAAACATATATATATTAGTGAAAGTGCCAATGCAACGGGTCCCTAGTGAGTATAATATAGAAAACATTCTCTCACATATCTCATAAAAGACAGAGATATCGAAAATTGCTTTCTGTGTTAAGCGGGCCGAGTTCTGCTCTGGTTCTATTTTTTCTTCATGTTTTATTTATTTATTTCTCTCGTTCTATCCCTATCTCTTTCTCTTTCTCTTTCTCTCTATCTCTCTCTCTCTCTCTCTCTCTGTATATATATATATATATATATATATATATATATATATATATATATATATATAGTAGACACAAGCATATGATACCTAAAGAAGCAATGGAAAGAAAAAACAAAATAGAATTCAATATACTGAAACATCTCCGCCCCACATCATCCTAAATATTTCTGACATCTGAAAACATATCAAAACATTGCCAAACTATAAATGTTTCCGACTCTATTTAATCATTTTGACTGATTTGGCCAATTCAGCGGGATGTAATGGTTAGCAAATTTCTTTCGCTAGAATCATTACAATTCAGTAATGAGTTCAGATCCTCACTGAGTGCCCCTTGCTTTCACGCTTAGATAATGACCGTTTTGTTTAATTTAATTCATATTTTCAATTCGTTTTGTGGTTTTGTCTTTTTTGAGTGTTTTAACTTTGTTTTAATATACTTAGCATAGAACATCGTTTTTCCGTTCGTGTATAGTTTTTTTGTCTTTTGTTGTTTGTCACTTGGTAGATTTCTTTCGATATATATATATATACACATATAGAATAAAAAGTGTGAGATGCCATTATGGACACTTAATGTATCATAATATGTATAATAAAAACAACAATAAATATACACTTTAAACAAAACGTTCACGGCCTCTCACACTTTTTTCTATACCAATTGTTCTCGTTGGAACAACAGAACAACCCTATTTTTGTTTTTATATATATATATATATATGTCTGTTTGTGTGTGTATATATATATACCTCTCTCCCTACCCCCGTATATCCTTCCCTTTCTCTCCACCTATGTATCTGTCATCGCACCTGCATTCTCAGCTTTCTATTGCTCCTTTCTAACTAGTTTGTACTCCTCACTCATTTCTAATTTTTTTACAGTTATGTAGCCCCTTGCACATCAGTGGCATTTCTGCCTTGCTCGGGGTGAAATGATTAATATATATATATATATTCTGGAGGGCATTATATATATTTCGGGAGGGCATTATTGTTATGTCTTAATTCTTCAGTGGCTACTGCTGTTTTTCAAATTTTTTGTTATTTATATGAAGTCTGGTGTAATTTGTGTGTTCGTAATTTTTTTTGTGGGGTGGAGGAGTTGATGACTGTTAAAAAAACTTGATAATGTTGTTTGAGAAAATGAACATGAAAATAAAAAAAAAGAACATTTCAATAATATTAACGCTAATAGTATTGGGAAATTAATACATATGGAATTGAAAAGTGTAAATCTTAAGATTACTATTAAAACCAATGCATTATGTCCACCATTGAAAATCTTACATTAAAAAAAATGTATCAGTTGCACCAAGAACCTATTTAAAACTCTTTGAATAAAAAGGCATACCGCAATAGCATATCATTTTCCACAATTAATTAATTAGCAATTAAAAGAAATCAGTAAAAGCTCTACCGTAAAATGGAAGATATTAAAAAAAAAAAAATGTGTAAATCTTTATATGAGCCATGTTTTCAGTGTTTCCAGAAAAACATTTAAATTATTAAATTCCTTAAATTAAACCTATTAGACAAATGTAATGAAGTAACTTCCATCTACCATTATAATCTTATATATACCCTAACGTACAGCTAGTTTATTTTCTATTATAATATAAGTAGATCCCACAATCTAAATCCTACGCACATTAATATAATGATTCTCTCATTTTCTGAGAATTACTTTTTTCAATTAACTAATATATTACCAACTATGTCGTTTACATATGTTTAACGTACATTATATTTCAACTCATTTCCGTTTCTATACCAACATCATCTTTTTAAGTGATAAAAACTTCAATAAATAAATCTGTAAGCGTTCCACGAACACATTATTCGACACCATTGCCGTCATGTCATAATACAATTGTATACATTCAAATGTTTCATAAATACACCCAAAAAATAGCTTTCCCCCGACATCTTAATTCTCTACCCCATCCACCTCTCATTCCCCAATCCATCATTGCCTTACTTTCTATTGGCTAACCTAGCCTAACCTTTAACTGTTAACCTATTTTCGTACTACTAATATAGGTACAGTGTTCCATGTAATCTTATAATTTTCAAAGATCGGTTTTCCTGATCAATCCAAATTCGTAAATAATTACATTGAATATACTACAACATGTTAAACAAGAAGACTCACTTTACATCTCTCTAGTCATAGCTCTACTAGGTCTTATTTAAATACACATGGAGACTTACCAAAACCTGGCCATAATATACTCGTCGATAATACAAATATAATAGCATCATTTACATATTAAAAAAACGGCAAAAGTAGAGGCATGATTAATAAAAAAGAAAGAGACAACACTCAATATTATCAAATATGAACAATGCCATAATGTGCTGACAGTGTTTGAAAAAAAAATTTAACTCTAGAGACATACATAAAACAACCTATATATTCAGTAAAATAAAATTTATCCTTGATAATGGCTAAAAGCAGAGCAGATAGAGCTTAAATAAATAAAACATTCGGATGATTTTCATAAAATTTATGTGCTGAAAAAATATATGAAAAATTAACCGCAGCACGTTGTCTGTCATTTTTACCAAAACTTTCATGAAAGAGAGACTTCTGCATAAATACGTAATATATATATAATGGATTCTCCCGTCGCGTTCAACGTATGAGGGTCCAACCTTTTTCCAGCAAGACAACCACACAGAGATTTGTTTATAGTGGTGAAGGCATTGTGTAGTACCGTCCACACTTCTTGGAACTGCTGATAACAAACAATTGGTGCAGATGACTGCCACAAATCGCACGAACAGCAGACCTCAATTATTTAACCCATAATTGGAGGGAACGAACGGATTAATACCTTTCCCAAGGGTACCAGTGCGCAAGTAAATGCAGCGTGCTCGACTGAAATTGGAACTCGGCTCACCGATTTCCCCCTCCAAGCCGACATCCACCGCACCCCAACGCACATCCGTGAATGCTAACAGCACCTGGTATTCCCAAGTGGTCACCCACCTAAGTACTGACCAGGCTCAACTTCGGTGATCGAGCGGGAACCGGTGTATCCAACGTGACATGACCGTTATATATATATATATATATATATATATATATATATATATATATATATGTGTGTGTGTGTGTGTGTGTGTGTGTGTGTGTATACATATATACAGATTTTGGCAACAAATGTATACACACTTCAGGAAAGGAGAAACTTGTACTTTTGTAATAGTAAATTTATTCTGACATCACGAGATTAATACAAGTTAACTTTGAACTCTAGAATCACAAGAGATGCTTAAATGGCATCCTTTAGCTTATTTATTAGTTCGGTGAACTACTGCTTGAGCAACGTTGGCAAATGTAGTCAGTTTTCTTAGCACACCTTCTCCTGTTATACCATGCAACCATCGTTCCATCATCCACCTGATTAGCTCCTTCAAATATGTTATCCGTTGCTTTACCTTGTCTCTCCTTCCCTGTATCTGGCCTGTTAGTATCAGGTTCTCCAAGCCCTCCTTCCTCATTGCATGTTCCAGGAACTTCAGCTGTCTCTTCGTGATACTCAGTATTAGTTTCTCCCATACAGAACATAATTTTGGACTTGTTGATGCTACAGACGTGGTGATAATACAGAGAAAATACTATAGAAAAAGGTGTTATCGCATTTTGATAAAACTGCGAAATGCAACCTTTTGTTAGCGGACTCTGTATATGTCTGTATAGACTGTCTGAATATATATATATATATATATATATATATATATATATATATAGGAAAAACTACTAAAAGGTTGTAAGTTTAAAAATGTATTTTTATTTTTAAAGAGAAGTTTACGTTTACAAATATTTAAAACAATCTGTCGCTTTCTGCGTCACGCGATGTAAACAATCTCTCGGACGAACGCTCTCGCAAAAACGTTCCTAATTGAAATTTTAAAATTATTTGTTTCTGATGAAAGGCCGAGGACGATCTGAAATATCAAATATAATAATAGAAATAAATAAATACTGTCAGAAAAATACATTTTTAAACTTACAACTTTTTAGTAGTTTTTCCTATACATATTAAGACAGTATACGTGTATACGTGGATCATCACTATGTTATATATATATATATATATAGAGAGAGAGAGAGAGAGAAAGAGAGAGAGAGAATTGATCAAACATGGAAGTTTACCTATGCAAAGCTGCATTTTCACCTTCATTCCGAAGACATGAAAATCCCAACAAGTTCCGAAAGAACGGAAAGATGCAATAATCCTAACGATCTTCAAAAAAGATTATTATACAATTTGTGGCAGTATCTTTCTAAATCGGCTCCAGATCCTCACCGAAAAGATACTTCCAGAATCTCAATACGGATTCCGTGCCTCTCGTGGTACAATCGACATAATTTCTGTGCAAGGCAATTTCAAAAGAAAAACAGGGAACAACAAAAATAAATTATCCTTGTTTTTTATTACTTCAGCCTTTGATAGCATTCCAAGAAAAACTATTTGGAAAGTTTTTCATCGTTTTGGAATCTACCGACCACTTTATCTCTCTGGCTAAAGAAATGCTTGGCAATATGTCTGTACATGTATTCCACCAAAACATGCTTTTAGAAGAATTACGAATCATGTGCGGACTAAAACAAGGGTGGATATTCGCTCCAATGTTATTCGGCTAGCTAATTGCAATACTTCACGAACATCCAAGAGTTGACATCAGATATCGATAGGACAGAGGACTTCTCAAATTCGATTTAAACGTTTAACACACACGTAACAAATATCAGAACTTCAATATGTCGATGATAACACTGCTCCTAAAACTAAAACGAACTCCAACACTCTTTGAACAACATTGCTATGATCTACCATTATTTTGGCCTTCTAGTAAAAACATCAAGACAACCATGGTCCTTACATAGACAGTACAAATATCTTCTAAATCAGATTTATATATTAACATCTGTGATACTCTTCCAGAATAAGTAGATCATTTTCAATATTTATGCAGCCTTTTATCAAGCAAATGCACCCCAGAAAATGATGTAGAACAGAGTATTCGAGCAGCACACGGGGTATTTGGAAGGCGTCTTCAACAACAAAAATCAGAAAGTAACAAAAATCATGGCTTATAATGCTGTTGTTATTTTATCTTTGTTTTATAGTTGCAAAACTTGAACTCTATATCGTCGATATATCCAAAAATTAAATCTCTTTCACCAGGGAAATCTATGTTCAATCTTGAACATAAATTGGCCTTGCTATTTGACCAACAATTATGCGGAAATGTTGGGAAGATTGAGCCTAAACTTGAGCAGATTAAGATTATAATGATCGACCAAATATTCTCTTAGAAGTCGATTCCACAAATCAGCTATTCTAGGGAATAAACAGCTCGAATGGAACTGACATCTCTTGAAGGTGGTTCGTTACAATGTGCGTAGCATCGGGAGTCTTAGCCGTGAAGGATAGAACTAAGGAATGTAGTTTGTTTGAACACTTTCCATTGGAATAGCGATAGAGCATCGAGATGATTGCGCCGTTTCGTACGTGAGAAAGAGGTGGTAGGGTGGAAAATAATTCATTCCTAGTAAAGTCACAGAGATGCTCTATTGAGACCGGAAAGTGATGACTGTCAGTTACTGCCCATATATGACAACAGAACTCGATTTTCGACCTGACCTTGCTCTTATAAAGATAGAGGATATAGGCAAAAGTCAGAAAGCAGTAAAAAAAAAAAAAATGATGATTTCCTTATAAATATAACTATTATATTTATTAAGAAATCCTCATTCTTTCTCTCAGTATGCCTATCCTTATATCCATTAATTCTTTGCCTGTGTACCAGAAAATAATGTTGCATAGATAGGTTCGCCTAACGCCCTGTTCAACCTCTTTTAGTTTCTTTCAGACAGGAGTAGAAGTTTATTCCTTGTTTGCTATTTAAGAATAGATTTTTGGTCCCTTCTAAAGTCTTTTCATTCATTTTCACACCAAGTATCTCCTTGCCTTGTATTATCGCATTGCTTGAAAGAGAATATATATATATATATATCAAGAACATTATTGACAAAGTGAAAATTGTTTTCGTATGACGCCTTTCTTCATTTCAGACTCCCGGTGTTTACGCTACATTCACACGTAGGTGTGCTAAACGCTGAAATCTTAAACTGTTCGATTTTTAAAATATATTTTGGTATATAGTATCGTTGTTTCTTTTGTTTATATTTTATACATTTTGTCATCAATTAATTTTTCTAACATTGTTTCTGGTATATAAAAAATATATATATTAATTTTCTCCCTTATATATTATTAGGACCTTGAATAAGTTCTCGCTGATTTTTTCATGAGAAGTAATGTTTTGTTTACAAACATTATCGTCCGAATCCTGATGAATAGAGCGAGAAGCTGAATTAGGCCAGAGATATTACAAGAACAGAGTGGTTTCGTTAAAGACACGGGAACAAGGAATGCCATATTTATGATTAGGATGCTCTCCGAAAGGGCAATACAAATAAAGAAGGACTTATACCTGTGCTTTATTGGTTATGCGAAAGCATTTGACAAAATACGCCACAAAGAACTGAGGGAGATGCACGACAGCCTGGACATATTTGGGAAAGACTTGAGAGTAATAATGAATCTTTACTGGCAGCAAACCGCTTGCGTACGGACAGGTAATTAAATGAGTATATATACAAAGATAGAAAGGGGCGTAAGACAAGGATGTGTCTTTTCACCGGATCTGTTCAAATTGTACAGCGAGAATATTTTGAGGACCCTAGAAGTTATGTCTGGATTCGTAATCGGAGGCCACAATTTAAGCAACCTAAGGTACGCAGATGATACAGTGCTGATAGCAGACACAGAAAGGAAACTACAAGACCTCTTACAGAAGGTAGCAGAAGAAAGTAACAAGAAAGGACTAGAAATAAACTGCATGAAAACTGAATGCATGGTCATCAGTAAAAAGGGCAGCCCAAAATGCCAAATACAAGTTGGGGATACCAGAATCAAGCAGGTACAAAAATTTAAATACCTGGGAAGCGTTATAACAGAAGACGGAAAGTGCGACACAGAGATCCGAAGGCGAATTGGCATGGCGAAGGAAGCGTTCCAGAAGTTGAGTAAGGTATTAAGAAACAGGATAATTTCGCTAGAAACTAGGAAGAGAGTACTGAATTACTACGTGATGTCCGTCCTTCAATATGGCAGTGAATGCTGGACAATATCATCAAAGATGAAGGAAAAACTTGAAGCAACTGAAATGTCCTTCTACAGAAGGATGCTGCGAATATCATTTATCGTGCATGTGAGCAATGATGAGGTCTTGGAAATGATGGAAACAAAAAGGAAATTAATACTGAGCATCAGGAAGAGACAGCTGAAATTCATGGGACAAGCAATGAGGAAGGAGGGCATGGAGAACCTGATACTAACAGGCCAGATAGAGGGGCAAAGAGACAGGAGAATGCAACGGATAACATATTTGAAGGACCTAATCAGGTGGATGACAGAACGAGGATTGCACAGTGTAACAGGAGAAGGCGTGCTCAGAGCCACCAGGGATAGGGAAACGTGGAAAGCCATGATCGCCTACGTCTTGAAGGGACAGGGCGCATAGAAGAAGAAGAAGAAGAAGAAGAAGAAGAAGAAGAAGAAACTTCTCATTGAAAGCATTGTTTATCGTGAGTCACTACTTTTTCCTATCTTTCTGGCAGTATTTTATTCCAAGATGGAAAAATAACAGACCTTTTGAGGTTAACCACTAGTCGACCATTGTTTTGGCATCATCATGAGAATGAAAGTGCTGCCCACTTAGTCCATATACCATAGAACGTAACAAGTAATAATCGTACGGGGCAATGTCTGGTGAATACGGCAAATGGAATAGTATTTCCCATTTAAGAGTTTCCAAGTAGATTTTCAACCGTTTTGTAACATGTGGCCCAGCATTGTCATGTTCCAAAATCTCTTTGTCGTGTCTCCGCTCGTATAGCGGAAGTTTTTTCTTCTTCTTCTTCTTCTTCTATGTGCCCTGTCCCTTCAGGACGTAGGCGATCATGGATCTCCACGTCTCCCTATCCCTTGTGGCTCTTAGTATGTTTGCTCCTGTTGCTCCTGGCAACCCCCGTTCCGTCATCCACCTGATCAGACTCTGCAGATATGTTATCCGCTGCCTTCCTCTGTCTCTCCTTCCTTCTATCTGACCAGTCAGTATCAGGTTCTCCAGGCTCTCCTTCCTCATTGCATGTCCCAGGAGCTTCAGTTGTCTCTTCCTGATGCTCAGTATCAATTTCCTTTTTATTGCCATTCTTTCCAACACCTCATCGTTGCTTGCATGCTCAGTCCACCATATCCGTAGCATCCTTCTGTAGAACCACATTTCGGCCGCTTCCAGTTTTGTCCTCATTTTCGATGATATTGTCCAGCATTCACAGCCGTATTGAAGAACTGACATCACGTAGCAGTCTAGCACTCTTTTCTTCGTTTCAATTGAGATTTTCCTGTGTGTTAGTATTTTGCTCATCTTCTGGAACGCGTCCTTTGCCATGCCAATTCGCCTTCGGATCTCCGTGTCGCACTTTCCATCTCCTGTTAGAACACTTCCTAGGTACTTAAATTCTTGTACTTGTTTGATTCTGTTATCCCCTGTTTTTTCTTAAATGCTCATAATAAACTACACCCATCTGGATCTTACCAAACACGGAGAATCTTCGAACCCTGGATATTCGGTTTTACCGTCGATATTAATGCATGGCCAGGTTTATCCCACGATCTTCTACGCTAAGTTTTATCGTAGTGCGTTCCACTTTTCATTGCCAGTCACGATACGAAGCAAAAAACTTTCCCTTTTCTGCAGTTGAAGCAGCAGTTCACATGTGACAAGACGCCTTTTAACGTCACTCGACTTCAACTTGTACGACACCCAATGTCCTTGCTTTTTAATCATTCCTAATGCTTTCAAACGTTTCAAAACTGCTAGTGATCAACTCTTAATCATTATGCAAGTTCACCTTGCACCTGACATGAGTCACTGTGAAGTAATACCTCCAATTCTTCGTCTTCAAACTTTTTCAGTGAACTTTTTCTATGTATTTCCTTCCTGTCACGCTCAGAGTTTGGGATTATTTCTTTTCTTATGTCTTAATGTAAGATACGCAATAATAGGTACATCAATTTTAGACGTCATATCAACCTAAATATTTTGCCGTCATTTTTAATGACATGGTCCCACTCGCTTAAAATGAAAAAAATAAAATTATATGACCCGCCAGCCAGCAAGTAACTTGTTCTGAAAAGAAATCATAGCATCTTGTCTGTCATGTTTAATCAAACATGCATAAAAGAGGGACTGCTGCCTAAATATACCCACTTTAAATTTCATTACCTGGTTGCTAACAAGGAAAAAATTCGAAAAGAAACCATAGCAACTTGTCTGTCATATTCAACAATATATATATATATATATATATATATATATATATATATTCTCGGAGTGGCTCCTGAAAAGTTCACAGAACAATCCATTTCCAGATAATTTGGCATTGAGTTCTTTTTCTCTGGTGTCCCTCTTTATTTTACTTACCCGGTAGTTACTTACTTCATGTGTTTAATAATATATGCATATATCTATACATATATATTAAGAAAATTATTCTTTTTCTTTTTCGACCAAGTATACGAGGATACAGATTTTAATTAAAAGACATGGAATATTTTGCACACATACGCACCACACACATATGTATTTGTGTAGTGTGTACCAAACTTTGCTTTCTTTTTAATATATATATATATATATATATATATATGTGTGTGTGTGTGTGTGTGTGTGTGTGTGTGTGTGTGTGTGTGTGTGTGTTTGTGTGTGTATTAGTATGTGTATGTGAGAGTTGGAGAGAGGAAAAAGAGAGTTTATAATGCAAAAAGGCGTGTTTATAGGTTAAGTGAAACGAACTAAAAGTCAGGCGTGATTTTTTAACAAGCAACTGTTGAAAACGAAAAGTTCAAACCAGTGCACATTATTCTGCTTGGTCAATCAGACAGCACACCGAACACATGTGGGTCTGCATTTTGGAGCTCATATTGAACGCACCTGCCAACAGTGACCATGGCGAACCTGCTATCACATTCCTAATTGATGAATTGTCTCCCTTAGAACATTTGCCAGTCAACGAAAAAAAAAAAAAAGAGCTTGAAATCTTAAAGTCTTTTTTTTTTTTTTTTTTGACTGTGTTGCACCTTCGTTACTTGTAAGCGTAATTTAAGAATTTGGATATTTAGAATTCGTAGGTAGATATTTACGACTCTTAAGTCGGACTGGCAGAAGTCCACAAATTAAAAGGCGTCTATTTATTCTACGTTGCTTCATAAGTCGTGAAAGGAGGATTAACTTCCATTATTTTTTGTTTTGTTGATTTTTTTTTTTGGCTAATTATATTCATTTATTACGACCCCTGCAACTTTCATACTACATACTGATCATCATGAGATATAGAGATTTACTAAGCATAACTTACATGCGGCACAAGGCCGAAATTATGCAGCATTCAGTAAAGAACGAACTCACTATTCAGCAGTGCTGGATTTATTTATAGGCTTCACCGGCTGACACGAAGGTCCTCAAAATCTAGAGAGCCTTCTGCCAAGGTGTATAATATTTTTGATACTGTCATAGTCTTTGTTACACATACTGCCATAACACATTGTGGATTCTAAATAACCCTTTTAGTAATTTTAAACACCTATCATCATCTTTGGCTTTACTGAGACTATATAATTTCATTTTCTGGGGGATTTAGATGAGCCTCACAAGTAGAATAGACTAGGTTCACTCTTCAACTAAATCCGGCCCTGATACTCAGTCATAATTAATCTAGCGAGATGAGATGCTGACCATAACACCACATCGAAGTACCCAAACAAAATCTCGTTACAGACCGCTACGTTTGTACTGCTACGAACTTCTGTTAAAAGAAGTCCGTAACGGTACAAATTTATTGTAATTTCTCTTCTCCAAACTTTGAATTTGCAAGAAAATTAAACTTCAGCTATTAGACCTTCTACTTCGAAACTCTGTATATGTATTTAAATATTTAAAATAATTTTGATCCAAGGAAAGTGTGGATGTTAACAAATGAGTTTTGTGTGCATATATATATATATATTTTTTTTTTTTGTGAACGTGCGTGTTCAATATATGAACAAAGAAGACAGTAGAAACATACAAAAAACTTAAGTTTCTGCTACGAACATTTATTTATTTTTATGTTAACTGTATTGAAACAAAGTTAAATGTCTCTTCAGTATGTTTGCTTTCCTTTTTAATTCAGATATAATTTATTGAAAGTTTTGCAATGTGATGTCTGTCCTTCTGTAAGAAAATGAATGCTGGACGATCTCATCAAAGATGAAAGATAAGCTTGTGGCAGCAGAAATGAGGTTCTACAGAAAGCTGCTGAGTATACCATGGACGAAGCACGTGTGCAACCATGAGGTGTTGGAAAGGATGCAAACCAGAATAAAACTGATACTAAATATCAGGAAGAGACAAATGAGGTTTTTGGGACACGTAATGAGGAAGGCAGGCAGGCAGGACTTGACGGGCAGGCAGGCAGGGTATGTGCGTTGTGGTACAAGGATGTGCGTTGTGGTACAGTGGATATCGGCTCGGAACGAGAAACCGGGGAGCCGAGTTCAAATTCCAGTTGAATCCATTGTATTCACTTACGCGCAAATACCCTTGGGAAAGGTATTAATCCGTCTCTTCCTTCCAGTTATGGATTAAATAGCAGGACAGATTGGGTTCTATAGCCTTGGTCGGCAACCAGTCTACCGCAGAAAGCAATGGCAACCTACTGCGGGATAATCTTCTGCCCAGTCAGTCATGTCTCGAAAGAGACATGATCGCCCAAGCGTGTATCACGTATGGCACTTTAACTGACTGAATGAGGAAGGATGACCTGCAGAACTTAAAACTCACAAGTCGGATAAATGGAGGAAGAGACACGGAAAAGCAGCGTGAGGCGTACTTCTTAGGGTTGAGCAAATCGTTGACGGAGCAATTTTTCTATTTTGGCTGCCTTTTTTCTTTTTTTACCCGGTGGAGGTTTTAACGAGAGGCCGGGTGCACCAGAATTGAAACGTTATATTATAAGCTCCAATAGTTTCAATATATGCCAAAAGCCAAATGCAGACGACAATTCTACTCCTGCAGCTTCCTCTCTCGCATTTCCCGCCTGTGGAACTCACTCCCGTATTCTTGCTTTCCTGACGGCTACAACCTCCGGAAATTTAAATGCAAAGTTAATACTCATCTACTAACCACTGGACTCTAGCTCTCTCCCCTCCCCTGTATAACCTTCCCTTTCTCTCCACCTATGTATCTGTCATCGTATCTGCTTTCTCAGCTTTCTATTGTTCCTTTCTAACTAGTTTGTACTCCTCACTCTTTTCTAATTAATCTTTTTACATTTATGTAATCCCCTGCACATCAGTGGCGTTTCTGCCTTGCTCGGGGTGAAATGATTAAAAAAAAAAATACTAAATGTGCATTCAATCAGTCAGTCAGTTAAGTGATATATGTAATACACGCTTCGGAAATCATGTCTTGAAAGAAACATGATTATTGGGCAGAATATTTTTCTTGCAGTAGGTTGCTATTACTTTCTAGTAGACTGATTGTCAACCAATTATTCAGATCCCAATCGGTCTCGTTATTTAACCCATATCTGGAGAGAAGAGACAAACTAATACATTTCCTAAGTCGAGTTCGTTATATCGACCTACGCGCAAGTACCATCGGGAAATGTATGAATCTTTTACTTACCCGGTAGTTACTTACTTCATGTGTTTAATAATATATGCATATATCTATACATATATATTAAGAAAATTATTCTTTTTTTTTTTCAACCAAGTATACGAGGATACAGATTTTAATTAAAAGACATGGAATATTTTGCACACATACGCACACAAATTTGTGTTTATGTGGTGTGTACCAAACTTTGCTTTCTTTTTAATATATATATATATATATATATATATATTTGTATATATATGCATGGGCTAATTAGTAGGACTAATATCATTAACTGCTTCTTCTTCTTCTTCTATTCGCCGCGTCCTTTCAGGTTGTAGTCGATCATGGCCCTCCACATTTTCCTAACCTTAGAGTCTTTTAACACGCTTTCTCCTGTTACCCCTCTCAAACCTCGCTCTGCCATCAATTTACTCAAGCCCATCAAGTATGTTACGCGTAGCTTTTCTCTTTCTCTCTTTCCTTCTATCTGATCTTTGAGAATAAGATTCTCCAAGCCTAACTGCATAACCCAGGAACTTCAGCTGTCTTTTCCTTGAATTAAGTATCAGTTTCTTTTTCGTTTCCATCCTCTCCAAAACCTCATCGCTGCGCAAATGTTCTGTCCATGGTATCCTCAGTATCCTTCTGTAGAACCTCATTTTGATTACTTCGTCTCTCCTTTATCTGAAGAGATAGTCCAGCATTCACTGCCACGTTAAAGGACAGATATTTAAGTCCTCCAATGGTGTTATAATTTTAAAAACTTTTCTGCAAAAGATCGATAAGCGATAAAAACAAATCATTCAAATCAATAAGTGACTTTTTGTGACCGTTTACTTAATGAAGTCGGTATTTAGAGTCTGTGCGTTATGGAGCCGTGGTTATTGATGAGAAATCGGAGAGCCGAGTTCAAATTGCAGTGGAATCCATTCCATTCACTTACGCAGAACTATTCTTGGGAAAGGAGTTAATCCAGCTCTTATCCCTTCATCAATGGGTTAAATAGCAGGACAGAATGTGTTCTGTAACCTTGATTGGCAACCAATCTACCGCAGAAAGTAATGGTAACCTACTGCGGATAAAATCTTTCGCCCTGTCAGTCATGTTTCTTTCGAGTAATTAACGACCCCCAGCGTATATCGCATATAACACTTAACTGACTGCATCATAGTATAGTATAAATTTAATTTTGATGGTAATATGATTTTTTTAACAAAAATGTATTGCTAGTAATTTTTTTTAAAGAACAATGTATTGCTGGTAATATCTTTTTTTTAATAAAAATGTATTTTTTTAATCACATCACCCCGATCAAGGCGGTAAGAGTGAATAGCTTGGAAGAGAGAAAGCCGGAAATCACATCCTAAACAGGGAACAAGGGATGAGACTCTACACCTGTTCAATAGACGAGGGTGGAGTGTGAACCGGGCGATAGTTCAGTCTATCTACTCCAATCGAAAAAAAAAAATAAGGAAAAGTGAAAAGATTGGAAAAGAGAAAGCCGGAAACCACATCCTAAACAGGGAATAAGGGATGAGCCTCTACACCTGTTTAATGGACGTGGGTGGAGTGTGAACCGGGCGATAGTTCAGTCTATCAACTCCAATTGAAAAAAAAAAATAAAAAAGAAAAGTGAAAAGATTGGAAAAGAGAAAGCCGGAAACCACATCCTAAACAGGGAACAAGGGATTAGCCTCTACACCTGTTCAATAGACGTGGGTAGAGTGTGAACCGGGCGGTAGTTCAGTCTATCTACTCCAATTGAAAAAAAAAAATTAAAAAAATAAAAATAAAGAAAAGAAAAGTGAAAAGATTGGAAAAGAGAAAGGCGGAAACCACATTTGCTGGAAATATCATTTTTTAACAAAAATGTATTGTTGGTAATATGTGTTTTTTTACAAAAATGTATTGCTGGTAATTTCTTTTTAAAAAAAGTGTATTGCTGGTAATATGTGTCTTTTACAAAAATGTATTTCTGGTTATATGTGTTTTTTACAAAAATGTATTGCTGGTAATATTTTTTTCCAGAAAAGTGTACTGCTGGTAACTTTTATATTCAACATTTTGTTTTTCAAAATTGCCTTGAACGCCTTGTCCTCACTTTTCAGTCTTTCTAGACAAAAAGCGTTTGCACTGCTTGGTGGATAATGAATTATTTTCTGCACTACAACCAGTTTTTCAAAGATAAAATATTGCATGCTTCTCGCGGCTATTTCGTTATTTTCATGTCAAGAGTTCAGACGAGCTACATTTCTTGATTCCCCCAACCTTTGCACCTGGGGCTCGCCCTGCTATGTACTCAACGATGAATCTTATTCGTTCCCTTTGTATTCCATTAATAAAAACTTAGTGCTATGTCATCCTAGACAGCTTTTCTCGCCAGAATCTATCTTACATATTTATAAGTCTGCTATTCGTCCTTGCTTTGAATATTACTGCCACGTCTGGTCTCCTGCGATATATTCTTGATAAAATCTAAAGAATCAGCCATGCTATTGATATTGACCTGGCATTTCAGTTTCAGTGACTTTCTTACTGCAGCTTCCCTGTGCCTTTTCTATTAACACTTCCGTCGTAATTGTGCTACATGTAATCTTAAGTTCGATGGTAACAGTTTCTTTTAATGCTTGTGAAAATCTCTTCTGGCTTCTTGCTTCCCTGTCAGCTTTGATTTTCAAACTTTTAAACACAATATCAATCATTATATCTTTTTTTTTTTGTTATTCTTGTTCTTTTATTGTTTTCTCTCCTTAATAATGTTTTTTTTATTCTCTAATACTCAGTATCGCCTTTCTTTAGGTGATAAAAAACCTTTTTTGTTCATACAATTATTTTACTGTTAAATATTAGCAATATTTATTACCGTAATTTCCTATGTATAATACGATTTTTTTTTCTAAAAAATAATAAACAAAATTAGGGATGCACAGCCACAATTTTTTTTTAAATTGTCGTTTGATAGATCGATTTCAGTTGCGAAATGACTTCTCACCACGAACATACGAGAATTTGACACCAACATTCGGTGATTACGACCCCATAAGGATGTCAAATATAATCATATGTACCTAACAATACTTACAAATATAAAATAAATTTCCGTTCCCTTAAAATTTATCTATATTTTTGGTTCCGTCTTATCTATAGGTCGCCACATACGAGAAAATATACAGTACACACACACATACCGTAATTCTCCATGTATAATCATAAGCCAAATTAAGAATGCGTATTATCCACAGGTACAAAAAATCTTTTAAAATTCGCCTTATCATAGGTCGATTCCAGTTGCAAAATGACTACTCACTACAAACATACAATTTGACACTAACATTCGGCGATTTCGACCCCATAAGGATGTCAAATACAATCATTTGTAACTTAAAATACTTACAAATGTAAAATAAAATAAGAATTATAATAAAACTAAATTATAATAATAGTATTCTGTTTAGAACTATTTTTGTGAAAAACGACTCGAGTTATGTATATCTAAGTCGAACTATCAAGCAAACTCTAGTTATATATAATTAAGTTGAATACATAGAGATCCCGTAGATTGCACATTTTTTTTATGAAAAACAAATTAATGAGTCTGCGCAGTAAGTACAATATAGTTGTTTCCGCTTCTTTTTAGAATCGTGATGATCGGAAATTTTGATAAATATCTTCAATGACAGCATCAATAAGAGTAGGAAACGCAGGTCATAATGACATTGGAAAAATACAAATTGTTGGATTTGATTACGAAAGATGGAGTGCGTATTATGCGTGAGTAAAATCCTTTTCCCACATTTTCAGCAGAATTTTTGGGGTGCGTATTGTGGATAAAGGCGTATTATGTTTGGGGAAATACGGTAATATTATACATATAAAATTTCAGTTTTAAAGTCATCTCATAACTCCGTACCCGGCTACTAACTTATTGATCTATTGTTGTATAATAGCCAAAATCTGTCAGTAAGTATTGCTTTACTTATTTTATTTTCATTTGTGTAACTGTTCTACCGTACAATCATTTACATCCGGCAATGAATTTATTCACTATTTATCTTTTTCGTAAATATGATTTGCAATGCTTTCTGGCAGAGAAATCATTAGCACTGTATTTTCATAATTAATATAGCCCTATTCTGATCGGAATTGTGACATTGGGAAACAAACTTCCGAGAGGATGCTTCCTTGACAACTTCAGTCATAGTTTCTTCACGTTTAGGGTAAAGTGATATCTATCCTACTTGTCATCATAATTTGCATTTCCTAATCCCTCTCCCATTTCCTTACATTTTCAATTAGTAACTCTCTACCATGAGTGGCTCTTGGGTGAAATAACAGTATATAAAAAGTAGTGTTTTTCTTACCTTTACCTCTACTAATTCAGATTTTTTATTTAGGACTTGCCATAATGCATCCACAGAGTCGAATTACCGACATTATCTATCTATCTATCTGTCTATCTATCTATCTATCTATCTATCTATCTATCTATCTATCTATCTTCGTTATTACTTCTATCTATCTATCTATCTATCTATCTATCTATCTATCTATCTATCTATCTATCTAAGTGTGTCTCCATTCTAAAGAACCCTACTTCTCCGGAACCCTCGGTCTAATTTAAACAAAATTGGGTCACTTGTCGATCATGAATCTTTGATGTACGCAAACATTCACAGGGTACAGCAGAAATCACCGAAAATCTTAGAGTTTACGAAATCTTTTCCTCCGAGATGCCTTATGCCAATTCAATCAAAATCGGCTAACTTATAAAATGAAAATCCGAACCTTTGATGTAAACAAACATTTTCGAATCAATGTACAGGGTTCGTCAAAAATCAACGACAAACATAATTTCGGGTGGTCTCTTGAGCACTTTTAAGCATTTCTCCAAGACACTTCACTGAACCAAAATCGCGTCACAGGTAGATCAAGGTCTGATGCTTTGATATGTCAACAAAAATTTCAATTGACACCAGGGTGAGGCATAAATCCATGGAAAATTTTGCTTTTTGCGATCGTTTATTTCTCCGAAGTTGTATTCCAATAAAAGTCGGGTCTGTTTGTAACTTCTACCTTATCATATGCCACAACAATTTCACATTTTCTACAAGGTGCCAAGCCCTCCGACGTTGCATCCACTTCTTCTACGCCACAAGTCATTGCATCACATTACAGGCTCCCGCAACACCCACCCCCGTTCTTCATATTCCCGTTTATTGGCCCCAGTACATACATCATTCTCGTTTATTGGCAAAATTGACCAAGCATAAATCCCATTTTACAAATACATCTAAAACCAATACTTACTTCGCCTTTGTTTAACTCACGCGTCACGATAACTTGGAGTTTTTTGAATAAACACTCAACATTTCAACATAACCACTAAAACTCCGAGCAACGCCGGGCGATACAGCCAGTTAAAAACAAATGGAGGATGTACTACTCACCCTTTTCCCAAGTGAGTAGTACATCTCATTACCGTATTTCCCCAAACATAATACGCCTTTATACATAATACGCACCCCAAAAATTCTGCTGAAAATGTGGGAAAAGGCTTTTACTCACGCATAATACGCACCCCAGAGTTCCACGTGGATGCTTCCCTAAACATTACAATTTTGACCTCTTTAAGTTAAGGGTCAGTCATTATGTTGTACAACCTAAGCGACAAATGTTGTATGACCTGGAAACAAACAATCGGTTTGACATCCATACGGACACGAACAATGGATATATAAAAATTTAATCTTGTATTTTTTTAATCTCTTCGTTGACGATTGTGTGTGTAGAGTAGTAATCATGACGGAGTTGACTTGCTGAAGTTTTTTTCCATTGCGTTCTCTCCGAGTCCTCTCGTCATTTTCCTGATCTCTCCCGGAAAAAAAAACCGATCTTATGTAAGCGGAAATACGTCGACTTCCGCTTAATTGCGTCACCTTTTATCCAGACGCATTTGTTTATCGTTTCCGCATTATTATTATTTTGGGGCCAACTACCTCTGACGCCATCACTGTGCCATTATTTTATGTTTCCTGTTTGACCGAATTAATTCTGAGCGTCAGAGATGCGTCATTTTAATTTCTGTCTTTCCATGGTTTGCACTCTCCGAACTTGAACACGGCTGCTCACAAAAATACAATTATATTCCTTACTAGCTCTTAACACGCTTTCTCCTGTTACCCCTCCCAATCCCTGCTCTTCCATCCATTTGTTCAAGCCCATCAAATAGGTTACGCTTTGCTTTCCCTTGCCTCTCTCTCTCTGAGTTGTGAGTATCAGATTCTCCAAGCCCTCCTTCCTCATTACATGTCCCAGCATATTATATATCGAACAAAGTGCATATGTGGTATATATGTGGTATATTTGGATGTCCAAAATTTATTCACTAATATTTCCGTCCATGAAACGATTAACATCATTATCCGTGATGTATACAATCGTACTACTCTCCCACCAATCAATATTAAACCCACTATTATAAAAAATTATTATTACCTTGCACCACTCAAGTACCCGTTCATGACCCCATAGGTAATATTTATACTCAAATAGATGGTATTGCGATGGGATCCTCTTTAGGTCCCCTCTTTTCTAATTATTATATGGCACATTACTACTTCTATTTATATGAAACCAAGCTCCGTCATTGATGAACAAAAAACATAATAGATAGAAATATTAATATGTGGTATATATATATATATATGTGTGTGTGTGTGTGTGTGTGTGTGTGTGTGTGTGTGTAATGAATTATTTTGAACATTATTTTTACCGATACTCGTATTTAAGTAGATATTCTGTTTTTTAATTAAACAGTATTTTATATTTATATCTACCGGCCTGATTATTTTACGATAAATTTTATTGCGAAAATGTGTGCTATCCATCAGGATTCGAACCTGCGACCCCTATTTACATAGGGGAAGCTACCATTTGATCTGGTACTGTCTTAACCACCCGACCATGAATAGCCTCTTGATCATATACTGTCTTCTTAATTACAATAGTGAATGCCCTTAACGATACAAGTTAGCTGTGATAAAAACTTAATTCAACACAAATGATATCTTCTTCCAAATCTACATTCTATAAAGAATTACACAACATTAAACAAAAACTTGTTAACAATGGATTTCCTAACTCCGTCATTGATGAACAAAATAACACTATTAACTTATACTATTGCAACCAAATGAATAATAATTACAAGCATGATGAAACAACACTCAAAAACATAATAGGTAGAAATATTAAACCAATTAATAATAATAATCAAATTAAGTTCATCATATATTGTAAAAGATTTAAAACAATTGACCTCACAGTCTCTGATAACCATATAACCACACAACTAAATCCTTAACAGAAAACTAATGTAGTGTATCAGTTTACATGCCCGTTCAGTGATTTGTATCACTTGTACTACTAATAAACCGACCACATATATTGGTTTTACTACAACCATAGCACAATAATACTTACACATACACACAGTAAATATTTCAGATATTGGAGGCCAATAACATTAAATCAAAGCAACCCACACTTAATAAAATCACATTTCAATCTTGTCGCAACAGATTACATTGCATTTAGACATATGGCACTGTTAGCATTTCGGTCTCTCTCGCGGTGTGACATCATAGAACCACATTACAAATTTACGACCAGCGTCTACTGTTCGGTAACGCTTATCGTCGCATAGCAATGATTTATGTCAACACAAAATAATATGCTCTTTGATGGTGGATGTATTTATATTAACGTCCCTGTAATCTCACTGAAGATGGCTCATGTGAGCCGAAGAACCATCATAATAAAATATATCAAAATGTTGAACACTTTTTGTCTTTGTTTTCACCTGAAATTAAAGCCAAAATACAATGCTTAGAACGGCTCATGATTAAACATAATAGAGATTCATTGTCTCTTATAACAGTATATGTTTAGAAAATGTGTTATATATATATATGTGTGTGTGTGTAATGAATTATTTTGAACATTATTTTTACCGATACTCGTATTTAAGTAGATATTCTGTTTTTTAATTAAACAGTATTTTATATTTATATCTACCGGCCTGATTATTTTACGATAAATTTTATTGCGAAAATGTGTGCTATCCAGCAGGATTCGAACCTGCGATCCCTATTTACATAGGGAAAGCTACCATTTGATCTGGTACTGTATTAACCACTCGACCATGAATAGCCTCTTGATCAGACGAGGTTTTATCATGCTTATAAAACACAATTTTCGATCTACCGTAAACAAACCATATCTGCTCTGAAATGTATCGTAAATGTCAACAAATGTAAACATGTTACGGAAATTAACGAATTTTAACGAAACTTGGTTATAAGCAACCGACAATTTGTAATGAATTATTTTAACATTATTTTATTGAAGTAGATATTCTGTTTTTTTAATTAAACAGTATTTTATATTTATATCTACCGGCCTGATTATTTTACTATAAATTTTATTGCGAAAATGTGTGCTATCCTGGATAGCACACATTTTTACAATCAAATTTTATTTATTTCCGTAACATGTTTACATATATATATATTATGCTATGTCGATGGCACAACTCGGAATGTTATGTGTTAAGCAATTGTCAGATGCATATTTCAAACTGATAGTTTAATGGATTTGAATTTAAGTTTATTTGATGTTAATGGGAATTAAATCTTTTAAAGTTCAATTACTACTTTTTTAATAAAAAGAGTAAAAATATAAATGTTTTAAGATTACATGAATATAAAAAAAATTAATTTAAATCTACAATTAGAATTAAAATTTTAAATTTAAATTAAAAAATAAAAATATTAAAAAATATTAAAATGCGGGGAGAAGAAATCAAATCCGTGTAATTTATAAAACGTAAAAATTTATATATTTTAAGATTACATTTAGATAAATAATTAAATTAAAAATTTCATATGAAATATCAAATTTAAAATTTAAAAAAATATTAGAAGCAGGGAGAAAAAATCAAAGGAGCGTCATTCAGAATTACTAACAGTAATATTTGCGTGTGGGGGGGAAGAGAGAAAAAGAAATGGTAAAGTAAGGGAGTAAGGAATAAAGAGAGAAAGAAAGGATCAATCGTATAAAGGAATCTATATCATTGGGGTCTAAGGATTTAAGTAAATATATTTTTCTATGGCAGCATATTGTTATTAAATCCCTTGTTCCCTGTTTAGGATGTGGTTTCCGGCTTTCTCTTTTCCAATCTTCTCACTTTGGTTTCTTTTGTTTGTTTTTTTTCAATTGGAATAGATAGACTAAACTATCACCCGGTTCACACTCCACCCACGTCTATTGAACAGGTTAAGAGGCTCATCCCTTGTTCCTTGTTTAGGATATGGTTTCCGGCTTTCTCTTTTCCAATCTTCTCACTTTGGTTTCTTTTTTTTTCAATTGAAGTAGATAAATCTATCTATCGCCCGGTTCACACTCCACCCACGTCTATTGAACAGATTAAGAGGCTCATCCCTTGTTCCCTGTTTAGGATGTGGTTTCCGGCTTTCTCTTTTCCAATCTTCTCTTTTCTTTTTTTTTCAATTGGAGTAGATAGACTAAACTATCGCCCGGTTCACACTCTACCTACGTCTATTGAACATGTTAAGAGGCTCATCCCTTGTTCCTTGTTTAGGATGTGGTTTCAGCCTTTCTATTTTCTAATCTTTTCACTATTACGTAGCCCCTGCACCAGTGGCGTTATCGCCTTGCTCGGGGTGATACGATCGCTTTTCTGATAAGTAAATGAGAATTATATGATTTAAGACGACAATTATTTCTAAAAAGCATAATTTACATCTATCTCCTTTTCAGTTGTAAGAACTGTATTTAGATACGCTATTTAATTGGGTTCTTATGGGATTTTATAAAAATTTCCAATGATATATGGATAAAGCAGTACTTTTACTGTATTTACTGTTGTTCAAAGACATTGTGATTAGTAAATCTTCTTCCAACTGTTAGAAGTGCTTACAAAGTAAAATTTAACATCATTATCTACCGAATGAATTCAAGCTCTATAAACAATACTTTTGGACATACATTGGCCATTCAGTGGTCAGGTTTTATTTTTTCGGCAGTTGCAATTATTTTTAAGGGTCATTGTTGCCACTGGTAGTGTGACCCTACTAATAACAACAGAATTTATCATACTCCCTTTTATTTGTAGCGTCCCACTATATTGATATTTTTACTATTATTATTTTTACTATCACTTGCAATTCTATCTAATACGAAAAATCAAAAATAGACAGATTTACAAAAAAATTTTGTAACGTAAATTTCTCAAGCCTTAACCGTCATTTTTTATTTATTTTTTATTTTTTTTATTTCTCTATTTCCCTTTTTAATTTTATTCTCATTTTGGAAGATTGAACTTTTGCTGAGGAGATGTGGATTCTCTCTTAGAGATTTCATGTTGAAATGTTCATTCAACAATTTTGAATGTTGAAAATTTATTTTATTTTATATATATATATATATATATATATATGTATGTATGTATGTATATATATCATTAGCACTAAGATATCTTCTGTTGGTCCTAATAAAATAATAAAGGAGTGGTTATGAATATTTATTAGGTTAGCGGAAAATTCATGCAAGTTCATGGACGTAAGCAGATACAATTCCATGCCTAGGAAATGAAAGTGAGCGGGAGATTTTTTTCCTTTTATCTTTATTCATATTGTTCTTTTACTGATATATTCTATGTGAATTATCTACACACACACACACACACACACACACACACACACACACATACACACAAACAAACATATATATATATATATATATATATATATATATATATATATATATTATCTTACATCTATAGCACGACTCGGAGTTTCATGCGCTATGCAATCATCAGGTGCTTATAATGAACTTATATATATATTAAAACATATTTGAAAAATCAATAACATTTCGGCACATATAGTACTTTTCACACAAAAAATCCTTGAAAGTTTCCTTCAGAGGACGAAATGCGTTTGGTAATATTTTCCTTTTGTCTATATATATATATATATATATATATATATATAACAACAAAATATGGATGGAAGGCAGTAATCAACCGTCCTCAATGGTACTAAGGAACAAAAAGTGCTCAATATTTTCCGGAGAATGTAGAGCAAATATATATATATATATATATATATATATATGTGTGTGTGTGTGTGTGTGTGTGTGTGTGTGTGTGTTACATAGGGCGCCCCATAATGATGTGATATATTTGAAATGCAAGTATCTTGAATTACATAAATGAGATAGCTGAGATAGATTAACAAACAAATTTATTACATAACTGATATACAAGTGTTCGACATATTATCTAAGATTTAAAAATTGCATCCCTGAGATGGTCACCTTCAAAACATAACATGCGCACTCTCTCTTTCTCTCTCTCTCTCTCTCCCTCCCTCTCTTTTTAAACACAGACCTTATGAGGGTCCACCATAGGCAAAAGAGATATCCAATACATGTAGGAAATAACAAAATCGTAGATAATGTTTGGAACACTTTTATATCAATTAAGTAATGAATATACTTTGCATGCTATATCATTTATATAAAAGAATATACTTGCTCAGTCCCATCATTATGGGACACCCAGTATATATATATATATATATATATATATATATTAATTAAGATACTTTAATCCAAGTGAAAAAAGCAGGAAGGTAAATTCCAAAAACCCGATCCTAATTAATATTAAAAATTTTATTTTAATATTAAAAAATATTACAGGAAGAGAGCTCCATGAAATAAAATATTACAGAGCAAATATATGTATATGTGTGTACACATATATATGTGTGTATGGAATTGAATGTATGTGTGTGTGTGTGTGTGTATGTGTATGTATGTATATATATATTCATAATCGAAGAATTGTGTGTGTGTATATGTATGTATGTATGTGTGTACTTCTATATGTATGTATAATTGTATATGAATTTTTTTTTTTGACTAGCGATGTCTTTATTTAGTTTAAATCAAATGACCTAATTTAAAAAAAAAATTAATTTTAAATCCTATATCTTTTTATTCCCTTTAAAAATAATTATGCCTTTTTAAGTAAAGGCCTTTTTCTAATACTTCAACGTTTTTGGGAAGTTAGGTTTTTGAATATGTCCAGCGTCTGTAATATATATAAAAAAAATTTTCTTTCTTTTCTTTTCTTTTCTTTTTTCCTCCCTTCCTTCCTTTATCTCTCTTATCTCCCACTTTTTTCCGTGTTGCTTAACCTTACATCAATTCAACACGGCCGTCTGTTAATTTTTAAGTTACAATTCTCTTTCCTTTTTTTGCGAACCCAGACGATGTCAATTTTTTCTTTTCTTGTTTATTTGATTTTATTTTGTTTTATCTTTATCTTTTTTTTCTTTTTCTTTTTTATTTTCTTTTTTAATTTCTTTGCAAATCTATTTATAAAGGAAAATCAGACTGATTTTTCTCCAGTTTCTGAAAGGATTTTTCTGTTGCTGAGGTGATGTGTTATCCCCCGTGGGATTTTCATATCGAAATGGTCATTCAACCTCATTGAATTAATCCTTTTTTAATTTATATATATATATATATATATATATATAAGGTATATCAAAAACACTTTTAAAGCCTTGTAGGCGCGTTCCTCATACTAAAACAAGTACACAATTACATATAAGCAATATCTGCAAATCGTTTGTTTTTGAGTTATTAAGTTTAAATAAAGCAGGTGATGTAGCCATGTAGGCTAGATTACATTTGTCATTCCTGTATATTTGAGGCTAGTCTCTCAACGTTTAACGTGTCTAGATGTGATTTAACTGGAAAATGTTCCGTTTAACAATGGAAGGATATTTATATCGTGAGCAGGTAGATATAATTCTTACATACAGCCGAGCGAATGGTAATGGACGTGAGGCTAAACGGTTGTATCATCTTATTGAGGTTTATTTGCTCAGTGACCATGCAGAGCAGCCTGATTTGCTTAGGTGGTCGAGCTGTTTTAACCACATCTCGTCGGTTAATATTAGCGGGCGATACTGCCCTTGTCTCCGATATAGATTGTATAGGATGAAAGATCGATTACTAATAACCCGGATGTGAAGCCATTTCGGGATTTTATCAATCGTGTCGATAAGTATCGTAATGAGTACTCCCGGGATGTAGTATGGACTTAGACTAATAGGGGCAACAGTGGTGGCTTCTAGCTACCTTGAGCGGGTTCTAGTTAAGAGAATTAGGTTGTCAACATTTCTATTTTATAGTTTACTCGGATTATAGGGTCGTCCGGGTTCGTGTAAGTTTAGATAAGGTTGGGTGGCTGCCGGAAATGTAACGCAACATTATTTGGTAAGCGAAATTTCCAGGACCTGCTACAGTGGTAACTGTGTTTGGTAATAAGTGGTGGCATTTATTGAGATCTAAACTAAGGTCGTTTGATTATTATCGTCAACTCAGTCTTATAAGTTTAGCAGCACAAACAGTATGCGATTGGTCATGCGATTAATTCCCGTGATAGTGGGGAAGTAGCTCGAGCAGAGCTTGCCTCCTTGCTTGTTAAAAAAGGATCTTTTTTTTTTTTAGGGTTAGGTTAAAAAGAATGTCTTACGAAGGAACGAATTTGACCCCTAAACTGCTTTCAGATGAAGTTAGAAATGCATTCAATAGGCATATTGCGTGTATTGGATTGACGGGTCAACAGACCGTGATTACAAACGCGGGCAAAATCAATTCACCGGTGAAACCTGTCTGGGCCCTTTTCATTTCGATGCCTATTTGTCCGACTTTTTTCTCCTCAAGGCGTCTGGGTGCGAGGTACTCGTTACAGAGTCTTGGATTAGATGGTTGTCGTTATGACCTCTACATTGAGGCAGTCACTTGCTCTGGTTCTCTTGCCGAAACTGATTTACAACAACAGCAGGAAGCAGCGGTTTATATTTCCAACGCCTCACCATAGTAATTTTCGGCCTTTGACGATGTTAAATACAGAGTT
Organism: Ascarosepion bandense; assembly: GCA_037127315.1. NCBI lineage: Eukaryota > Metazoa > Mollusca > Cephalopoda > Sepiida > Sepiidae > Ascarosepion > Ascarosepion bandense. The sequence goes on along the minus strand of JBBBDQ010000885.1, from coordinate 1,587,507 downwards.
GAAGATTTTAACCAAGATCTTAGCCAGCCGTTTGCAAACTTGTTCTGAGAAAAGTAAGGATATTCAGAACAACACTCATTTGGTACATTTGATCATTGAGCAAGTTGATAGTGAAGCCGCGCTGATCAATTCAGATTAGTCCAAGGCATTCGATACGGCTGACCATCGTTTTCGGGAGGCTGTAATTTCAGCAGCCGATTTCGGGCAGTACTTGATCCAACTTCTGTACGCATCACCAAGCTCGCTAGCAGAAATGAATGGTGTATGATCCGAGCCTTTGTTATTATGCTCTACTAGTCAAGGCTCTTCGTTTTTGCGTTTGTTATATATTCTTGCGTTAGAGCTTTTCTTTCTCAACTCAAATGCGAATCCGGTCCCATGACGAAGCAACTTACCTGTTGCTACCATCTCGGCCAAATACTCCACCTATGCTAATAACGTTTAGGTTCTTGTGTCGAGCAGAGCCGAGATTGACTAAATCAGCGAAGAGATCAGAGAATATGAGAAAGTGGCAGGAGTCAAGGTCAACCGCGATGTGTCTGTGGGTTTGTGGTTGGACGCGTGAAAAGAAGTTTCTCTTCTCGTGACTTTCCCTTGGACGGACGTGCGGTTAACATACTTTCCGTTTGGTTCAATCCCGATCTCTTGCTGGAAATGAATTGGCCAGAGATGCGGGGGAAGGTCGGGGGCACAGTTTCTCTGTGGTCCCAGGAAAATAAAGGAAAAATCGGAAGTATTTATTTCGCATATCTACCCAATTATTCTTTACCGAATCTCCGTGTATTCAATATACCATGCTAAGGCAGAAGCTTCTTCGACACCTTCTTGGGAGGTAAGTCTCCGAAGGTATATCGAGAGATCTGTTGCTTCCAACGTTCTGGAGGCGGTTTGGATCTGCCCTGCCTTGAGATTCGTTAATATACGCTTCGCATTGCGCTCCTAGACCGATGGATTCGGAAGCGGATGGGAAGGACGAATACGGGAGGGAAGACATCAGTAAGGACTTTCCGTGCTTGAGAAGTGTACACTCGTGTTAGGAGGAGATCCAATATCTACCCTGAGGTGAATGCGCTTTCTGTCGTGAATGCCAGTTAGCTTTCAAGTTCCTCTTACGAGTGACAGATGACCTCTCCGACGTCCAAGCGTTGTTCCGTAAGGATTTATATCAGATGCTAGTGAAGAGGTCCGTTCAAGATACTCTGATTGGCAAGGTCAGTTTAACTAAGCATGGCCTTGAGCGCCTGGGTTCACTGACAGCGAGGCTTTTACAGTGAGGCAAGTTCTGTGGTAGTATCGTTCACTAAGACTTTACTTGTGCTTATTAGGTGCTATGCGAGGCGAGATATGGTGAACGTGACAGAAGAAATTATATCGAGACGAGAAGTTTACCTTTCTAAATCATCTTGTTCTTTAATCATCAGCTTAGTAGATGAGGACGGAATGGCGACGACTCCCTCCATAAAATGTTGTCAAAAAGGTTGGTGAGCCTTGCGCGTATTTGTGAAAGAAGCTGACTTGGAGTGAAATTTTGCCACTGGTTAGGCATCAGGATATTGCGAGCCCCGTATTAAACATTAGCAACCCTGTCTAAAATATGTTAGTTTAGGCTCGATTTGTTTTTTTTTATAATTATTTAAGCCAAGTTAACTTAGGTAGGGGATGTATGCTTATTGACCACTTTTATTTTTGTCCCCATTTTCTTTAGTTATATCGCCTCCCCCGTTCGGTGACTAATGTGCCAGTTCTCTGATGGATGTGCGATACTTTGAGTTAGGTACCTCTACTAATTTTCGATACCTAAAGTTAAATTGAATTTTTTAAAATAAATGTTTCCTTGAAGCTTTAATTTTAGCTTTAATTGAAAACCAAGATATTAAATTTACTAATTCCAGTAAGCAAAATACTCCGGTGTATTTTAAACCGAAATTATATTGATTGGAGTCTAAAATTTTTCTGATTTTAAAAAACTTTCACATTTTTGGCCATTTGTTTATCGATCGACACATTTTGTAAACAGAATCCAATTCTTGATTTTTTTTTCTTGCAAAAATAAAATTATCCTCACTGACACATTATTTTATTCAAATAAGCAAATTTAGACTTATGTTAATCTGATTTGAAACAAGTATTTCTTGCTTACTGCCTGAAATAATTAAGCGTTTCTTAATTATGGTAGTCTTGTTTTCAGGGGTTATCATCGACATGATAGACGAATTTGGCATAAATTTATATAGCTTAATCGTGCGCTTCCTTTTCGGTTTTACCTATATAGTAAAATTAAAGATTTAACACAATATTTTTAGTAATTATCTAATATTTTATAGAATTTTAATTAGTTAAGCTTTACAGCCTTACGTTTGAAGATGTTTTATAAAAAATAAAATTTAAAATAATATAAAACTTTCTGTTAAAAACATTTTACAATTTAATAGCAGAGAATGAAATTATATAACATGACAGAGGTAACTCAATAATTTATGAAATGTTATGGCGTTTATTAATCTTTATTTTTAATATCTATTTTCATGTTCTTTATTGGGTACCTCTACAAATTGTGAATTTCACAATTACTTTTTTTTAACAAACACTAAGAAATATAATATAAAATTACTTGAAATTTTGAAGGGATGATTTGCAAAGCCCGTTGAATGTTAAAAACGTAAGGCATAGGAAACACCGAAGCGTGATGAAAAAATTGTACCCTGCTGAAAATGTTTATGTCTTTTTTTTTTCTTGTAAGGAAAGCGACCTTTGAAACACGTGACCTTTTAATGATATATATCACGTACGGCCACCCGTAAAAAGAAAATAATGGTCATCATACGCAAAAAATTAAAAAGGTTTTAATTATTTTAATAAATCGAATGGCTGGATGGTTTGAATTAAGCTTTTCAATTTTCGATTAGTAAATATAGTCCTCACGTATTAATTTAACAACCTAGTGTGAACGATGAAAACGAAAATTTAAAAGATTTTTGAAACTTTATAAGTTATTATAATAAAAAAAAATAAAAATGAATACAATTCTTGTAAAAATTTATTATTTATTTAAAAATATTATTTTCAGATTATGATATCCTGAATATATATTTTCATAAAACCAACTAAAAGTTTACGTAAATAAAAATGGCATAGCTTTATTGCATTTTTGTTCTCACAATTGGGAGGAGATTTTCTGAAAAGCGCTAATTTAGAAAAAAAAATGACGGTTGATTAGCATTCCCTAATGACTCTTTAATTTAATTTTAATTAATATTAGTTATAAGTGCGAAGTCTCGCGAATTTCTAGACATTTCAGGAGGGTGATTGGTAGGGGTAACATATGTAAAAAAAATTGCCAAGATTTTCTAAAAAATAATTATTTCTAAAATGATTTCAGTCAGTTCTGATATTTTCATCAAAATCCGACCATTATTTGATTTTTCAAAATAATTATGTTTTTCACCGGTAAAAAATGACTTGCGTAATATTTCGTAATAAACCCTTGTAAAAATTGTGTCACTGATAGACGAAAGAAAAACAAGATTTTTGCCAAAATTTTAAACGTGCTAGAAATAATTAAAAAAACTTTAAAATAATTAAAAAATTCGTTGATCTATCCTCTTAATAATAACATGAACATTTTACCGATAAAACTTTGTTTTTATTTAGTTTGAGGCCTTTTTTCTTCATACTATGCTGTTTTTTCAGCGAATTCGTGAAGGTACCTACTTTTAGTTTATTTAGTGTGTTCTTTCGTAATTAGTGTTGTTTCTAGATGGGTATGTAGTTATGTGAGTGGTTAGTTAATTTCGTCTAGTTAACTGGTATTTCTGCGACAACTGAAGATTTTAAAAACATTTTATTACTAATAGCATTTTGTTTAGTTTATTGCATTCATAGTATTATGCAGATTGTATGTTTTCATTTTAAAATGTCTTTTTTCAGCCCCACCCCTCAAATTGCACACATGAATACTAGTTAGGACTGGTGATTGTAGCAAGAATGGTGATGATTTGGTGCAAAGAATATTCTCTAGTTTGTTTGGGTCAGTTTGGGTTGTGGCTAGCTAAGTTTAAGGTAAAACGAATAATGACCAGCCTTCCCCATCCACACTTTTGGCCTTGTGACATATATTTTATAGATTTACAAAAATAAATGTTAGTAAGTTTGAGTCAGTCGAACAGAATTTTTAGCGACGTCACAGCGAGTAGCCTCAACGTGACATATTATAACCGTTTGGTTCGTGTTGTCTTACTGCTTAAACACCTCAATGGGATACTTAATGCCGACAAGATTTTTACAATAGTTTCGTTTGAACAGAATATGTATTCTTTGTAAAAAGAAAGTCAATTTGTAGATCAGGTTTCATTGACATTTTTGCAAAAAGGATTTTGTCGAGAGTCAGATATATTACTGGTATATATAATTTTCTTAAAAATATTACTAATAATGTATTTCTGGTAATATTTTTTTCTTCCAAAATGTATTGCTGGTAATATTTTCTTCTCCAAAAAAGTATTGCTTCAATTTTCATTATAAAAATCAATTTTTATACTTTCATAGTCTTTTGATCCCAGTTTGGGGGTTAACTATTTGCCCATAGCTGGGATCCTAACAGGTGCAACCACTCCAGGTCAGGGTGGACCTGGGAATAACAGCAATTAAGTGGTGGTTCCATGTTCTTCAAAACATCTGCTGGATCCGGTCAAACCCAGGACCCGAATGTAGTTTATCGTCATACTCAGGACGCCTCGTTGAGGGAGGGTACCCCTTTGCAGTGGGGCTGTCGGCGTATTCTGAAGCCCCAGCTGACAGGTCGGCTAGAAGCGAGTTATAACAATATTATACACAGCGTGCTTACAAAGGCATTAGAAATATAGAAAAATATATTAAAATTACAACATATGCTGGATACTATTAAAAAGTTTACATGATATAAAATAAATAGAAAAGTTTAAATACAAAAATATTATAAATATCTATAAGGGCCCGTTTGTATGAAGGACATACAAGCTATATTCAATTTCTTTCCATGTCTGAAACATAAAACCATAATATTAATAAAACTATTAATATCATTTAAATAACTTTAATAATTACAAAATAATATGTAAAAAGATTTACTTGCTACCGTTTCTAAGATTTTCATAATGACTTTTCGAAATTGTCTGAAGAAGTTTTAACCTTTTCTGTAGGCTGCAGAAAATGAATAAAGTGTAGTCTAAATTACGAAAAAATGAAAATGATGATGACATCATTTTAATAGACATAGTTAGCAAATTACTCAATTATATATATATATATATATATATATATATATATATATACGATTGTATTCCCGGCATAAAAAGTAACGGCAAAATATTTGGTTGAGAGGATTATTTCCCTATGACATAATTATTATTGCAAAATAAAATATAATATAACAAGGCACTGTTAAAGAGCAAACGTGTGGCAAGAGCTTTCATAACTAGTAGAAAAGAGAATGTGCTGAGCCGATGGTACCTCGCTATTTTCTTTCTCTCACTGTCTCTATGAGCGCGTGACAAGAGGGAAATATATATATATATATATATATATGTGTGTGTGTGTGTGTGTGAATTCAGATAAAACTTAACGTCATTTAAGACATAAACAGAGAATGAGGGAAAATTCTAAGCCCAGGGGTTAGCTTTAGTAAAGGAAGGAGCTGGGAGGTATTGGTTTTCATAGGAATTTTAGTAGTAATTGTGACTTATTGGGAGAATAAAATAATTATTGTAATGAATACACATTTCTCTGACGAAAGATTCTAATGATCACTCTCTTTTACTTGGGAGTATATTCTGGTATTTAAATTTCAAAATTTTATTTTTTTCTTCATTGGTTTTTATAGGGTTCAACTAGCGGAATTTTAGTAATAATTTCTTCTTTGGTAGTGAGAGGTATGTGGCTTGACCCTTGAGTTAGTAGTGGTAGGTGGTGGGGAAGTAACCGTTTGACCAGTTTTTTTTTTTTAAAACCTTATTATGACTAATTGGAAGAATAGAATAATTATTGTAATTAATACTCATTTCTATGACGAAACATACTAATGATCGCCCTCTTTTACTTGGGAGTATATTCTGGTATTTAAATTTCGAAATTTTAATTTTTTATTTATTGGTTTTTATAGGGTTCAGCTAGCGGAATTTTAGTAGTAATTTCTTCTTTGGTAGTGGGAGGTATGTGACTTGATCCTTGAGTTAGTAGTGGTAGGTAGGGGTGAGTTATCTGATTAACCAAAATTTAAAAAAAACTTTTTGTAACTCATTGGAAGAAAAGGATATTATTGTAATTTATACTTATTTCTATGACGGCACATACAAATGATCTCCCTTCGTTTATTTAGGAGTATATTTTGGTATTGAAATTTCAAAATTTAAATTTTCTCTATCAAACATAGATTACATCTGTCTCTTAAGGTATTAGGGGTCCTAGCCTTGCCTATGAGCTTCCATTTTATCTTTGGATTTAAGTTATTTTCTCTAATTCCCAGTACAACGGTGTTTATTACAACGATCATTATTATGGTCTTTACCATAGGATCATTATTATAATAGGGATGATATATATATATATATATGCCAATCGTCAACTTTTGTCTTTTTAATTCGTTCTTTTATTTTTCTCTCTCAATATTTTTACTCATATTCAAGCTCATTAATCCCTTGAGTCTTAGTAGCTTTATTGCCTTGTTTGAGATGAAATCATGAAAATAAATGTTTCTATGTATATATGTATGGGCATATGTATGTATGTTGGTATTGTTTGATACATAATACCAGAATTACATACACGAAGAGCCATTAATAAAATTCATCGTCGATTAATTAAGATACATAGTTTCACTGTGTGCATAATTTACGGAATCACGTTCTCTTCGGCGATGGAAGATAGAATGATGAGTCGATGCACTTTGCGTCAAGGGTCGATTAGAGAAATGAGGCTGAGTTGCTTTATAGCTTCTCTCGTCTTGGTCGAAGGTGTGAATGACGTGAGTGCACTGTTCGATTCGGACGGGCGATCGATCTTTTGCTTGTGACCTTTCCTCACTTAAACGGGTTGCAGCATTGAACAAAAACTTGGCCCTCAGCCCATCGATGCAGGCTGGAGATCGACGGAAAAGAGCGGGGGCAGCCGAGTAGAAACGAAAGCCGGCTAGTGGCGGATTTGGATACGACTGATGTGAGACGCAATGGCTCCAGAACCTCTTACGGTCACCTCATTTGGACGTAGGTGAGGAGGTAGGGCAAGAAAGAGGAAACTGCTGGGGAAGAAAAGCTAACGATAGGCATATATATATATATATATATATAGAGAGAGAGAGAGATAATGAGAGCAAAAGAAGAAAAGAGTGTTGAGAAAAAAGGGAAAGAGACGAGGAGAGAAAGAGAGAGAGAGAGGGATAATGAGAGCAAAAGAAGAAAAGAGTGTTGAGAAAAAAGAAAGCGAGAGAGAGAGAGAGAGAGAGAGAGAAAGAAAAATAGACAGAGGTGATAAAAATAGCAAATGAGAAACTGAGTGTTTGTAAGCATATAGAAAAAGATATACGGGAGCGATGAATAAATTGTCGTCTAAATTATGCAAAAATAATAATAGCACTGATATCTCATTTTAAAAGATGTATTTACGAAGAGTTCACAAAAATAACTTGAAATACTAAATTTATTCAATACAATCACCATTGGCTTTAACCAAGGTCTCCAGAATACTTCGGAATCACTTTCATCTCTTCTTTGTTTAAATCGGTGAATGCTGCCATAATCCTTGCCTTCAGTTCATCTTTACCGTTACAAGAAGTTTTCTTTGTCTCTCGCTCAACTGTGCCCCGTACATAATAATCAAAGGGGTTAAGTGGTCTGAGAAATGAGTGGGTTGTTCTGCATGTGTGACATTGTGCAGATCCTAAAAGGCACTTGATGTAGGCCACCGTGTTGAATCTGAGACCCTGTAGGAAAATAAATGGGGGTATAATGTTGTTGACACTAGTGATAACTCCTAACACCTTCGTAATCACTATTAGACTCATCCAATTCCTTCTGAATTTTCTCCACTCTCCTCAGATTAGCACCCAACCACTCTGAAAAGTTCGTATTGGAGTTTCCGGTGCGAATGCCAAGCAGTACAGCTTAAATTTTCCAAATTTCTAGTTGAGTGAATTGCGTCATTGCGGCCTATTTTTTCTCGCAGACAGTGCCCAACTGATTCTACTGTACTGCGCAGTCTTCAAAATAAATTTAAAAAAACAAAAAACAACGGCTATACGTGAAATTAAAAATTTACAATTTTTGACAATTTATCCATCGCACCATGCAAATGACATGTCTTTGCGCGTGTTTTCTTTCTTTCTCTCTCTCTCTCTCTCTCTCTATATATATATATATATATATATATATATATATATATATGGGGAAACTTTATTAAAAGATAACGGTGAAATCAACGAAGTTATATTCATGAGTTCTAAGACGGATTTTTATAAGGACAACTCAAGCTGGTACCAGGCAAAATTTCGGGAAATATAGGTAAGGAAGACAGAGTTGTGCAATTCTATCAAATAGACACGCACATTACCCATCATTACTAGGCACTACCGAGTAGAATGAGAATTCTTTTCATTCTGGATACAATGATAATGAGGCTTTCTAGTCTTTACCATAGAACCAGAATGTCGTATTTTGTATGTATGATCCTCCCCAGCCGCTGATCTCTCAGCAATTTACAAAAACATGTTAGCTTATTTACTCCCGTAAACACACCTCTTGCTTTCTTGTTAGTGTCAAATTCTCCAAGCACTCCTTCCTTATGATGTGTCCCATGTATTCCAACTAAATTTCTAATTCTGAGTTTAAGTATCTATTTTTATTTCCATTTTTCCTTAAAACATTCTCCTTGTTCACATTCCAGAATTCTCAGCATCCTTCTGTAGAGCCATATTCCTTCTTCCTCAAGTTTCCTCTCCGTCATTCAGTGTCTTATAGAAAAATTGATATTCCATCACACTTGAGCATTCACATCTCTTTTTTTTTTTAGCGAAATTTTTCAGTATCTTAAATATTTGTTTAGCTTTTCGAAGGTAAATTTTCACTATGCCAAAGCCCCTTCGGATTTCAGTGTCATATTTTCTGCTCACTTTTAACAGCGCACAGAAAATAGACACTGAAATCCCAAAAGGCATTAATTTAAATATCCGGGAAGTGTTTTAACACTTCACATATTTAAATGTCTGTACTTTCTTGATTTTAATATCACCTATTTGTAACTCCTATCTTAGGCTGTTCCTCTTGATAATAAATATATATTCTGTCATAGTTAGTCCTTTCTTTGCACTATCCTCTTCTTGTCTTGTCACAGAATTCCTGCAGTTTTCTTATTGTGCCTCACAACAACACCGTGTCAACTGCGTATCTCACGTTGTTAGTAAAATGTATTTACTACAAAGATATACACACCATAGTTTGTAACGGAACAAATAAAAGTAAAGTGAATCACCGATATTTCATCGAAAGATAAGTTTTCATGAACGTTTTTACACATATACAACTTATTCTAATAAGAGGTTATTTCGTTAAAACGGCCCTTAGAATATTATTCTCTATCGGCCTGAATATTCGAGAAATTTTATTACAGAAAAAGATGCGCACTCCGGTTGTATTCGAACCTTCTCTCTTTTCTGAGGGAGAAATTGGGGATATTCAGGTTGGTAGACAAAACATGTGCGTTGTGGTACAGTGGATATTAGCTCGGAACGAGAAACCAGGGAGCCGAGTTCGATTTCCAGTTAAATCCATTGTATTCACTTATGCGCAAATACCCTTGGGAAAGGTATTAATCCGTCTCTTCCTTCCAGTTATGGGTTAAATAGCAGGACAGATAGGGTTCTATAACCTTGGTCGGCAACCAGTCTACCGCAGAAAGCAATGGCAACCTACTGCGGGATAATCTTCTGCCCAGTCAGTCATGTCTCTTTCGAGGCATGATCGCCCAAGCGTGTATCACGTATGGCAATCAACTGACTGACCCCTACCGGCCATAATTATTAGGCCACCCTAGTGTTGATGTATTTCATACTATTTTTTAGTATTTATTGCTAAGTGAATAATTGTAAATGAAAATAGAATGGATCTTTTGTTAATACTGCACAATAACATGTGCACCAAATGAATTTATAAATATTTAATACTTACCTATATCGCAGTTTCATCAGTGAAAGATTGAAGAAAATTTAGAGTGATTCGGACGAATTCATCTTTACTTCCTTGACTTGTAAAATTTTACAAAGTATTAATAACAAAAGAACCATTCTGTTTTCATTTAGAATTATCCACTTGGCAATAAATACTACAAATAATATTAGGAAATACATCATTTTTTAAAACTAGGGTGGCCTAATAATTATGGACGGTAGTGTACTGTTTAATAAATAAACGGAGCGTCTACCCAAATATGGGTATCCACTAAAAATAATGTTAAAATATGAAATATGCCGAATATTAAATTAAAAACATCCATTATTTCTTTAGAAATTGCTTTGTTTACGTTCGGATGCAAAACTAAGTGTTATGGTGCCCTCCTACGAGGAAGAGACCTTTCCTCTTACGATATATAATTACCTGCGTGACTTTCAGAGGCAGTTAAAAACTCAGTTAAGTACGATAGCTAGTACACAGTTAAAGCCAGCTACTAGTCAGTCAATAAGCAGCGCAACTGTACCGTTCGGACTTATTTATTTCTGTTTACTTAATTACTAACACTTCCTTTGTACATATGTTCTTGCTATACTAATACACTGTTTTGAACCTACCTCCTGTGTTCCGTGTTTTACTTCCGACCATACTGGTCACGACAAGTTTTGCCTCAACAACTCCAAGTAAATATGGACTTTCGAGAATCTGGAAAGGATTTATTAAACGCTATTCGGTTTTACTTGATCGGCGATAGCCTCCGTGGCTGAATCGTTCTATAGAAGATCGGATCAAATGACGGGTAAAAAAGTAAAGGTTCGAGTTGGCACCTTTTTTAAGATTTCTTGTAAGTAAGCAGGTAAGTAGACGAAAATACATATTCATTAATTTTTTGCCACAAAATTCATATGAGAGTCATCTTAGTTTTGAAACGCCGGTTTTCGTAAGATCACCGAAGTAAAGCAACGTGGAGCCTGGTCAGTACCTAGATGGATGACCACTTGTGAAAACGCATGTGCTGTAAAATTGTAAAGCGACTATGATGCACAGAAAGAAAACTGCAGGAATTCCGAGACAAGACAAGAAAAGGAATGTGCGAAAAAAGGACTATGACAGAATTCAATGTGCTGATGGCGTAATGGATAACGACTCGAAAGTGAAAATCGAAGAGCCGAGTTTTAATTCTAGTAAAGTTCATTATATTCACTTACGAGCTAATATCCTCAGGAAATGTATGAATCCACCTCTTCTCTCCCCAGTAACGGGTTAATTAGTAAGACTTGTATTACTAAAGCTTTATTCTCTCTAAAACATTGTTTCAGTCTAAAAGATTTTTCTGGCTTTAAATAAACTTCAAATGGTTGAGAAGCCGTAAGAAACAAATAAATATATCAATTAATTTCTGCAGCAATAAAAGGGAAGTGATTCTAGGATAAATAACGTTTGATTAGCTAAAAACGCTGATATTCGGAAGGAACCAAATTCGAAATATACGATGGTTGCATTAAAACATTTCAACCATTTTGTCAGATTAGACGTTTTCAGGATAGTGCTGTTTGCGCCTGTTTCACACTACTTTTAATCAATTCATCTTAAACAAGGCGATAATGCCACTAAGACGCAAAAGACGCAAGGAGCTACTAAAAAAGAAAGAGAAAAAAATCTTTAAAAGAAACCGCAAATTCAATAATTGCATAAATTTCTGAGTTTAGGCGGACATGTTAGAATTATAGAGTTTAAGTAAAATTTAGAAGGAACCGGAAACCCAAGCAGGAAACATGGAATAAAGCTCTGCTCTTTGTAAAAGACAGGTGAGCAGTATGAAGCGGATGAGACACGAACATCCTGGCTTCTTTCGACGTAAAGAGTCTAATTTTCCCCAGTAACTGACTGCATTAACTCACTGACAATGCGATATGTAGATACATGAAGTATGTCCTAAATGTATCTTTTATATGTCGGTAAATTTGACGTGCTTTAATGTGTTAGAACAACAGTCAGTTAGTTAAGTGCCATACGTGATACACGCTTGGGTGATCATGTCTGGAAAGAGATATGACTGACTGGGCAGAAGATTATCCCGCAGTAGGTTGCTATTGCTTTCTGCGGTAGACTGGTTGCCTGCTACAAAATCCAATCTGTGGTGCAGTGGATATCGACTCGGAATGACACATCGGGGTTCCCAGTTCGAAATCCAGTTGAATCGCTTGCATTCAATTACGCACAAATAACCTTGGGAAAGGTATTAATCCGTCTCTTCCCTTCAGTTAAGGGTTAAATAATAGGATAGATTAGGTTCTGTAGCATTGGCTGACAACCAATCTCCCACAGAAAGCAATGGCAAGCTACTGCGGGATAAACTTCTGCCCAGTCAGTTAGGTCTCTTTCGAGACTTGATCGACCAAATGTTTACCCCGTATGACACTTAACGACTGGCTATATCCTTCAGCATCAAAACCGAGATCTCTTCTCTGCAGAGCAACTAGAACGACCCCTACAGACCTAAAAATTTATTGACTGTCTGTTGGCACCTGGTGCGTAATTCAAATAAAAACAAACAAACAAACCAAAAGCCTACACGCACCCATAAAAACTATACAAATACTAAATTAAAAATAGCAGTTAATTCACTATATAAAATATATCTTACATATTTATAAGTCTATCATTCATCCATACATTGAATATTGCTGCCACATCTGGTCTGGTGCTATTGCTATATATTAAGAGAATCTTGAAGAAATCCAAAGAAGAATCTGCAATCCTGACATGATATCTCAGCTTTAGTCTCTATACCACCGCGGTAGATTCCCTGTGGCTTTCCTATAAATAGTTTCATGGTAATTGTGTTGATGAACTTTTTGCTATGCTATATAGACTTAATGATACTTAAGCACAGTAAAAGACTGACAGCAAGGTCTCATCATCTTCTTGCTTCCCAGTCAACTTTGATTTTCAAACATTTAAATGCAATATCAATCGTTATCTTTTGTTTTCTGAATTCTTGTGTTTTTATTGTCTTCTCTCCTTGATAATAGATTTTTCCTCATATTCTCTTACACTCAGTAACCGCTTGCATCATGGTAGCTTTATTGCCTTGACGGGGTGAAATGATTTAACCAAAACAAACAAAAATTCTACCGGTTCAACAGTTGATAGAATTATACATCGTTGAAATTCGCGAAGTGGAAATAAACGCCGTTATCAATCATCTTTGAAAAGACACACAAGTAAACTACTAGACCTATGCTAATTGTCTGACAACTGTCTGTCTGAGTGAGGATTCTATTCTTGATTCTTTGTATGTGAAATTAAAATATATTTATATTTAATTGTCCATTGCAAAATAATCTCAAGCGCAATAATTCTGGTAAAATTTAGGAAATGCTCCAAAATTGCCATAAAAAAAGAAAACGGAACTGCTCGTGTTCTGTGTGACCTGCAATTTATTATTCATCACAAGTAAGCTCTCAGACTTCCAGGAACCTGCAAAATAATGGTCAGATATATAGATTCGTACAGAGGTGTATAAAGATTAATGATATACGTGTACGTATATATATATATATATATATATATATATATATATATATATACGCACACGTATATCATTAATCTTTATATATATATATATATATATATATATATATATATATACACGCATATATGACTACAACTATATATACATATATAACTGTTTGTCTTAATACATCCTATCAATGAACGTATGCCAAATAATTTGCACATGAATACACTCACGCACATGCATACGAGAGATTATATTAGCGTTATTATATATAGAGAATCTATATCTGATATTGAGTAACATTTAACTATAAATAACTTAAAATGATATTTTATCATATATATATATATATATGACAAAGAAGTAGAAAAAGTTTTGTGTAACGTGTTTGGTCTTTTAGAACATCATCAGACGAAATTTGTTATGTTGGTATGAGTACGCATTCAAACGAACGAGGGATGCTTGGAACTTTTTTTTTATATAAAATCTAACCGATTTTATTGAGATTATTTTCTTTTTTCCTTACTGTCTCTTTTAGAAAATCTGCCAGGAATAGTGAAATGTTGGTACAAATTTTATACTGGTGAATTTGCAATCGACTTGATTGCAAGTTCACCAGTATAAAATTTGTGCCATGTCTCCCTGGACATTTTCGTCGTAACGAATTGTTTCCTCCTTTGATCAGAGTAGCAATTTTTTATGCCAAAATTGTAGCCAGTCACGTTATAGTACGAAATCAATGCATATGCGTATTGTTTTGTAAAATGTCCTTTTTATGTTCATATAATCTTTTATTTTGGTTCTCTGGGTTTTCTCTGGGTTTTCTAAAATGTAGTTTAGTAGCAATTATTACAAGCGGTTGGGTAAATTCTCTCTTTTATATTATGTACTGATGTGCGCTGTGGTGCAGTGGATATCGGCTCGGAACGAGAAACCGGGGAGCCGAGTTCGAATTCCAGTTGATTCCATTGTATTCACTTACGCGCAAATACCCATGGGAAAGGTATTAATCCGTCTCTTCCTTCCAGTTATGGGTTAAATAGCAGGACAGATTGGGTTCTATAGCTTTGGTCGGCAACCAGTCTACTGCAGAAAGCAATGGCAACCTACTGTGGGATAATCTTCTGCCCAGTCAGTCATGTCTCTTTTATATATATAAATGGATGAGAACAAAGAAAATAATTGCATCATTAAAAACGTTAATTTAAAACAGAGCTCAATATATAGAGCAAGAAATGCTTATTGTTAAAACGTGTACAAACATGTTATAGCGTAATAATTAATAATAATACACACACACACACACACACACACACACACACACACACATATATATATATATATACTCAGTCGAGATAATTTTACACACTGACAATCCATTTATCAATTGTTAAACAAACCAACACACACACATACACACACAGAGACAAAGACACACACACACACACACACATATGTGTATAAGTGAGTGTACCTAGTGTGCAAAACGATAAATTATATAATCCGGTCATATATTTGTAAATACTGTGTGGATCTTCCATTTATCCATCAATTGTTACACATCGCAACACACACATGTAGATGTACCGCTTCTCTCTTTATTTATGTGTATGTGTGCGTATGTTTGTATGTGTGCGTATGTTTGTATGTGTGTGTGTTACGTATGTCTGTTTATATATATGAGTATGTGTATATATATATATAGATAGATAGATAGATAGATAGATAGATAGATAGATATGTATATATATATATATATATATATATATATATATATATACGTTTGTGTGTGTGTGTGTGTGTGTGTGTGTGTGTGTGTGTGTGTGTGTGTGTGTGTGTGAATAATCCTAGACAATATCGCACGATCAGGAATGTTCCGCTAGAGGCTTTAGTAAGATAGATGGGCTAAGAAAGATAACAGGTCTTGTAGGTTAGATTTGAGTTTGCGATTTGTGGCCGTGGAACTCTGCCAAGTCAGCACATAGAAAACCAAGAATGCTTTCTCAAGAAATCCCAGCAGCCGAGATATTACCGCCTCCTGTGGACGTCATGAGAGATCAACATAAAATCACATTTTATTTCTTTTTTTTTTATTATTTATTTTTGTTTATTCTCGGTATTTTCGTCTTTTGACTGATTCTTTATTATTATTATTATTATTATTATTATTATTATTATTATTATAGTAATAATAAATATTTTTAAGGTTTCAGGCCTGTATAGACAAGTTACCTGGATTTTTTCCTTCTTCTTTGTTTGTCTTTTAATTTACTTATTAGTGCTTCATTTATCGACTCTTTCGATATTTTCGCCTTTTTTGTTTTAAAAAAGAAAGTGCGTTGTGGCACAGTGAATACAGCTTAGGGCAAGAAATCCGGAAGCCGAGTTCGAATTCCAGTTAAATTCCTTGCATTCACTTACGCGCAAATACCCTTGGTAAAGGTATTAATCAATCTCCTCCCTCTAATTATGGGTAAAATAACAGGACAAATTGGATTCTAAAGCCTTGGTCAGCAACCAGTTTACCGCAGAAAGCAATGACAACCTACTGCAGGATAATCTTCAGCTCTGTCAGTCATGCCTCTTTCAAGCGTGTATCATATATAGCACTTAATTGACTGACTGTTTTAAAAATGTTATCTAATTCGATGATGGGCTGAAAAGTTTATAGGCTGACTATGAAGGAGTGGTGCTAGATTTGAAATATTGCATGCATTAATTTCAACTCTTCTTTGATTCTATCTTTCTTTCTGTCCCTCCGCGGCCTACAGGACACATACAGGCTATTTAGTTGTCTCCCAACCCCCTACTTATCACTTTGGTTTTGCCAAAAAGTTAAAAGAGTTGTATTTTTACATCACTAGCAGAAACCATGTGTTTGGGATGGGAGCTCAACTTTCTTTAAAATATTGTGAAATCTAAGTCATTTTTTGCTTAATTTAAAATTTGTTTTAATGCTTAATTGATCGTTTGGTTTTCTTTT
This sequence comes from Ascarosepion bandense, assembly GCA_037127315.1. Lineage (NCBI taxonomy): Eukaryota > Metazoa > Mollusca > Cephalopoda > Sepiida > Sepiidae > Ascarosepion > Ascarosepion bandense. Next base: position 1,570,811 of record JBBBDQ010000885.1, on the reverse strand, counting down.
TAACTTGGCAGAACTTTCTCTGGTTGTTGGACTTTAACTAAATTAAAACTTAGCAAATGCTCCACCCTAATATTTTTAATTGGAGTAGATAGATCAAACTATCGCCCGGTTTACACTCCACCCACTTTTATTGAACAGTTGCAGAGGCTCATCCCTTGTTCTCTGTTTAGGATGTGGTTTCCGGCTTTCTCTTTTCTCTCCTCAGACCTCAGTATTGGTGCTTCTGTGATTTTCCTGCCATGTGTGTGGTTGGCGGCAACGTCTCTTCATTGTGAGGCTACCGAGTTGGCAGTTTCCTGGTTGCTGCTTCCGACTGGTAGTTAGGAGCCTTAACTCTTGCATAGCGTCAAGAGCGGCTGATCAACAGTTGCATAATATCGGGGTTCTTGTAGTGCCATGTCGCGCACGGATAGGTGTCCCTGCAAGCGCTTTCGGTGGGCAACCCCGAAGCCACAGCCCGAGCCAGTTTGCCTCCCAGCGTATATCGTGGATAATGACCGCTTGCATCCTCTACTCAAGGTCACTCTTTACCAATAAACCTTAATATGAAAGACAAAATCACCAAAAATTCTAAACCAGTCAAACTCAAATCACTAAAAACTTCTTAACATTTCTTTTACTAACATCCGAGGCATTCGTACTCACTTTTGTAGTGTAGAAGCTTTCCTCCACGAAAAGTCCCCTCACATACTAGCGCTCTGTGAGACTAACCTCAACTCAATCCCCTTCTCTGACTTCTCGATCCCTACCTATCTTCCCCTCCTAAAGAAGGATTCCACTGTCCATATGCATGGGCCGGGGGTCTACGTTAGTGAACAACCCCCTGTAGCTAGGGTGACATCACTCGAATCTTCTGACCACCAATATATATATATATATATATCTCCGTCTGTCACTTCTCAGTTCAGTTAGCTACCTTTTCTTCCTTTACCGTTGTATTCGGAGATCTTAACGCCCATCATGCTGAGTGGCTCAAAGAATCTGTTACTGATTCAGCTGGCATCCACGCTATGAACTTTGCCATTTCTCAATCCCTTACCAAGTAGTGAACTTCCTCACACGTTTTCCAAGCATTCCCTCTGCACACGCCTCTCTACTAGATCTATGCACCTGACTCCTGCCAACTCACGCAGCTTTGCCCTCTCGGCAACTCCGACCATGTTGTTGTCTCTCTTAATATTTCTCACCACTCTCACTCCCGCCAGGATCCTACTACCTATAGGACCTCCTACGGCTATGCGACATCCCTTGGGGGAAAGCATTCGATCTCTCAGTTGATGACTGTGCCTCTGAGATTTCTTCCTGGGTAAAAGCTGAGGTTGATGCCTTCATACCTACCAGGAAGTTTCGTCTTAAACCTCATTCTTCCCCTTGGTTCTCTCCTGCCTGTTCAGCCGCTATTGCCCACAGGAAACACGACTTCCGACTATTTCGGAGACATTCATCTGACCACAATAGGCGACTATTCACGCCTGCTCGTAATGTGCGCAAGAAAATCCTGTAAGACGCCAATCGGTTGTTTGCTGAGAGAATGAGACAGCGCATAGATGACCTCAAGTTCAACTCCAAGGACAATTGGCGGTTATGCAAACAGTTGCTGAACATCAGCAAATCCTTTATCCCTCTCTTATTCAATGAATTTGAGGTCTTCACAGCATCAGGGGAGAAGGCCGAGTGCTTTGGTCGCAGATTCTCATCCAACTCTACATTTGACTCATATACAGTACCCGCACCCAACTTTCCTATTAGAACTGAGGCTAAACTGAACGATATATGCATTACCCCGACAGTAGTATCTCGAGTAATATCAAAACTTGACCCCAATAAGGCGAGTGGTGGTGATGGAATCCCGGTGATTGTCCTTAAGAAATGTGCCCCTGAACTTTCCTCTGTCCTCTCTAAACTCTATAATTACTGCTTTTCTGCTTCCTGTTTTCCTGCATGCTGGATGTTCTCTTCTGTTGTTCCTGTATTTAAGAACTCTGGTGAACCCTCGGACCCATCCAACTATCACCCTATCAGCCTTCTACCAATTTTTCAAGGTCATAAACTATTCTCTGACAGGCAGTATGGCTTCCGCTTCGCCAGGTCCACGGCCGACATGCTAACGACCATCACGGATTACATGTTCCAGGCCCTTGAGGAGTCCGTCAAGGCTCGTGCTGTTGCTCTAGACATCTCCAAGGCTTTTGACTGGGTTTGGCACACTGGTCTCCTATGCAAGCTACTGGCTTACGGTATTACCGGACGCTTGTTTGATCTGATCCAATCTTTTCTAAATAACCGCATGATGAAAGTAGTATTAAATGGGCCTTCCTATACATCGTACTGTACAAACGCTTGTGTCCCTCAGGGTTCTATCCTAGGCCCGAAGCTTTTCCTTATTTTCATAAATGATATCTCAGACAAGATCAAGTGCCAAGTAGGCATCTACGCAGATGATATCACAAGTGGCTGGAGTCGAGCCACCAAGTCGGTACCTATCACATTACTGATTCTCCTTTGGAGCTTGTCAAAAACACTAAGATGAACAGCAGGGGCGCCTGACCATATATGGCAGCAGTACTCCATGCACGGATGAATGGTTGAGTTGTATATATGCAAGATAGATTCAGGCGGGAAAGACATGCTGGTCCGAAACAGTGACCCAACCTTCCTAGCAGTAGATTTAGCTATTGACTCAATGTAGTGGTTCCACTTGAGATCAGAAGAGTGGGTAAGGCCGAGGAGGTGCAGTGTATTGCTGTCAGGGAGACTCGCTTGGTTCATGCTTATGAGAGGCAGGAGAGGTTGCTTGTGATGATTGACAGACAGCAGCTTGGTCTTAGATGCATTGAAATTTACAAGCCACTTTTTTCCCCAATCCACCACAGAATGTAGATCCCTCTCAAGATCAGAAGCGAGGTTATGTTTGTCCGCCACGCCGGATTTCTTACTGATGCGGGAGTAAATTGTGATGTCATCTGCGTAGATGCCTACTTGGCACTTGATCTTGTCTGGGAGATCATTTACGAAAACAAGGAAGAGCGCCGGGCCTAGGATAGAGCCATGAGAGACAAATGAAACAATTTCCCTTGCGTTTGGTGTTGATAATCCTTCGTAACTGCCTCAATAAACCCAATGCTTTTGTATCCCCTAAAAATTGAACTATCCCTTTCTTTGCAGATGAAATGATCTTTGCCTTCTTTAGAGTAGATTCGCAGGCTGTTTACACTATACTTATTGTCACTTTGTCTCTGGTTTAAAGTGATGAACCGAACATTGATCCTGGTTTATGAAACGTTCAAGGGAACCAGCTAATTCTGCCTCATAAATGTAAGATTTTCCCGTGATCTGATCACTCCATATCCTTTTGATCAAGTGTCGGAAAACGTGGAGCCCATTGAGCAGAAACATTTTTTATACCAAGTTAATTGTGCAAAATATTCTCAACTCTCTCATGACATATGTCAATAGCATTGTTTATTAGATTTATAGACAATCAGCTGTCAGCCATCACCATGTTTTGAACACGATCAATCTTTTCCTCAGCTGCCCACTTCGCAGAGTTGATAAAGCTAGAACGTTATCCGGTAATGTAGCAACCATGTTAACCATACAGTCCTTGGGCGCTAAAGCCTTTTTCTGAAAGTACTAGATAACACCCCGATGACAAATTTTGTCCATTTTCAGAAGTCAGTAATAATAACCGAATTCATTCAGATGTAAGTTTACTTGCAAGATTGAACAAATTTAGCATTAATCCTTCATTGTCGGCCGAGGAATTTTTCAGCCCACCCTCGTGCTTTTGAACAAAATATATGAACGTCTGCGCTCTTTAAATGTGAACTGTTGCTATCCCAATGTTTCTGCCGCTGTCCTTTCCACCCTTCATCAAGTGCATGTCGATCCATACAACCTTCAGGGAAATTCAGACTGAAAATTTAATTATATATCTATATTTTAATTGTAACTACTAAAAGTAATTGTAACTGCCGAAAAAATAAGATCTTCTTACTAAATGGCCAGTGCGTGACCAAAAGTATAATTTACAGAGCTAGCAAAAATTCTGATAGTGATTTTAAATTTTATTTTGGTTCAACTGAAAACCAATAGAAATCTGATTCTTACAATCATTAAAGGATTTTAAGCAGTAGTGAATACAGTAGAAGCAGAGCCTTGTAAAATTTCTGACAGTTACAAAACAATAACAAAACCCTACCTCAGATATTTTCCAATTTCTTTGTGTTCTTCAAAACTAAAAGCAACAACTAATCCCCTTGACCTATAAGCACAAAAAGTATGCCATCTGCCTCCAAAATATTTTACCTATTAATTAAACTTTTGAGATTTTCCTTTTAAATTTCATGTTTAAATTTTAATTTAGATTAAATTAAATTATATAATAACAAATAGCATACATGCAATATAATTTAAAACTACCATGGGCAATACGAGAACTAAACATTCAAATCCCGTGACGGCCAGTTCATAATAAGCACCTGAGGATTGCATAATGCATGAAACTCCGAGTCGTGCTATAGAGATAGTATATTATATATATATAATTTATCTAACATTATTTTTAATCGATACTCGCATTTGAATAGATATTCTGTTTCTTTAATTAATCTACACACACACACACACACACACGCACGCACACACACACACACACACACACACACACACACACACACACACACAGACATATATATATATATATATATATATATATATATATATATATATATATTAATCATATCACCCCCAAGCAAGGCGATAACGCCACTGATGCGCAGGGGGCTACGTAAGGGTAAAAAGAATGGAAAAGAGAAAGCCGGAAACCACATCCTAAACAGGGAACAAGGGATGAACCTCTTCACCTGTTCAATAGACGTGGGTGGAGTGTGAACCGGGCGATAGTTTAGTCTATCTACTCCAATTGAAAAAAAAAACAAAGAGAGAAAAGAGTGAAAAGATTGGAAAAGAGAAAACCGGAAACCGCATCCTAAACAAGAAACAAGGGATGAGCCTCTGCACCTGTTCAATAGATGTGGGTGGAGTGTGAACCGGGCGATAGTTTAGTCTATCTACTCCATATATATATATATATATATATATATATATATATATATATATATATATATTTTCTACAGAAATATTTTCTACAGAAAATTTACGTGAAATTATGTTACGAAAATGTGTGTCATTCAATAGGATTAATGCCTGCGACCCTTACCAACACAGGAGAAACCGCCCATTGTTCGATGCGTCTTAGACCGCTCGATCGTGAATGATTGCACAGTGTAATCGACATATTTAATTTACTTGTGAGAACCTTATTATGCTGTATATAAATATACTGTTTAATTAAAAAAAAATAAACAGAATATCTACTCAAACACGAGTATCTATTAAAAAATAATGTTCAAACAAATAAATTAAATAATCTCCGGAACTTTTCGTAACAGTACTTTCAATCATATTCGAGAACAACTTCAGGTATGAATTGCTAAGACAAAAATTAATGTAATTAATAGTTATCATTTTTTGTAAATAGACATGAAACGAGTTATGTTATAATTAACTTAAAAAATAACTGTTAAACGCATGATGTTTTTTGTGTTTTTTATCTAAGAGTGGTAACATTAATTTTATATAATGATAATTTCTTATATAATTGTAAAAGCATTGATATTAAATTAATATTATGCATATATATATATATATATATGTGTGTGTGTGTGTGTGTGTGTGTGTGTGTGTGTGTAAACGTATATAGTCATCCGGAGAAAGTCCTGTTTCGCTGCATCACAACTCATTTAAACGGTTAGACATCCGATTGCTTCCACTCAAGATTGAAGCATATGATTGCTTTCAGCTAGGATTGAAAACCGACGGATTTGACATCAATGGACGATTATACCTCTGAGCTATGACGAAGGCAAACATTAACATGCTTATACACAATGTAAAGACATGACAGTAGCTTAGAGTTTTTAAATTCATCAAGAGCAATGTAGCTTCGTTAAAGATACTGGAACGGGGGATGCGATATTCATGCTAAGAATGTTATCTGAACGAGCAATACAGATGCAGAAAGAACTTTATCTGTGCTTTATAGACTACGCGAATGCATTTGACAAAGTACGACACAAGAACTTGATAGAGATGCTTGATAACCTGAACATTATCGGGAAAGACTTTAGGATACTCAAGAATCTATATTGGCAGCAAACCGCTTGTGTACAGACAAGAAGTGAACTCATCATGCATGCAAAAATAAAAAAGGGCGTAAGACAAGAATTTTCTCATCGGAACATTTCAACCTGTACAGTGAAGCAATTATGGAAGAAATAAAATCCTTGCCAGGATTCGTCATTGGCAGTCACAATCTCAACAATATCAGATACGCGGATGACACGGTGCAGGTAGCAGATATGGAAAGGAAGATGCAGGACCTTCTACAGAAGGTAGCAGAAAAAAGTGAGAAGAAAGGACTGAGTATAAACGTAAAGAAAACTGAATGTATGGTTAGCCCAATATGCTAACTACAAGCCAAAGAAACTAAAATAAATCCAGTAAAAAATTTAAATACCTGGAAAGTGTTTTGATAGAGGATGGAAAGTACAACACGGAGATCCAAAGACGCATTGGCATGGCCAAAGACGCATTTCAGAAGCTGACCAGGGTACTGAAAAACAGGAAATCTCATTAGAAACAAAGAAAAGAGTGCTGGATTGGTATGTGATATCTTTTTTTTTCTGTATGGAAGTGAAGGCTGGACAATATCAGGGATGAAGGAGAGGCTTGAGGCAGCAGAAATATGGTTTTACAGAAGGATGCTGAGGATTCCACGACGGAGCACGTGTGCAACGATGAGGTGTTGGAAAGGATGCAAACGAGAAAAACTGATACTAAATTTCAAGAAGAGACAAATGAGGTTTCTGGGACACGAAACGAGGAGTGAGGGCCTAGAGAACTTAATACTCCCAGGTCGGATAAAGGAAAGGATAGTCAGGGGAAAGCAGAGCTAGACGTACTTGTTAGATCTGAGCAAATGGATGGTGGAGCGGGGCTTAGAGTACCAAAAGAAAAAAAATATTGAGAGCAACAAGAGGCAGAGTCAAGTGGAATATGAAGAATATTAATAGGAACTTTCTTGGGATGTTACCTCCATGCCACTTTCTCTCTCTCTCTCTCTCTCTCTCTCTATATATATATATATATATATATATATATATATATGAACTTCATTCTTTCTTTAACTGTATCAGCATTGAACTGTTTTGGGCACTTTGCAGTGATTGGATGAAATACGTGTTTAACAATAAACAAAAATACAGATCTTCTTCTAAACTGTCTAACTCTGGTCACAGATGTTAATAAAGCCTTTCGATCACAACAGCTGGCTTTTACGACGATTTGCAACTGTTCACATTTATCGTGTCTCGTTCTTCTTCGCCGACGTAGTGCAGATTTCACGTGATCAAAAAGTTGGCGGAAAATCGTAAAAATGGCAAAGGAATAAAATTAAGCTACAGTTCGATACTTCATTTTCAATTGCAAGCTGTTCGGCTTGCTCAGTTTACATTTTCTTACCGAGTGATTAGGGTTTTATCCGCTGCTTCCGGTGGACAGTTTTGAATATATATCTATAGTCATCCGTAAACAGATCTGTTTCGCTGTATCACAGCTCATCAGTGCGGTGAGACAGCCGATTGCTTTTTACCCAGGATTGAAACCCGACCGAATTGGCGTCAGTCGGCGATTCTACCTCTGAGCTACGGGCGCTCGGTAGAAGGAGGCAGACTTTATATATATATATATATATATATATATGTGTGTGTGTGTGTGTGTGTGTGTGTGTGTGTGTGTGTGTGCAAGATTTGCATTTTTCTTTACCACTGAAGGGCAATATATTTGTTTTACAAGGGTAAATATAAGTAAACTACAACATTTTTATCGTAAAGTAATTTATTAAGGATTTCGTTTAAAGTGAAAATCTTAGGAGCCAAGGCTCGGATTAAGGAATTGGAGAACCGAGGTCTAATTCCAGTCTAGTCCATCACATTTGCTTTATATATATATTGTGGCCTGTTTAGACCAGGAAGAATGACAGACACGGAAACATGAAGAGAGGCTGAAAACAGTGTGTTAGAACAACAGAACATATATACAAGTGAGAGTGTTAGCAATTAGCAGATAGAAGTCCGAACAGCATAGTACGCTGCGTCACGACTGTCCCTTGATGGTCACACGACTGTCTCACAGCTGTCTCTAGATGGTCTCTTGACTGCCTCCTTGAAAGTCACGCAGGTTATTATTTATTAACGGAGGAAGAGTCGATTCCTATGGATAGGGCACCATATATATATATATATATATATATATATATATATATTAATGAAAAAATGCTGCCAAAATACACACAATTTAAACTACATGATCCAGCAGCCCAACAAACCATCACCACCCTGAAATATAAATGGAGCCTTGTGAAAAGGCAAATCGAAATAGCGAAAGAAAACCTCGACACACTATACAAGAACAAACATGACCTCTACAACAAACTGAAAGATGTAACTACCCCAAACCAACTGGAAGACATTATGCTCAGACTGTCCAAAATCACCGAAAAATCCGAAGTTCAACACCGTAAAAAAAAACTAAATTCACTATACAATGGCACGATCACTCTCCCAAATAAACTCGATAAATTCATCAACCTTTCCAGCCACTAAACACCAAAAAGAACGACTCAACCTCGGACCTAACTGCCATATATACCGTAAGTACAACCAGCTCACTAAAAAAATTGAAATTGAAACACTCTATCAAAGCATCACTAAACTACAAGACGAAAAACTTATAACAAATAAACCCGAACTAAAAGACCTACTTAAGGTCGAGGCACTCAAGGATCGCCATGATAAAAGCCGAAGCTCCTCAAAAATTCTATCCAAACAACTAAAAAGTGCTGCGCACAAACGATGCAACCACCCCCACATAATTGTAAAAAAAGCCGACAAAGCTAACATTTTTGTCGTACTTAACAAATCAGATTACAACACAAAACTCAACCACAAACTCCATGACCACACAAAATTTAAAAAAACTTAACAAGAACCCGACAAACCAACTAAAATCCAAACTTAATAAACTCATTAGCGCCAACAATGCCGATCAGAACTCCTTAAAACTCCCCAAAATTATCGACGACTACAAACCTGGCTACATATACGGAACCATAAAAACGCACAAACCTAACTATCCTCTCCGTCCTATCATATCCCAAATTCCTACTCCTGTATACCATCTAACTAAACATATTAACCACCTACCTCACGAGTAAATACAGCATTAATTCAACTCTAGAGGCAATCCAAATCCTTAAGAGCGAACAACCCAATAATGAAATCATAGCTTCACTTGATGTCGTAAACCTATTCACTAACATACCCGTTAGCAAAACTATCGACATAATTATAAGGAATATCTACAATAATCCTGCATTACCCCCACTCAAAATTAATCCCAACATCTTAAGAAAAATCCTACTAGCTTGTACTACCGAAGTCCCTTTTGTCGACCCTAACAACACTATATATATAAAACGTGACGGCGTTTCCATGGGTTCAGTACTCGGTCCGACATTTAGCAATTTCTACATGTCGAACCTCTAGAATACTACCTTTACAAAATTCAAAAAACCATCAATATACCTTAGATACGTTGATGATATCCTACTATTAATTAAAAATACTGATGAAATCCAACAACTTCACAAACAGTTTCAGGATAACTCAACCCTAAAATTCACCTATGAACTCAGCAATGACAACAAAATTCCTTTCCTCGATATTCTAATCAACACTAATGGCAATAAGTTCACTATCTCACCATATAAAAGAACCACTAACAAAAATCCCTCCACACTTAATTATATTAGTGAATGCCCCCACTATTACAAATTAGCAATCATAAAAATCTACTACATCGTACAAAAACCAACTCGTCTACAAAACACATCTTCCACAGTGAACTAAAAAACATAAAACAGACACTCATCAACAATAATTTTCTTAATTACATAGTTGATGAACAAATACGACATTTCCTTAAAGACCTGAACACGAAAAAACAACACATGGTAATAGCCCCATCAACCCCAAACACATCACTCTCTTATATCGTAGCTAAATGCACACCAACTACCAACTAGATGAAAATATCCTAAAAAAACTCATAAACACTAATATCTCTCCAACAGACCCCAACAAAAGAATTAAATTTATCATATATTACGCTAAATCCACAACATGCAACTCAATCGTCCGCAACGACTCCTCCCCCACCGTTAGCGATTTGCAAAAAAACAATGTAGTGTATAAATTCAAATGCCCCTTTCGAGAATGTATCTTTAACAAACTAAATAATACCTACATTGGACATACTACTAACTCGCTTTCGCGGAGACTTACATTGCACTTAAATGAAAATTCAAACATATTCGGACATTTAAAACACCACGGCTATCAACACGCACTTCTTAGGAAAACACTTGTTGAAAATACGTATATACTTAAACAAGAAAATAATAAACGAAAACTTAAAATTCTAGAAGCTATCTACATCAAACAGTTTAAACCTAGCCTAAATAAAATAAACTTCGACACCTTCATTAACATACTTCAATGCCTATAATCGACGGGAGAGGTCGTAGTTATTATACTTACGCCCTACACCATAGTAGTAGCAGTTCCCAGACCAATCCTCTCATGCCACTATACTCTCAATTGACCAAAACCCACTACCACCATTCCTTCTCGGCCTGCAGCCACGTGCGACACAAAAAATGGACTTGTTTAATTTTCTCTGTATAACTCCACTCTGTTAATAATTTAAACGTTCTATGTTCACTGAATATTAAATGTTCATCCTTTGATAATGGCTTATGTAAGCCGAAAGCTCAGACCTGATAAAAAAATCAACAATTATTGCGATTTCTTGTCGTCTTTCCATGACAACACTATCAAGCTAATCAGATCATACGAACGGAACTTACACAAAATAAATAGACAGAACTTGTCTATATTATTCAATGAAACCTGAATTAATGAAAAAATGCTGCCAAAATACACACAATATATAAATATATATATATATATGTGTGTGTGTGTGTGTGTGTGTGTGTGTGGTATCTTGATGTAGTTATCAAGCTTTTTTGTAAGAACAATTACGACTCAGTAGTGGGTTCGATCTTCACTACGTGCCCATACCTTCGGCCTTTTACCACTTCTACGCTTTGAAAATCAGCATCCATATAATAGGTTTGCAGGTGTGAGTGCTTGACTTTGAATATATTTATGTAATAAAATTAATTTATCTGGAACATTGCTACGTTTCTGCCGTCAGCATCTCAGGTAGAATGACATGACTTGGCTTAAAATTCAAGATTAGAAACACGCTAACATGCTTTGATATATATATATATATATATATATATATATATATATATACCAAACTACTTAGTTTCGTATAATCCATTGGCATGGATTATACGAAACTATAATCCATTGCCATGATTATGTCAATGGATTATAGTTTCGTATAAATATATATTATATATATAGTTTCGTATATATATATATATTAGTTTCGTATATATATACCAAAATTCTTAGTTTCGTATAATTCATGGCAATTAAAGAGCCGAAATGTGGCGATATATATTTGATTATATGTGTTGGTGAAAATAAATTGCCGATTTCGTGTGCAACATTTCATTACGCAAGAGATAAGAAAGCACTATGAATATTCTTACTCACGTGATCTTTTGCGAATTAGTAGGTGAATTAAAGGGATTGTATAGCGCTTTACCAATTTTTAAGAGTGGAAGCGTTTGGCTCGTGTTTATAAAGCAATGTCTCCCGTCGTTAAACTTTTAGAAAACGGCGTTTTGGCGTAAGTCTTGCAACAGAATTTCTGTAACGATTCCATCAACCAGCAGTTATTACCACAGCCTGCAGGAAAAAGTCATCAGTTCTTATTCCGTTTCGATTTCAAGCCAAACTTTTGAAAGAATACAAAAACCGCTTTAAGTATGTCAGCATTTTCTTTGTTCAGTTTCATCTTTCAAAAGGACATTTTATTTAATTACAAACAGACGAACCTGTTATCATATTATGAATATCTAAATTTAATTCATGCACCGTCTCCGTTCGAGACATGTGTGATCATAGACCTTCACAACTTCCTATTTCTTTGATTGCTCCGAGCAATATTTGTCCGGTTGCTATCTTGCTGTTCTGTCATCCATTTTCTCCAACTCGTTACACAGCTTTACTCGCTGTCTCCAACTGTCTCTGTTGAGAAAAATATTATTATTTAAACTACTGTTTGCAATGGACAAATTGTCGTCTGAATTGCGCAAAAAAATGATACTGACATCTCATTTTAACAGATATATATAACAAAATTACACAAAAATATCTTGAAATACTAAAGAGTACATGTATCCAATAATATCCCTATTGGCCTCAACCACGGCCTTCAGACAACTTCGGAATCTACTGCAACTCTTCTAAGACGGTCTCCTTGTTTAACTTGGTGAATTCTGTCATAATCCTTGGCTTTAGTTCATCTGTAGTATTACAAGATGTTTTTGGTCTCTTGCTCAACTGCGCCTCTCACATTATAATCAAGCGAGTTGCCGTCTGGAGAGTTAGATGGTCAGATGTGCGGACTGATGGGGTCACATAAAATGTCTAACAACCATGAGTTTTCCTGTTTCTCTGTTAACAGAGATAATGGCTTCCAGCAGCCATCCTCTTGACCTAGAGCAGCAATACCGCCACAATTCACTTGATGTTGGTTTCCGTGTTGAGTCTGAGGCCCTTTGGGATGATGAAGGTGTAACATCGCGATCAATAATGATTTTTCCAAACACCTTCGTAAACACTATTAGACTCATCAAATATTTCCGAATCCTCTGCACTTGACACCCAAACACACTGAAATATTCGTATTGGATCTTCCGTCGCGATTGCTAAGCAGTACAAAATACTGTTTGAAAATTTCTGGCGGATTGAATTACGTCATGATGGTTTTTTCTTCACAGACGGTGTCAAACTGAGCCTACTATACTCTGCAGTTGACCAAATTTAAAACAGTCAGTGCGCATGCGCGAAATTAAAAATAAACAATGGCGACAATTTGTACATCGCACCGTACTATTAATTAGATTAAATAATTATGGAATCAATAGATTTTTAATCCGACATGAGCCTGGTATTTAGACTTTTTATTGGGCATTCCCAAATCTCTGTCTCTCTCTGTCTCTCTGTCTCTCTCTCTCTCTCTCTGTCTCTCTCTCTCTCTCTCTCTATATATATATATATGTGTGTGTGTGTGTGTGTGTGTGTGTGTGTCTGTGTGTGTGTCTGTGGGATCATTTCTAAACAAGTGCAAGACAACTAGAAAATGAAGACACACATTTTGGAAGTTTAAAGTTGGTTGGAAATCACGATACCGAAATTGAGTCCGAGAGAAGAAACTGTTAGTATAGAACTTACGGTTACATCCAGCTATTTCAACAGTGACAAAATGAGAACTTTCTGCCAGTCTAATACTCTGCTTAAATCCATAAAGCCCTGACATTAAATCCGTAAAGTCCCCCAAAAAAGACAAAGAGGTACTATGTTCAGGTGGTGGGAAAGTGTGTGAAACTGAGATGCTAGGTCAGACAAATAGCATTGCAGATTTTTCTTAGTATTTTATCAAGAATCTCTAAATGCTTAACAGACGCACCAAATCAAATGTGGCAGCAATGAAAGTCACGGATCACGAGCGGACATGAAATTAAACTCTTCTAACATTCTGAAGATGAGACTTTGATCTCGAAATATTAATGATTAATAAAAAGGTAATGCTCAACACCTTCTTTAACTTCCTTTATTTTACTAGACGCAATGTGATAGACTTCAAAACCTACCCGTACACCATATATATATATATATATATATATATATATATATATTTAGTATATCGAGGCAGCAAGTAATTTTCTAGACATATGCTATTAAATATAAGAGACAATGAATGTCTATTATGTTTAATCATGAGCCGTTCTAAACGTCGTATTTTTGCTTTAATTTCAGTTGAAAATAAAGACAAAAATTCTCCAACATTTGGATAATTATTTATTGGTTTTCTTCTAAGCTTTCGGCTCACATGAGCCATCTTCAGAGAGGTAGTTTAAACTGAAATATTATAAAATCCACCATCACCGACGATTTTATTTTGTGTTGACATAAAACTCCGCTTGGCAACGGCAATAGTTACCAAAAATAATAAACGCAGTTCTTAAGTTTGCGATGCGGTTTTATGACGTCACACCGCGGGATAGCGCGAAATGACAACAAAACCATCTAGTCAAATGCAATGTAATATGTTATTTCCTGTTTTAAAGTTGATTTTATTGAGTGTTGGTTGTTTTGATTTGATGTACATGGCCTCCAATATCTGCAGGTTCCTCTTACTATGTGTATGAGTAAGGATCACCGTATTGTTAACCAAAATCTGTCTGATATTACCTATATGTTTATGTTTTTCAGAGAAATGTTGTTTAATAGTACTCTGATCAGAAAGATGACATGTAAGTCTACGGGAGAGCGTGGTTGTGGTAAAACCAATATATGTACTAGGTTTTTGAGTAGTATCAGAGATGCAATCTCTGAATGGGCATGTAAATTGGTACACTACATTGGTTTTTTGTAAAGAATTTAGTTTAGTGCCTGTTGGGTTATTATAAACTATGAGGTCAATTGTTTTAAACTTTTTATAATATATAATGAGTTTAATTTGATTATTACTATCCACTGGTTTAACATTTCTACGTATTATGTTTTTGAGAGTTTTTTCATCTTGTTTATAATTATTATGTATTTGGTTGCAATAGTATAAGTTAATAGTGTTATGTTTATTTTGATGTAAACCATTATTATTAATATTATCATTATTGTTAGAGCTATTGTTAAGTTTGTTGAGATACATTTTAATTTGTTGATCAATAACGGAGTTAGGAAATCCATTATTGACTAGTGTTTGCTTAATGTTGTGTAATTCTTTATAAAATATAGATTTGGAAGAAGATATCATTTGTGTGCGTTGAAGTAAGTTTTTTATAACAGCTAACTTATATCGTTAAGAACTGCGTTTATTATTTTTGGTAACTATTGCCGTTGCCAAGCGGAGTTTTATGTCAACACAAAATAAAATCGTCGGTGATGGTGGATTTTATAATATTTCAGTTTAAACTACCTCTCTGAAGATGGCTCATGTGAGCCGAAAGCTTAGAAGAAAACCAATAAATAATTATCCAAATGTTGGAGAATTTTTGTCTTTATTTTCAACTGAAATTAAAGCAAAAATACGACGTTTAGAACGGCTCATGATTAAACATAATAGACATTCATTGTCTCTTATATTTAATAGCATATGTCTAGAAAATATATATATATATATATATATATATATATATGTATGTATATTGACATATGGAGAGAAAGAAAATCAATGAGCGAAGCTGTGTAGTAGTGGATAGCCGCTTGGATTTGATTAATCGGAGAGCCAAGTTCAAATTATAGACGAGTTCATTACCTTCACTTGTGTGCTGATACCCTTGGGATATCTGTGAATTCATATTATATACAGGTACCTTTAATGGAACGAGATACTGACATTTAAAAAATTCAAACATATTTAGTTTTAGTTAGGTACCTCCACTCATTTTCAATACTTCAATTTAAATTTAATTTTTAAAAATAGAAAAGTTTTCTTGAAGCTTTAATTAAAAGATTAAATTTACTTATTGCAGTAAGCAAAATACACTGGTGTATTTCAAACCGAAATTATATTGATCGGAATAAAAGATTTTGTAGATTTAAAAAAAAAATACGCCATTTTTCATCTATTGTAAACAGAAGCCGTTTTAAAAGTTTTAAAAAAATTTACAAAAATAAAATACACCTCGCTGACATTATTTTATTCAAATTACCGACTTTAAACTTACCTTAAGTTGGCTTGAAACAAGAATTATTTGCTTATTTCCTGAAATATTTCAAAAAAGCGTGTCTCAATTACGGTATGCTTGTTATCACATTTATCAACATCTGTCAAGGAGGCGTTAATGATATGATCTACAGTAGCCGGCCAAAAAATGCCAAGTATGGAAGAAGAATTTGGTATAAATCTTATTCATACAAATTGTTTTTTTTATTTTTAACTATGTTAAAATTAAAAATATAACAATGTTTTCAGCAACTATCCAATATTTTATGAATCTTTTGTTAGTTTAGCTTTGTAGACTTAAAATAATATAAAAGTTTCTTTTAAAAATTGTACAACTTAACAACAGAATGAAAATAACGACAGAGGTAACTTAATAATTTATGAAATTTTATGAAATTTATTAATTTCTATTTTTAATATCTATTTTTATATTATTTTTTTTAATTTCAATTAAATTAAATTTAATATTTTTTCTCTTTTTTAAAACTAATTTAAATTTACAGGATTTTTTTTTTTAATCAATCGTTCTTTTTCCATTCAATTCTTTTTCCATTCGACACTTTGTTCGTTCGATATTTAGTCTATTCTACACTTTGGATGTTCGACATAATCCATTCGTACTCTATCCTTCGGCACTCTATCCTTCGGTACTTTGTACTTTGGCCTACTAACTGGTGATAGAAATGATTAATATGGATTCTCGACCGCCTTCATCCTCTAACCTTATTCCCCCATCCAACGTACACTTAACTTTTTATTGGTTAATCGAGACTTAGCCACAAGTCAGTCAGTTAAGTGCCATACGTGATACACGCTTGGGCGATCATGTCTTGAAAGAGACATGACTGACTGGGCAGAAAATTATCCCGCAGTAGGTTGCCATTGCTTTCTGCGGTAGACTGGTTGCCGACCAAGGCTAAAGAACCCAATCTGTCCTATTATTTAACCCATAACTGGAAAGAAGAAACGGATTAATACCTTTCCGAAGGGTATTTGCGCGTACGTGAATGCAATGAATTCAGCTAGAATTCGAACTCGGCTCTCCGATTTCTCGTTCCGAACCGATATCCAATGCACCACAACGCACATCCTTTAGCCACAAGAACATTCTTAATTCTGTCCTTGTGTTCCCCTTAACTGTCTGGAATAGGGTAACGAATTGTTTTTAAATATCCATAAGAATCATTTCTATCGCTAGTTACCAACTATCACATGATGAAGTACAATTAATACTAGTGAAACGTGAAAGCATTTGTGTAGCGATGTAAAATGTAAAATGCGATGTAAAATGTTTTTATTATAACTACATATAATAATAATAATAATAATAATAATAATAATAATAATATCTATCTATCTATCTATCTATCTATCTCGGTTTTTTCATTATCTCTCTCTCTCTCTCTCTCTCTCTCTATATATATATATATATATATATATATATATATATCGGTCTTTTCGGTCTTTTCATATCTATCTATCTATCTATCTATCTATCTCGGTCTTTTCATTATCTATCTATCTATCTATCTATCTATCTATCTATCTGTCTCTCGTTATCTATCTATCTATCTATCTATCTATCTATCTATCTATCTATCTATCTAATCTATCTATCTATCTATCTATCTATCTATCTATCTATCTATCTATCTAAGTCTTCTCTTATCTATCTATCTATCTATTTCTATCTATCTATCTAAGTCTCTCGTTATCTATCTATCTATCTATCTATTTATCTATCTATCTATCTAAGTCTCTCGTTATCTATCTATCTATCTATCTATCTATCTATCTAAGTCTCTCGTTATCTATCTATCTATCTATCTATCTATCTATCTATCTAAGTCTCTTCGTTATCTATCTATCTATCTATCTATCTATCTATCTATCTATCAAGTCTCTCGTTATCTATCTATCTATCTATTTATCTATCTATCTATCTAAGTCTCTCGTTATCTATCTATCTATCTATCTATCTATCTATCTATCTATCTAAGTCTCTCGTTATCTATCTATCTATCTATCTATCTATCTATCTAAGTCTCTCGTTATCTATCTATCTATCTATCTATCTATCTATCTATCTATCTATCTATATCTATATATATATTGAACATTATACTTTAGAACATATTTAAATTACAATCTACTACAAAGTGTACATTTTGTTTAGACATTGAAAGGATAATGTTTCATCAGGTAGAAAACGCTATTTATGAAAAGAGATGAAAAACTCACTTCCTTATATTGGTAAAATTTTTGTGTGCGAGGTAAAAAATATAAAAAATTTACCAATATAAGGAAGTGAATTTTTCCATCTCTTTTAAAAAATAGCGTTTTCTACCTGATGAGACATTATCCTTTCAATGTCTAAACAAAATGTATACTTTGTAGTAGATTGTAATTTGAACATTTTCTAAAGTATAATTTATAATAAATATTCATATCTTTATTTCTACATTGAATACTATTCTAAATTAATATTTTGAACGTTGTTAAAATTCTCTTCGTTCCTTATTCATTTGATCGTTCATTCAGCAATGAATTAGAACACTATAACTACTGGCGTATGTTTACATGGTATATCACAAGCTAAAAGTCTGCCTCCTTCTACCAAGCGCCCATAGCTCAGAGGTAGAATAGCCAACTGACGACAATTCGGTCGGGTTTCAATTTGGGTAAAAGCAATCGGATGTCTAAACGTAGTGATGAGCTGTGATACAGCGAAACAGATCTGTCTGCAGATGAATTTATATATAATTAGTTTTTGACCATAATTAAATTAGACCAGTACACAGTTGTATTAAAAAATGTTTAATACAATTATATTGTATAACTTTTGAATAATTTGTATTTGGAAATGAGTTTTTCGGAAATAACTGATTTCCAAATGAAAAATATCATATATATATATATATATATATATATATAATTATTATTCTTGCTATTGGGTTAGAATGGGAATCAGTTAACATTAAGGAAGTCATTGAATTTAGTACGAGATATGACAGAATGTTGATAGAAGATAGTACCGTGCTCCGCTTTTAAAGCAGGAGCGTGACTATTTAGTACCATTAAAATTTGTATAAAAAATACTATCTTTTATACGGATGAAAATGAAGGAGAATATTCAACAATTTTGGCTACCAAACAAACATACCCACTGCATATACTAAACGGTGCAGTAGTTTTTGAAGGTTTAACAGGCTCTAGAATTAATGATGCGATGAACAGTGTTTAAGTCGACATGATCTAAGAATTAGGAAATTCACGCTGAATCATAAAAGAGACTTGCTGTCTCTTGAGCTCACAAATTCTTATGTTAAATAATAGGGTTTAGTGACTCAGTTGTAATAATGCTTATAGCAATAAAGACGACGGTGCTGTCGCAGATAAGTGAAAGACAAGTCGTCGTGGTAGTAATGAGTGAGTAAACGTCGGTGGCAGATATTGCGGCGATTGCGACAGTGCCTGTCGATCAATACATCAGTACTTCGGCTCTTCGTTCGTAACTGTCCGCAGATCTTCTTTTCTTTGGTAGACGTCATCCAGCTTTGATGTGGCTCTTACGTGAAGGCTCCATACAATAAAGCTTGTTAAGAACAATGGGTCGGTTAGGTTCGGTATGGGGTCTGGAATGTGGATGGGAAGGAAAAAAAGTCGGCAAGAGAGATTGACGCAAAGATGCGTAGGGACGATGCACCAGCTTCACCACTGAAACAACATTGATTACAAAAGGTAATTCAAAAGGTATATATATATATATATATATATATATATATATATATATATATATATATAATGTACGTGAGGGGTGTATGGATGCGTGTATAGATAGATAGATAGATAGATAGATAGATAGATAGATAGATAGATAGATAGATAGATAGATCATGACTATGAACATTTATGGAAATGTGTAAGTTCGATATTCAAAACGAAGGGAGAGGGAGAGAACTGTTTTTTAAAGATAAGAATAAATAAATATAGATATTTCTAATATGCCCTTATATATATATATATGGATATCTATGTATGTACGTATGTATATATATATATATATGATTATATGTATATATAGAATTATGCATGTATATATGTGTATGTATATATATATATGTATGCATATATATGTATGTGTGTATATATATATGTATATATATTAAAACAAAAATTGGGGTTGTTCCAACTAGAGAAATTGGTAAAGGTAAAAACAGTGTGAGAAGCCGTGAACGTTTTGTTTAAAGTGTAGAGTTATTATTATTATGTCATTTTTCATCATATTTCGATTTCTGCTTTGGTCTCACTACCAACCAAGTCTGCGGGGAGACCTAAGGCAGGTCGTGGCGTGTTGTTATAGCTCCATTTCATGTTTTTCTATCTTCCCTATCATCCCCAGCATTACATAGATAAAGTTTTCCTTAGTGTGTGGGCTGTACTTAATAAGACAATTTTTGTATATCTCTTAAGCTGGGGTTTCCAGGGATTCTTTCAATGTGTTGTTTTGTTCCATTTTTCATCATTCCAAGTGCACCTACTATCACTGGCACAACTCTTGTTTTCAATTTCCACATTTTTTCTATTTCAATTTCCAGGTCTTTATATTTTGACAGTTTTTCAAATTCCTTGATTGCTATGTTACAATCCGCTGGACAAGCCATATCAATTAATAGACAAGTTTTCTCCTTCTGGTTTTTAACAATAATGTCTGGCCTGTTTGCTTCAATTTTTCTGTCTGTGTAGATGGTGTAATCCCATAGAATGGTTACATCTTCTATTTCTGTAACCGGTGCTGGGTGATGTTCATACCAGTGTTTGTTTACAGCTTTTCCATAATGTTTGCACATTGACCAATGTAAATATTGCCCAACTCTGTCATGGCGATTTTTATATTCATTTGGGGCAAGCACAGAACAGCCTGAGATTAGGTGGTCTATTGTTTCTTGGTGTTTATCACAAAACCTGCATTTTGGATCCATATTATTATGCATAATATTTGCCTGAAAGATTCTAGTGAAAAGACTTTGGTCTTGTGCTGCAAGAATAAAGCCTTCAGTTTCAGACTTTAATCCAGATGCACGTAACCATCGATGAGTATTAACTTTGTCAACATTGGATTTATTGGCACGTTCTGGATATTGGCCATGCAGAGGTTTGTCTTGCCAGCGCTGTTTCATCTGTTCAAGAGCTTTATCTTTGGCTTTCATTTTCATGTTTTTTACCGCAATAGTTGGTTCTTGGCTTCTGTTTTGCTTTTCTACAGAATCTACTAACTGTAAATCTTGTTTGTATTTACTGCCTTCTTTTATTATTGAATATTTTTTCTTTCTTTCTTCATGTTGCCTTACTAATTGTATCATCCAATCCTTTGTTGTTTCTATGTATGTTAGTAAGCCAATAGTTGTTGTCTTGTATGACAATTCCAGCTGAATAAGACCTCTTCCATCTTCTTTACGGGGTATGTATAGACGGTCTACATCAGCCTTTGGATGATGCATCTTATGCTTAGAAAGAAGCTTTCTTGTTTTAGCATCCATTCGCCTGATGTCGTTTAGAGTCCAGTTTAAGATGTTAAAGCTATATTGAACAACTGGGATTGCAAGGCTATTAATGGCCATAACTCTGTTCTGTGAATTTAATTCAGTTTTTAATATCATTCGTAGCCTTCTATAGTACTCTCCTACGCACTATTTCTTTCATTTTTTTATGGTGAATGTTTTCGCTCTCATTTACACCTAGGTATTTATAAGCTTCTTCTGGTTTCAATTCTTTTATTGTTACAGCAGGGTCTAGGCTAATTGAGGATGTTTCTTGTATTGATCCACGTAAAACTGTAGCTTTAGCACATTTATTCAAATTAAATTTCATTCCAATGTCTTCGCTGAAGCATTTTACAGTTTGCAGAAGACGTTCCAGCTCATTATCATTCTTAACATATAACTTTAAGTCATCCATGTAAAATAGATGGCTTATTTTCTTTTGGCCTATTTTATAACCACATTCTGTCTTATTAAGTTGACTGGTTAGTGTTATTAATGATATGCAGAATAGTAAGGGAGATAAAGAATCACCTTGAAATATACCTCTTTTGATGTTTATTTCATCAGACTTATCGGTTCCATTTATATGATTGAGGTAAAGGGTTGTTTTCCATATAGACATGCACTGTTTGATGAAATTGATGATGACGGGCGATATCTTGTATATATTTAATGTCTTTAAAATCCAGGAATGTGGCACACTATCGAATGCCTTTCGATAATCTATCCAGGCAGTACTAAGATTTTTCTTTGTACTGTAGCAGTTTTCCAGGATCATTTTGTTAATTAGCAATTGGTCTTTACAACCATAACAGCCACGTTTGCACCCTTTTTGTTCAAGCGGTATCATGTCATTTCTTTCTAAGAATAAATATGTCTGTTTTGTTAAAATAGATGTTAATAGTTTATATGTTGTCGGAAGACATGTAATTGTTCTGTAGTTTTTCGGGTTGTTTGTGTCACCATTCTTGGGTAGAAGAAATGTAATTCCTTTGGTCAACCATGCAGGAATTTTAGTGGGATCGTCAACCATTTCTTGAAGTTCTTTGGCTAGTTTTTTATGTGCTGCATTTAAATAATATAGCCAAAAGTTAGGAATTTCATCTATACCTGGGAATTTCCAATTGTGTGCTTTTTTTAGTGCAAATTTAACATCATCTTCTGTAATTCCAGACCATTTCTGTTCTGGTTTATTTTTCATTCGTTCTATCTCTTGCGCAATCCAATGTACTTCCTTGCTATGTTCTTTAGGGCAAGCCCATATCTTTTCCCAGAACTGTGTGACTTCTTCCATTCTGGGGGGGACTGCCACTTCAATTCTTTTTTTACCTATTTCCCTGTAAAATCTCTTTGTATCAGTCTGAAAAATCTTGTTTTGTCTGTAAAATCTTGCTCTTTTTTCATAGCGTCTTATCCTTTGAGCCTTCAGTTGGATTTTTTGCTTTATTTTTTCTTTATTTGATAAGATTTCATTTTCATTCCTAATGTTATATTTTCTTTCGGCTCTTCTGCTTTTCCTAGTTCTTACATTTATTCCTCTACTCAGTTCATCCATTATTGATAGTTCACTTCTAAGTTGTTCGATATCTTTTTCTATTTTTCTTTTCCAAGGTGGATCTTCATGTCTGTGAGTCTGCCTTGTTTTTATTTTGATATTCAAGTTTTTTTGTTGCTGCTGATGCTGATGCATATATTACTTCGTTGATATTTGTATGTGTGTTTTCATCCAGTATTAATTTCAGTGCTGCATTATAGAGTTTAATATTTCGGAGGTTATGTTTTGTTGGTTGTAATTTTGGGAGCTGTTCTCGTTCCTCCATTGTAATATTTTGTATTTGACTTAGGTGGTTTTTTATTTCTATCTTGGCTTCCTGTATATTGTTCTTATTTTCCGTCAAATAATTATCTTCGATGTGTTCTGAACTCGTTTTATTTTTGTCTTTTAACTGACTCAGATCACACCTTTCCAGCACTTTTAAACTTACAGCATTATCTTCGCAGTGATTTGCGTGTTTCACGTTTCTACATTATGACCTGCGGCTTCTTTGATGTTATTACTTTTTGTTTCTGATTCCGGTTCCTTTTCATATTTTGTTGATTCGTCTCTTCTTGTTACAATTCTTTTAATTTCATTAGTCTTATTATTATTATTATTATTATTATGTCATTTTTCATCATATTTCGATTTCTGCTTTGGTCTCACTACCAACCAAGTCTGCGGGGAGACCTAAGGCAGGTCGTGGCGTGTTGTTATGACTCCATTTCATGTTTTTCTATCATCCCTAACATTACATAGATAAAGTTTTCCTTAGTGTGTGGGCTGTACTTAATAAGACAATTTTGTGTATATCTCTTAAGCTGGGGTTTCTAGGGATTCTTTCAATGTGTTGTTTTGTTCCATTTTTTATCATTCCAAGTGCACCTACTATCACTGGCACAACTCTTGTTTTCAATTTCCACATTTTTTCTATTTCAATTTCCAGGTCTTTATATTTTGACAGTTTTTCGAATTCCTTGATTGCTATGTTACAATCCGCTGGACAAGATTATTATTATTATTATGTCATTTTTCATCATATTTCGATTTCTGCATTGGTCTCACTACCAACCAAGTCTGCGGGGAGATCTAAGGCACGTAGTGGCTTGTTGTTATGACTCCATTTCATGTTTTTCTATCTTCCCTATCATCCCCAGCATTACATAGATAACGTTTTCCTTAGTGTGTGGGCTGTACTTAATAAGACAATTTTTTGTATATCTCTTAAGCTGGGGTTTCCAGGGATTCTTTCAATGTGTTGTTTTGTTCCATTTTTTATCATTCCAAGTGCACCTACTATCACTGGCACAACTCTTGTTTTCAATTTCCACATTTTTTCTATTTCAATTTCCAGGTCTTTATATTTTGACAGTTTTTCAAATTCCTTGGTTGCTATGTTACAATCCGCTGGACAAGCCATATCAATTAATAGACAAGTTTTCTCCTTCTGGTTTTTAATAATAATGTCTGGCCTGTTTGCTTCAATTTTTCTGTCTGTGTAGATGGTGTAATCCCATAGAATGGTTACATCTTCTATTTCTGTAACCGGTGCTGGATGATGTTCATACCAGTGTTTGTTTACAGCTTTTCCATAATGTTTGCACATTGCCCAATGTAAATATTGCCCAACTCTGTCGTGTCGATTTTTATATTCGTTTGGGGCAAGCACAGAACAGCCTGAGATTAGGTGGTCTATTGTTTCTTGGTGTTTATCACAAAACCTGCATTTTATTATTATTATTATTATTATTATTATTATTATTATTATTATTATTATTATTTGTCTTTTGCATAATACATTAAGTGTCCACATGTTATTTGTGTCGCTACACCCGTTTCGAGTCCAAAATTGACTCTCTTCAAGAGAATAAATTTGTGACTTTCCATATCGAGATCCGACTGTCGTTCTGATGGCTGAAAACACTGTGTATATATGGATAAGTGGTCTCTGAGAAAGTCAAAAATTTGATAGGCGTGCCTGTTCGTTTGCTGGCTATTTTCAGATTAGCTTGTTATTTTTCTTTCAGTTTTAAGAATCGCTCACTTTTCATTGGCTAGTTTTCTTTTACACTGACTGACAAATTTGATTTCCATATTTTTTGACTTCAAAAATTATTTTCAGCGATTTTTATCTAATATTTCGTTTGTGCAATTCTATTTTTTAGTGCTAAGAAATATGTTACGAGGTCATCAAGTTCTGTTTGTTGTTTTTTTATTTTTTTTTATTTTTTTTTTTGTCCAATCGGAATCCAGTATTACTATTTTTCGCAGTGGCGCGCGAATTGGGAACATTTTTTAAATTTAGAGTGCGTTTGAATTTAGTATATCTGTGTACATGCGTGTGTCTTAGATGTATATATGCAGGTACATATATATATATATATATATATACATATATATATATATATATATATGTGTGTGTGTGTGTGTGTGTGTGTATATATATACGTATGCATATATATGTATGAATATATATCTATGTATAAGCATGTCTGTGCATATATAGGCATGTATATATAAAAGTATGTAAATATATATACGTATTTATATATATGCATATATGTGCATATTTATGTTTTTATCTGCGTATATATATATATATATATATATATATGTTGGTATGTGGAGAGAGAGAGAGAGAGAGCGAGAGAGAGAGAAAGAAAGAAAGACGGACACAAAGATAATTAAGATAGGTAAACGTTTTTCACTTAGCTGACTGATGTTCCCTTCAACACACCAATTTCAGAGTTTCGTAGGTCAACCTGTCTGTCAACTCTTCAGGGGATCTCAACAATTTACAGCTTATACATCTATATTTTTATTATATATCGCTTCTTAAGTAGAAAATTTTCATAATAAACCAAACAAACCTCATAATAAGCAAACGAACGTTTTGGCCAACAGCATTTTTTTAACAACGTAATATTATTTTCCTCTTTTGATTCAGATCTCATTTTTTTAATTATGTTTTCTTCCTATTTTTCTTATTTTCCCTATTTATTAGCTTTTTTTCTGACTTAGTATCATTATATATTTTTTAGTTGTTTATTATTATCAGTTTTCTTTTTATTATTATTATGTTGTCATTTTTCATCATATTTCCATTTCTGCTATGGTCGCACTACCTATCAAGTCTGCAGGAAGACCAAATACACGTCGTGGTGTGTTGTTATGGCTCCATTTCATGTTTTTTCATATCTCCCAAACATCTCTAGCGTAACATAAACAAAGTTCTTAGTGTGTGGGCTCTACTTAACAAAACAATTTTTTTGTATATCTCTAAAGCTGGGATTTCCAGAAATTCTGTCAATGTGTTGTTTTGTTCCATTTTTATCATTTCAAGTGCACCTACTATCACTGGTACGATAATTGTTTTCAATTTACACATTTTTTTTTCTATTTCAATTTCCAGGTCGTTATATTTTGACAGTTTATTATTATTATTATTATTATTATTATTATTATTATTATGTCATTTTTCATCATATTTCGATTTCTGCTTTGGTCTCACTACTAACCAAGTCTGCGGGGAGACCTAAGGCAGGTAGTGGCGTGTTGTTATGGCTCCATTTCATGTTTTTCTATCTTCCCTATCATCCCTAGCATTACATAGATAAAGTTTTCCTTAGTGTGTGGGCTGTACTTAATAAGACAATTTTTTGTATATCTCTTAAGCTGGGGTTTCCAGGGATTCTTTCAATGTGTTGTTTTGTTCCATTTTTTATCATTCCAAGTGCACATACTATCACTGGCACAACTCTTGTTTTCAATTTCCACATTTTTTCTATTTCAATTTCCAGGTTTTTATATTTTGACAGTTTTTTCAAATTCCTTGATTGCTATGTTACAATCCGCTGGACAAGCCATATCAATTAATAGACAAGTTTTCTCCTTCTGGTTTTTAACAATAATGTCTAGCCTGTTTGCTTCAATTTTTCTGTCTGTGTAGATGGTGTAATCCCATAGAATGGTTACATCTTCTATTTCTGTAACCGGTGCTGGGTGATGTTCATACCAGTGTTTGTTTACAGCTTTTCCATAATGTTTGCACATTGACCAATGTAAATATGGCCCAACTCTATCGTGGCGATTTTTATATTCGTTTGGGGCAAGCACAGAACAGCCTGAGATTAGGTGGTCTATTGTTTCTTGGTGTTTATCACAAAACCTGCATTTTGGATCCATATTATTATGCATAATATTTGCCTGAAAGTTTCTAGTGAAAAGACTTTGGTCTTGTGCTGCAAGAATAAAGCCTTCAGTTTCGGACTTTAATCCAGATGCACGTAACCATCGATGAGTATTAACTTTGTCAACACTGGATTTATTGGCACGTTCTGGATATTGGCCATGCAGAGGTTTGTCTTGCCAGCGCTGTTTCATCTGTTCAAGAGCTTTATCTTTGGCTTTCATTTTCATGTTTTTTGCCGCAATAGTTGGTTCTTGGCTTCTGTTTTGCTTTTCTACAGAATCTACTAACTGTAAATCTTGTTTGTATTTACTGCCTTCTTTTATTATTGAATATTTTTTCTTTCTTTCTTCATGTTGCCTTACTAATTGTATCATCCAATCCTTTGTTGTTTCTATGTATGTTAGTAAGCCAATAGTTGTTGTCTTGTATGACAATTCCAGCTGAATAAGACCTCTTCCACATTCTTTACGGGGTATGTATAGACGGTCAACATCAGCCTGTGGATGATGCATCTTATGCTTAGAAAGAAGCTTTCTTGTTTTAGCATCCATTCGCCTGATGTCGTTTAGAGTCCAGTTTAAGATGTTAAAGCTATATTGAACAACTGGGATTGCAAGGCTATTAATGGCCATAACTCTGTTCTGTGAATTTAATTCAGTTTTTAATATCATTCGTAGCCTTCTATAGTACTCATTACGCACTATTTCTTTCATTTTTTTATGGTGAATGTTTTCGCTCTCATTTACACCTAGGTATTTATAAGCTTCTTCTGGTTTCAATTCTTTTATTGTTACAGCAGGGCCTAAGCTAATTGAGGATGTTTCTTGTATTGATCCACGTAAAACTGTAGCTTTAGCACATTTATTCAAATTAAATTTCATTCCAATGTCTTCGCTGAAGCATTTTACAGTTTGTAGAAGACCTTCCAGCTCATTATCATTCTTAGCATATAACTTTAAGTCATCCATGTAAAATAGATGGCTTATTTTCTTTTGGCCTATTTTATAACCACATTCTGTCTTATTAAGTTGACTGGTTAGTGTTATTAATGATATGCAGAATAGTAAGGGAGATAAAGAATCACCTTGAAATATACCTCTTTTGATGTTTATTTCATCAGACTTATAGGTTCCATTTATATGATTGAGGTAAAGGGTTGTTTTCCATATAGACATGCATTGTTTGATGAAATTGATGATGACGGGCGATATCTTGTATATATTTAAAGTCTTTAAAATCCAGAAATGTGGCACACTATCGAATGCCTTTCGATAATCTATCCAGGCAGTACTAAGATTTTTCTTTGTACTGTAGCAGTTTTCCAGGATCATTTTGTTAAATAGCAATTGGTTTTTACATCCATAACAGCCACATTTGCACCCGTTTTGTTCAAGCGGTATCATGTCATTTCTTTCTAAGAATAAATATGTCTATTTTGTTAAAATAGATGTTAATAGTTTATATGTTGTCGGAAGACATGTAATTGGTCTGTAGTTTTTCGGGTTGTTTGTGTCACCATTCTTGGGTAGAAGAAATGTAATTCCTTTGGTCATCCATGCAGGAATTTTAGTGGGATCGTCAACCATTTCTTGAAGTTCTTTGGCTAGTTTTTATGTGCTGCATTTAAATAATATAGCCAAAAGTTAGGAATTTTATCTATACCTGGGAATTTCCAATTGTGTGCTTTTTTAGTGCAAATTTAACATCATCTTCTGTAATTCCAGACCATGTCTGTTCTGGTTTATTTTTCATTCGTTCTATCTCTTGCGCAATCCAATGTACTTCCTTGCTATGTTCTTTAGTGCAAGCCCATATCTTTTCCCAGAACTGTGTGACTTCTTCCATTCTGGTGGGGACTGCCACTTCAATTCTTTTTTTACCTATTTCCCTGTAAAATCTCTTTGTATCAGTCTGAAAAATCTTGTTTTGTCTGTAAAATCTTGCTCTTTTTTCATAGCGTCTTATCCTTTGAGCCTTCAGTTGGATTTTTTGCTTTATTTTTTTCTTTATTTGATAAGATTTCATTTTCATTCCTAATGTTATATTTTCTTTCGGCTCTTCTGCTTTTCCTAGTTCTTGCATTTATTCCTCTACTCAGTTCATCCAGTATTGATAGTTCACTTCTAAGTTGTTCGATTTCTTTTTCTATTTTTCTTTACCAAGGTGGATCTTCACGTCTGTGAGACTGCCTTGTTTTTATTTTGATATTCAATTTTTTTGTTGCTGCTTATTATTATTATTATTATTATTATTATTATTATTATTATTATTTACTATTATTCATTATGATATATCAATTATTCTGATTAATTGTAATATTGCAATGATTTAGTATGTTAATTTATATGTTTGTTTCTTATTTATATATTATCACTTAATTATGTTATTGTAATAATATTAATACATAGATATTTAGTATTTTATTATTTCATTGGAAGATTCTATCCGTTAACATAATTTTTTTTCAAAAATATACTTTTTATTATGAAAAAGTTTGCTTAATATTTTGTACATTATTTTCGCTAGAATTTTTAACGGAAATATATTTTGTTTACGATTCATACTTATATACGCACACTTTCATACATAATCTGACCAATGAAGCTATACCTTAATCAACATACTGTCTCTTAGATTTTTAAATCATTCGTCTTTAATAAATCTCTGGAGAAGCTTGATAAAGTAAAACATGTTAGATTAAAGACACTTTTTCCTACTTGTTCTTCACTTACTCTTTTTCATAGTGTCGGCTCCCTATCCATATATTCAACATATATATATATATATATATATATATATATATATATATATATATATATAGGAAAAACTACAAAAAAGTTGTAAGTTTAAAAACGTACTTGTTTCTGATGAAGGACAGAGGACGGTCTGAAATATAAAATATTATAATAGAAATATACAAATACTGTCAAAAAATACATTTTTAAACTTACAACTTTTTAGTAGTTTTTCCTATACATATTAAGACAGTCTACGTGGATCATCACTATGTTACATATATATATATATATATATATATATATATATATATATATATATATATATATATATAAATAATTTGTTTAAACATTATTTTTTATGGATACTTGTATTTGAGTAGATACTGAATTTATTGTAATGGCTTTTTTATTTAATCAAACAGTATATTGATTTATATCTACACGTTTTATAACACGTTTGAATAACCAAGAAATCTTGTTAGGAAAATATGCGTTCTCCGGCAGGATTCGAACCTGCGTCCCCTAGGGGAAACCGTCAATTGATCTGACGTCTTAGACAGCTCGAATGATTATTCCTACCTGATTGTCAAAAACTATGCTACATCATTTGTGTTTGTGATAAATAATCATCGTAAATAAAACTAATTTTGTTAAACTTTAAAATAAGTTTACGCTAGTCTGACACAGGGTCATTTTTGTGGGCATATCTTTTGAACAATTGGCCTAACAAGATTTGAAGCCATTGTTAGAACGTGTGATCGAAGTGAAAACTGTATGATAAGGAAATCTAATTATTCGAATATTGTTCCTTTGGTTTTTGACAATCAGGTAGGAATTTCTGTATTTTCCTGAAGAAGAAGAAGAAGAAGAAGAAGAAGAAGAAGAAGAAGAAGAAGAAAAGTGAAGACCAGAGAAGAAGAATGAGAAGTGTAAAGATGTGGAAGAAGAAAAAGAAAAGGGAAAAGATTAATAAACAAAAAAAGGTAGAGGTGAAGAAGAAGATAGAATAATAAAAGAAGAAGAAAAAGAAGAAGAAGAGGAAAAGAAGACGAAAAGAAAGAAGCACCAGACGAAGGAGATGAGTGAAGAGCAAAGAAGAATGTGAAGAGAGACGATGCAGAAGGAGAAAAAGAAAATAATAATAATAATAATAATAATAATAATAATAATAATAATAATAATAATAAGAAGAAGAAGAAGAAGAAGAAGAAGAAGAAGAAGAAGAAGCGAAAATGTCAAAATTATTAAAACGATGCCAGAAAAAAAAAAAAAGTAAAAAAAGAATCATTGACGAGATCAACGCGGCTGGTAATATTTTCTTTGTAGTTTTCAGGGTTTCCTGTGGTGGGTCTTTGATTTCTAATTCCACACCCACTCAACTTTCAACGCCAACTCTAAGTCCTTTCACCCGATGTCATTTTTCGACATTTCTCCTTCTCCCCACATTTCTTTTCGCTTCTCCTATTATATTCTCAGTTCTTCGTTTTCTTTCCATCTCTCCATCTCCTTATTCTTTTCTTTCTCTTCTTCTAACGTGTTAAACAGTTCTTTCGCATTTTCTACGTTTCGGGAGAAAAAAAGAAAAAAAAGAAATACAGAAAAACAGAAAAAGAATATACGCCCTCTACACTTACGCAATTAGTTTGCCATTTACCCTTCATTCTGCTCCGAGAAGGAAACCGAAGGAGTGAAGGTTGCAAAGCTTTCCAATCAGCCAGGAAATATTCGGTGATGTGAGTGGCCGAAGATGAGACGGAAGGGCAGCCATTGTGGGTTGAAGATAAAAACGTCTAGTTATGAATACTTCTATTATGAAGAGAACGCAAAATTCGAAATTTCAGAAATAAATCCGATCATGTAACGATGCACATGCACACATATAAAGTTGTTTGTAAGTTTTTGCCTCTCTCTCTCTCTCTCTGTGTGTGTGTGTGTGTGTGTGTGTGTGTGTGTGTGTGTGTGTGCAGGTGACTTTTTGAGCAGTAGGACTTATAAATTTGCAGTAATAATTAAAATACAGATCATAAAAATATCTTGGTCTGTATAAAATAAATATATACAATGTTGCACAAAAAGATAACACACTAAAGCATGATTATATCTATCTAAACTTATTTATAAATGGAACTTTGTCTGTATGTGTGTGTCTCTGTGTGTGTGTGTGTGTCCGTTACCTATAGACTCCGAAACAGCTGAACCGATTTTCTTTAAAATTTACACAGTTGTACTATAAGCATCTGCAAGTGTTCTTAGCTAAGTTTTGTGTCGACGTACTCCCGATAAATATCGAAAATCGATAATCAAAAAAATCAGGTTATAAAAGGTGTTGAAACACTCATAGATAAAGACATAAGAAACGATATTCAGAAATTTCAAGGTTGCAGTTCTTACAATAGTGCAGAAAATCGATAATATATATATATATATATATATATATATATATATATATATATATATATAAAGGCAAGATGTTTGTGTGTGTGTCTATTTATTTTCCTGTATGTCTATATTTTTTCAGTCCTTTTATTTTAGTTTTTGCTTCGGGTTTGGCTCTAAGTAGGTATAATTGTAGTTCTTACTCTCAGCCATGATACCATTTACTCAGAGGACTTATTTAGCCTTCAAAATTCAGTTTACAACGAAAAATCTTATTTGATATCGATACCAGGAAATCAAAATTTTACTTACATCCATTCATTTTTCTTTCAGTCTACGCTTCTGCTTTAACTGGAAACAACTATTGCTTTTTAGTCTTTCGTGCCAACGTCCAAAGAGTATGAGCTCCAGGACCATGGATTAGTTTTAAAGCTTTCATTACACCCGAGCAACGCCGGGCTATACTGCTAGTATATATATATATATATATATATATAGTGTGATGGGTAAATTGTCTCCATTATATATTTTTAATTTTGCGCATACTTCTTGTTTGCTTTTGATTTTGCTGATTGCAAAGTATAGTATGGTCAGATGGACAACGATGTGAAAAAAAAGTGCCATGACGCAGTTCATTCCAACAACAATTTAGAAACGGCTCACTGTACTGTATCGCATTGGTACCGGAAGCTCTAATACGAACATTTAAAAGTGTTTGGGTGTCAATCAGTTTTGACAGTGCAGAGTATTCGCAAATAGTTTGATGAGTCTAATGGTGATTACGAAGTAACAGCAGCTCAGAAAGCCCACTCTGGTCTTTCTAATATGAAAAGAACTCCCGAATTTGCTGATGAAAACCTCATACTTAACACGGAAGCCTACAACAAGAGAAAGTACTGTTGTCCTCGGTCCATAATGGATATAAAAGTAATTAAAAGTTTTCTAATTAACTAATGCCTTTGGAGTACATTTTCATGAAAGAAATGATTATTTTAATTCTCCAAGTAGTGCAGTGTATAACTTATAAAATACAGTAAGCAGTGCAACAACGAATTTCTCGACGTTTTATAAAATAAATCAAGGTAGCGGGTGATATATTTCATGAAAATGCTTTTTTACCGAATTTTTAAAAAAAATCTAAAATAATTTAATTTATAATAAGTCCTCAAAGTTTCAATAAAATCTGACATTTATTTGATTTTTGCAAGAATTTCCAAATCAATATGTTTTTGACCGCTACAAAGACGCAAAAATTTCCTATCTTAATCTTTCGTCTCCTCGTTGACGCAAGAAAAACAAGATTTTTAACCAAAATTTGCAATATTCTATATAGGATCAAAAAAATATAAATTATTATGAAAAAAATCGTTTGGGTTTTGAAAATAAAATTTGTTCTTATTTTTTCATCGTGGTATAACCATTTTTAGTGAATCTGTTCAGTGACCTATTACACTAAAGAAGAGAGATCAGTATAATACCGCTGCCTACACAACCGACACATGCAGAGAGTGGGCTTTCTCTGGAACTGGGTGCACTTTAACTGACCTTGTGTCAAATCCTGTCAGCGTGGGGCGACAAGAAAATACAATCCCTTCTCGATTTTTTGGCCGGTAAGCATTACTAGCTAAGACTACCTATGACTAGCTAAGACAAGCTTAGTAACCAGTCATTGCGTATGCGGAGGCTAGGTAAATTTTGGCCAGCGGCCTGAGTGTACCCGATCAGTTTCTCCACGTTTAGCATGTGTCACTACAACCCTCAGTGAGGTGGAGGTGGGTAAATACCGTTGCTCGACCTTTTGGCTGAGATCAAAGTGTAGTATCTGTTCTCAGATGCTCACTTCCTGCTTGACGGCGTGGAAACAATGACCAGCTAAGACTAGCTTTTGACCAGCTTTGACAAGCAATGACCAGCTAAGACCAGCTTTGTACCCAATTACCGCGTAAGCGAGAGCTAGATAATCATTAACCAACGGCCTGAGCGTACGCGCTCAGATTCCCCACGTTAAAAACTGACTTTGTGTCACAACTCACTCCAGTTGGGGAGTAGGGTAAATCAAAAGTGTAGTATCTGTTCTCAGATACTCACTTCCTGCTCGCCGGCCTGGAAGCAATGATCAGCTAAGACTAGCTTTTGACCAGATTTGACAAGCAATGACCAGCTAAGACCAGATTTGTACCCAGTTACCGCATAAGTGGGAGCTGGGTAATCTTTGACCAATGGCCTGAGCGTACGTTAAAAGACTAGCTTTTGACCAGCTTTGACAAACTATGACCAGCTAAGACCAGCTTTGTACCCAGTTACCGCGTAAGCGAGGGCTGGGTAATCTTCGACCATACGCGCACATATTCCTCACGTTAAAAACTGACCTTGAGTCACAACTCGCTCCAGTAAGGAGTAGGATAAATCAAAAGTGTAGTATCTGTTCTAACCGGCTTAATCTCCACTTCTATCTTTCCTTCTTTCTACTTTTTTTTATTCTCTCGCTGAAACCGAAACATTTGAGAGAGGTTACAGGGACGTTAACATAAAGACATCCACCATCAAAGATGATATTATCTTGTGTTGACGTAAAACATTGCGATGCGACGATAACAGTCACCGAATAGCAGACGCAGGTCGTAAATTTGTAATGCGATTTTAAGATGACACAGCGTGAGAAACCGAAATGTTAACAGAACCATATGTCAAAATGCAATGTAATGTTTTGTGACTAAATGTAATTTTATTGAGTGTGGGTTGCTTTGATTTAATGTAGATGGCCTCCAATATCTGAATGTTCTTTTTACTGTGTGTATGTGTGAGTATTATTGTGTTATCGATTAAAATCTGTCTAATATTACACACAAGGCTATGTATTACGTAACTCTCTGAAGATAGCTCATGTGAAACGAAAGCTTAGAACCAGCATAACAAAAAATATCCAAATGTTGAACAATTTTGGTTTTTATTTTCATCTGAAATTAAAGCAAAAGTACGATATTTAGAACGGCTCATGATAAAACATTATAGACATTCATTGTTTGCTATATCTAACAATATATGTTTAGAAAATTATTTGCTTCCGCGATACACTATATATATATATATATATATATATATATATATATATATATATATATATTTTATCTGGGAATCAATCCCTCTTTTAAACAACATTTGTTAAAAACAGCAAATTACGGCGGTTGAGTGTTTAATTAATTTTTAATTATTTTCTTCTTTTTTTTTTCGTTTCTGGACATATATAATGTAGAAATTGTCAGAATGTTGTATATCTCTGAGCGCTTTCGGCTATACTTTTAGCCATTATCAAGGATGATTTTATCTTTACTTTTAATTGAATGTGTGGGTTTTTAATGTACGTATCTAGATTTTTAGGAATATTTTATTTTTTCTAAAGTACATAAGTCAAAATAAAATCATCCTTGATAATGGTTAATAATATAGTCGAAAGCTCTCGGACAAACAAATAAAACATTCGGACAATTTCTACTTAATTTTTGTTCACAAAAGAAAAAAAAACATGAGATAAATTAAATAAAAACTTCATTGCAGTACCTTGTCAGTTGTTTTAATGATATATATATATATATATATATATATATATATATATATATATATGCAAACTTATCACTATACTCATTTCAAAAAACCCTCCGCTATATACGCAGAAAGAAAATATGGTTGCAAAAAAAGAAAGAGCTAAGCATGAACATCAGCCAAAGCGATTTGGACCGAGCCAGTACGTAGCCCAAAGAAAAAAACCCGAGACGAGTAATCA
Organism: Ascarosepion bandense; assembly: GCA_037127315.1. Lineage (NCBI taxonomy): Eukaryota > Metazoa > Mollusca > Cephalopoda > Sepiida > Sepiidae > Ascarosepion > Ascarosepion bandense. Next base: position 1,534,588 of record JBBBDQ010000885.1, on the reverse strand, counting down.
ATAACAAAAAAGCGCTCAATACGTAAGCAGAGCTGAATAAGTAAATTAACCTTGTGAGCCAACAAACCTACCAAGTTTTCACCTAAACGGATTTTCAGGGAAGGTTGGGCCAACCTTCACTGAAAATCTGTTTAGGTATATATATATATATATATATAATAGATTATACTTTAGAACATGTACAAACTACAAGCTACTACAACATTGTACATTTTGTTTCGGCATTGAAAGAAAAATGTCTTCTTAGGAAGTTAATGATGATGATAATATACATTTTTAAGACAATCTCTTTAATAAGAAAAGAACCACTTAAGATTTCTCTCTCTTAGCCGTTTTCATTGGCTCTTTCCTCTCAGTTCTTTCTCACTTGTTTTCCTCTTTGCTTTTATGTTCCTTCTATGTCTTCCTCTTTTGTCTTTCTTTTACATTTCTTGATCTCTCTTTATGTTTTCTCATCTTTTTTGCCCTCTTTTTTCCCTTTCTTTTATATCCTCTTACATCTTACAAAAAGATTTCTAAAATAAAAATAAAAGGAAGCGGTTCTTTTTTATTTTAATTTACTTAAAAGACGTTTATTACCATCATTATTCACTACTTTCTTTCGATGTCGAGACAAAATGTATACTTTTGTAGTAGCTTGTAATTTGTACATGTTCTAAAGTGTAATTTAGAACAAATATTAATTGTTCTATTTTTATATTGAGCACTGTTTTAAATTCATGTTTTGAACGTTGCAATTATTTTTTTAGTTCCTTATATATATATATATATATATATATATATATATATATATATATTGAATTGAAATGATGTTTAGTACCAAGAATATTGTTTTTTCAATCGTTTCCTGATAAAAGGATATTTCGGCAAGCAGGTTTTTGTTGTAAAGTGCTCGATATTGTATCGAGATGGAGGCAGAGCGTTGATATGATTAGTGTGGAGAAGTTTGTCACTTAATTGAACAAAGTCATGCCGATTTTGAATTTTCGTTAAGGTACCATTTTTCACTGAATATTTACTTATATATATATAACAGCTGTGTTATGAAATGTATAGGGATATCGTGCTTATGAATTTGCTGAATTTCTATTCTGCCCCATTTTATAGTCCCTCTTCATGTTCCGTGTCCTTTTAGGACGTATTCGATCATGGACCTTTATTTACCCCTATCACTTGTCGCACTTAACATTTTTCTCTCGTCATCTCTCCCAAACCTAGCTTTGCCATCCACTTGCTAAAGCTTATAAAGTATGTTTCCCTGTCTCTCTTTGCTTCTATCCACCCTGTGAGTATTAGATTCTCCAAACACTCCTTCTTCATTATGTGTCCTGGAAACCTCAGTTGTCTCTTTTTCCTTTCTGTCTGCATCCACTCCAAAACCATGTTCTGTTCATTGTATTCTCAGCATCCTCCTATGTTCGGTCCATTGTATTCTCAGCATCCTCCTATGTTCGGTCCATTGTATTCTCAGCATCCTCCTGTAGAACCACATTTTTGTTGCTCTCCCTTTCAGCTTTGAGGAGATTATCAACCATATAAGAAGACAAATATTGCATAACATTGTACTCATTTTTGTGTTTCTCTGAAATGTTTCTGTTGTTCAATACTCTGAACTTTTGAAATGCGTTTTTGGCCATGCCAATGACCCTTCGATCTCAGTGTATGTACTAATTAAATTGACTGTAAACCAAAATTTTAAAAAATCTTAAAACTAAAGCACTTCCGGTCCCAAAAATTTCGTATAAAGGATTCTCAAGCTTTGTATTTATGTATGCATATAAGTATACAAATTCGTTAAAAAGAACTTTGCCATAAAATAGTCAAATAGCATAAGACATCGTTTAAGTGAGAAATTGAAAAAAAAAAAAAACAACTTGCAAGAAAAGTACATCTGGTTGTAGATTCGTACCATAATTTGAAAGGACATTTTTTTCTTTGTCTACGTCAAGAGTTTAAAAGCATCACTTCATGGAGACAGTCTCGACTTGAGTTCTTCATTTTATAAGTTGGCAAAGAATTGGCATTTTTATTCTGGACACAATGAAAATTCTTTCTTTGTGATTGAAACTGAAAATGGCGTGAAAAAAAGTTGACGTTATTTTCTCAGATGTTGCAGGAGTTCCTTTTTATTATTCCCCCCCCCCCCTGATCATCATATGCGCCACCAAAAATAAAACTAAACTCTTCAGTCGACTTTTTTATATAAAAATCGAGTAAGTGATAAATTGTGTTTCCCACCTCTCTCTCTCTCTCTCTCTCTCTCTCCCTCTCTCTGTCACTCTTTTCTATTTACATATATAGAAAGATATAGCAATTTCTAAAGATGTAATAGACGTTTATATATTTTAATCAGATAGATTTTATTACGTAAACGGAATATTCGAGAAACCTTATTGAAAAAACGTGCGCTGTAAATGTACTGTTTAATAAATAAACGTCTACTCAAATATGGGTATCCACTAAAACTAACATTTAAGAAAGAAAATATATATATAAATATATATAAGCATTAAGTTCGCTCTACGTTTGTATTGAGCGCTTTCTGTTAGATGGTTACTGGTTTCGGATTTTTTTTTTATTTTGGGCTTCACGCTGATTGCTGTCCGAACACTTTTGACAGACTTTCATGTTCTCAGCTCTTTCTTTTTTTAAAACCATTTCTCCTTCGTTCGAAAGTTCTCGAGGAACGTTTTCGAGACGAATATAATTATAATCACGTTTCTTCGATCGGGTTTCAATCCTGGGTTAAAAGCAGTCGGAGTCTAACCGTACTGATGAGCTGTGATAGAGCGAAACCGATCTGTCTGCGGATATATATATATATATATATATATATATATATATATATTAATCATGTCACCCCGAGAAAGGCAGAAATGATACTGATGAGCGGGGAGCTACATAACTGTAAAAAGATTAATTTGAAAAGAGTGAGGAGTACAATCTTGTTAGAAAGGAGCAATAGAAAGCTTAGAATGCAGGTAGGTGCGATGACAGATACATAGGTGGAGAGAAAGGGAAGGATATACGGGGGTGGGGAGAGAGCTAGAGTCCAGTGTTTAATAGATGAGCATTGACATTGCATTTAAATTTCTGGAGGTTGTAGCCGTCAGGAAAGCAAGAATATGGGAGCGTGTTCCACAGGCGGGAAGTGCGAGAGAAGAAGCTGCAGGAGTAGAATTGTCGTCTGCATTTGGCTAACCTGACTGTGAATGGGTGGGACCCAGTTGCCAGTCTGGTTGCACGAGTAAACACCTGTTGAGGAGGCACCAGTGACTTAAGTTCGTCCGAGCAGAAGCCATGAAAGTATTTATAGAACAGACAAAGGGAGGCCACATTTCGACGGTGGGGAAGTGGCTGCACTCGAGCCGCCAGATCAGTACCTATCACATGACAGACTCTCCTTTGGAGCCTGTCGAGAACACTGAGGAGAACGGCAGGGGCGCCTGACCATAAATGGCAGCAGTACTCCATGCACGGACGGATGGTTGACTTGTATATATGCAGGATGGATTCAGGCGGAGAAAAACATCCTGGATTGACATACTGACCCAACCTTCTTAGCAGTAGATTTAGCTATGGATTCAATACAGTGGTTCCATTGGAGGCCTGAGGAGAGGGTAAGGCCGAGGAGGCGTAGTGTGTTGCTCTCAGGGAGAATCGCTTGGTCCATGCTTATGGGAGGCAGGAGAGGTTGCCTGTGATGATTGACAGACAACAGCTTGGTCTTAGACGCATTGAAGTTGACAAGCCACTTCTTGCCCCAATTCACTACAGAGTGTAGATCCCGTTCAATGTCAGCAGCGAGATTAAGTCTGTCCGCCACGACAGATTTCTTACTGGTGCGGGAGTATATTATGGTGCCGTCTGCGTAGATGCCTACTTGGGAAGTGATCTCATCTTGGAGGTCGTTGATGAAAATAAGGAAGAGCGTCGGGCCCAGGATAGATCCCTGGGGGCACCAGCATTCGTGCTGTATGATGAGGAGGCATGCCCATTCAGAACGATCTTCATTTTGCGGTTATTTAAAAAAGATTGGATTAGGTCAAGCAGGCGACCGGTAATACCGTAATCCCGTAGCTTGCATAGGAGGCCAGAGTGCCAAACCCTGTCGAAAGCCTTGGAGATGTCCAGAGCAACCGCGCGAGCCTCGTCAGACTCATCAAGGGCCTGGAGCATGTACTCCGTTACGGTTGTTATCAAATTGGCCGTCGACCTGGCAAAGCGGAAGCCATATTGCCTGTCAGAGAAGAGTTTGTGGGCAGTAAGATGTTGAACTATTTCAGCATTGATTATGGCCTCGAATACTTTCCCGAATATCGGTAGAAGACTGATAGGACAATAGTTGGGTGGGTCCGAGGATTCACCACAATTCTTAAATACAGGAACAACTGAAGAGAACTTCCAGCATGCAGGAAAGCAGGAAGCAGAAAGGCAGTAGTTAAACAGTTTACAGAGGAGAGGGGAAAGTTCATGAGCACACCTCTTAAGGACTATCACCGGGATTCCATCGTCTCCACTCGCCGTATGGGGGTCGAGTTTTGAAATTACTCTAGATACTACTGTCGGGGTAATATATACGTCGTGCAGTTTGGCCTCTGTTCTAATAGGGAAGTCGGGTGGGTGTACTCCAGATGAGTCAAATGTGGTGTTGGATGAGAATCTGCGGGCAAAGCACTCAGCTCTGTCCGCAGATGACGTGAGAACCTCAAATTCATGGATTAAAGTAGGTATTGAGGATTTGCTATTGTTCAGCACTCGTTTGCAAATCCTCCAATAGTCCTTGGAGCTGAACATGCGGTCAGCTATGCGCTGTCACATTCTCTCAGCAAACAACCGTTTGGCGTCATTTAGGGTTCTCTTACACTCATTGCGAGCAGACGTGAACAGGCGCCTATTGTGATCAGATGACTGTCTCCGGAATAGACGAAAGTAATGGTTCCTGTGGGCAATAGCGGCTGAGCAGGCAGGAGAGAACCACGGAGAGGAATGAGGTTTTAGGCAATACTTCCTGGTGGGTATGAAGGCATCAATGCCAGCTTTCACCCATGACGAAACCGCAGAGGCACAGTCATCAGCTGATAGATCGAACACTTTTCCTCAAGGGACGTCGCAGAGGAAATCGCGAGAGGCATCCCAGTCAGCTTTTTGGTATAGGTAGGAGGTCCTATAGGTAGGGGGATCCTGTGGGGAGTGTGAATGGAAAGAAATACTGGTCGGAGTTGCCGAGAGGGCAAATCTGCGAGACTTGACAGGCGTCAGGCGCAGAGGTGAAACATATATCTAGTAGTGAGGAATGACTCGAGGGAGTGTTTGGGGAGCGAGTGAGGAAGTCCACCACTTGCGTAAGGGATTGGGAAATAGCAAAGTTCATGGCGTGAATGCCCGCTGGATCAGTAACAGCGTTTTCGAGCCACTCAGAGTGATGGGCGTTGAGGTCTCCGAATACAAATATGTGGGCGAATGGGTGATAGGAAATAGCCTTATTTTTTTCGTCAGCAATGCTATCTAGTAGGGAGCAGTCAAGAGAGGAGGGAGAACGGTAAAGAAAGAATAGATAACTAACCGAACTGAGGAGAGACGGGCAGAGACATATGTATTGGTGGTCAGTAGATTCGAGTGAAGTCACCCTAGCTGTGGGGAGGTGTTCGCTGGCGTAGACACCCAGCCCATGCATGTGGACAGTGGAATCCTTCTTTAAGATGGGAAGATAACCAGGGATAGAGAGGTCAGAGGAGGGAATAGCTGAGTTGAGGTTAGTTTCGCAGAGCGCAAGGATGTCAGGGTACTTTTCGTGCAGGAATGCTTCTACTCTAGGAAAGTTAGTACGAATGCCATGGATATTAGTGAAAGAAAGGTTAATGGGTTTAGGTGGTTTAATTTTAACTGGATTAGGGTCATTTCTGATTTGTTTCGTCATATGTTTTGTTTATAGAAAGGGACCTAAAGTAGAGGATACAGGCGGTCATTATCCACGATCTGTGCTGGGAGGGAAACTAGCTATGGCTGCAACAAGGTGTGGCCTCAGGGTTTCCCATCGAAAGCGCTTGCAAGGACACCTATCCATGCGCGACATGGCACTACAAAAACCCCGATATTATACAACTGTTGATCAGAGCAGCCGCTCTTGACGCTACGCAAGAGTTAGGGCTCCTAACTACCAGTCGGAAGCAGCAACCAGATATGTATATATATTGTATACCTGTGTCAAGTGACGGAACCAATTTTCTGTTGAAATAAGATGAGTGAATAAGTTATGAATGTATTTGTTGAGAGAAATTATGTGTGAATATTTGCGTTTATTAGTCAGTAAAGTTAATATTTGAAATGAGGTAGGCACGTGTCAAGTGATGGAACGACTTCTTATTCTAGATAACGTGAGAGAATCATATATGAATGTATGTGTATATACGTATGAATCGTAAACGAAATATATTCCCGTTTAAAATTCTAGTGAAAATATTGTATGAAAGTATTAAGTGAACTTTTTATAGATAAAATGTAATTTTATGAAAAAATTATGTTAACGGTTAGACACATTCAATGAAATAATAAAATACTAAATATCTATGTATTAAAATTATTATAATAACATACTTAAGTGATAATACATAATTAAGAAACACACATATAAATTAACATACTAAATCATTGCAAGATTACAATTAATCATTATTAATGATATACCATAATAAATAATAGTAAATTGTAAAACAAAATAAAAATATAATAATAATAATAATAATAATAATAATAATAATAATAATAATAAATCCAATGTTGACAAAGTTAATACTCATCGATGGTTACGTGCATCTGGATTAAAGTCTGAAACTGAAGGATTTATACTTGCAGCACAAGACCAAAGTCTTTTCACGAGAAACTTTCAGGCAAATATTATGCATAATAATATGGATCCAAAATGCAGGTTTTGTGATAAACACCAAGAAACAATAGACCACCTAATCTCAGGCTGTTCTGTGCTTGCCCCAAATGAATATAAAAATCGCCACGATAGAGTTGGGCAATATTTACATTGGGCAATGTGCAAACATTATGGAAAAGCTGTAAACAAACACTGGTATGAACATCACCCAGCACCGGTTACAGAAATAGAAGATGTAACCATTCTATGGGATTACACCATCTACACAGACAGAAAAATTGAAGCAAACAGGCCAGACATTATTGTTAAAAACCAGAAGGAGAAAACTTGTCTATTAATTGATATGGCTTGTCCAGCGGATTGTAACATAGCAACCAAGGAATTCGAAAAACTGTAAAAATATAAAGACCTGGAAATTGAAATAGAAAAAATGTGGAATTGAAAACAAGAATCGTACCAGTGATAGTAGGTGCACTTGGAATGATAAAAAATGGAACAAAACAACACACTGAAAGAATCCCTGGAAACCCCAGCTTAAGAGATATACAAAAAAAATGTCTTGTTATGTACAGCCCACACACTAAGGATAACTTTGTCTACATAACGCTAGGGATGTTAGAAAGATAAAAAAAAACATGGAGACATAACAACACACCACGACCTGTATTAGGTCTTCCTGCAGACTTGGTAGGTAGTGCGACCATACATAGCAGAAATAGAATTGTAATGAAAAAAGACATAATAATAATAATAATAATAATAATAATAATAATAATAATAAAACAACTATAAAATATATAATAATAGTAAGAAAAATAGAGAAAAAGGAAAATAGGGGTGAATGGTGCGATGTATAAAATGTCACCATTTTATATTTTTAATTTCGCGGTTGAGAGTTGTTTGTTTCTAATTTTGTTGACGGCACAGTATTTCTACTTCCTTGATTGCATATTCAATGTATATCATTGTGTCTGTAGTGATCACTAGTGATGGAGACCGTATGCCTCCACTCATCTTCCGAACGCGGATCAAATTCAACGCGGATGTCTACATAAAGTGCCTTGAGCAAGTACTGCTGTTTTGGATCAAACTGCTGTTGGAAAGCCCTATATCTGGCAACATGTCACTGCACCATGCAACAGAAGCAGTCATCGCTGTCAGACAATTTCGGTGGCCTCATTAGCTCGTAGATCTGGCCAACTAACTCCCAGACTGCAACGCCCTCGATTATTTTGCGTGATCTAAAAATCTCTTGTTAGAACAAAGATGAACTAAAGGCAGGGATTATTACAGCATTCCCCGACTAAAACAAGGAGAGCTTCCAGAAGAGTTGCAGTAGTTTCTGAAGTCGTCTGGAGGCCATGGTTGAATTCAATGGCGTTTTTATTAAATAAATTTACTGCTTAGTATTTCAAGATACTTTTGTGTAGAATGGGTAAATATAATTGTTAAAATGGGATATCAGTTTTAATTTTGTTTTAGCATTATTTAGACGAAAATTACTCCATAGCACCCTATATATATATATATATATATATATATATATATATATATATATATAAAACCTTCGCAAAAGAAAAAAAAACTTCTTGAAAATATTTATTCCTCCCTTTTCAATTTGTATAGCTTTCATATTTCCCCGTTTACAGTTCTGACGAGTGGGGACGAAACCGGTCGAGTAGTGTTTTTGTTTTAAATTGGCATGGCTGATCTTAATAAAATTGTTATTTTCAATGAAATGAAATCCATATTTAGAATGAATTGTTGTTCAAATACACAACTAATGTTACGTTTGCATCCCAGACGTTAAGATGAATTTTCAATATAAATATAGGAATTGAATTGTTAGCTTTTTATGTTATTTTCAACCGCAATAATAATATCTTCATCTTATAAATACAATCTTTCCGGTTTCATAACAATAACTTTAATATCAAGTACGATAATAATGTTAATAATGATTAAGAAAATAGCATTGTACGTTTTTCTTCCTTTTTTTTATCAATAAAAAGCTTACTTTCTTTCTTCCCCATCTGCAAAAAATCTAGCCAAGTCACTTTTGTAAAAAAAATTCGGTCTTACGAGATTTACTTTTATAAAGGAAATATGATTTTTATAAAAGTCATTTTTTTTATAATATTTGAAAGAAGTGATGAACTTTTGTGCATCACTTCTTTCGAATATTCTCGAATTAAATTATCACCAATGGATTTGTAAATTCTTCCACTTTGTTTTCATTATAATACTCTGTTAAATTCTAATATTGAGTTCTCATTGGATTACGATCTCCTGTGAAATTTAGCTTGCAAATTACCAAGGATACTACTTATATATATATATATATATATATATATATATATATATATATAGAACATCTAGAAGTATCTTGTGTGTTATTTTCAATGAAATGAAGCAAATATTTGAGATCAATTCTTGCCCAAGTACACAACTAATATATATATATATATATATATATATATATATATATATATATATATATATGCCTGTTACATTTTATATTTCTCATACTTGTCACTTTTTTGTATCTTTTAAGAGTAATGAATATATGATTTCCGACAATACCTGGCTGAAGTATTCTTAGAAAAATATGGCGCCGGCTCCTCAAGATTCATCTTTGATGTTCCAATATGAAGAAATAAGTCAGTTCATACTGCAGACAGGGTTGTTTTTTCTTTTCTTTTTTACTATCATAAATTCTCTACCCATTTTCGACATTGCAGATTTTACAAAGAACTATTTGAGAAAGGAATTAACTAACTCCTCATATCCATAAGAGTCAAGTGATTGAACAAAAAATGATTTTATAAAATGACTAAGTATACAACTTCCTTTATCAAGAAAAAAAAACCCCCAAAGCAACGATTCACAGCAAAATTAGAAGTATAATAAATACGTGGTTAAGTCAAAAATCATCCGCTCTTGCACGATAATATATTTATAGTTTTGTCACATTGCCATCTTTTCAATCCTGCTTATAGTTGGTCACGTGATCGAAGTTTGAGCTTGATCGCGTCGGTTTTTTGCTGCTATTACCGTGAAAACATAAGCGTTCAGTTAGTAGTGTGCACCAAGGAGGAACAAAGAGCAGTTAATGCTACCTCATCGATGCTAACTAGCTGGCCTGTCATTATCATTTATCGAACTTGCTGAATCTTTCCCCACCCCCCATGCTGGATGTTGACGAGCGTCTTGCTACTTATTCGTGCATCACGCTTCCCCCGCCACTCATAAACACTTCTACACTATATATATATATATATATATATATATATATATATTATCCTACGTTGAAGGCACGACTCGGAGTTTCATGCATTACCCAATCATTAGGTGCATATTAGAGACTGATCTTTTAATAGATTTGAATTTAAGTTCACACGATGTTCGTGAAAGTTACATGTTATAATATTCGGGTATTATTCTTACATTTATCAAGAGTATAATATAAAAAGACAAAAATTACATGTAGATAAAAAAAATTAAATTAAAAAGAAAATTATTAAAATTGTTGAATTCAAAGTGAGTAATTCATAATTATTATCAATAATAAATAATATTCGAGTAGAAAACAAAGAGAGAAAGCAAGGGAGTGAGAAAGAAAGAATCAAACGCACAGGTGAATCAGTATTAATCTGTACTTAAGTATTTTTCTATGATAGCATTAATTCACTTTTATGTTAATTAGATCAGGGTTATTTATATGATTTAACACAGCATTTCTTTTTTAAAGAAATAAGTTACACCTGTTTAATTTTCCATTATAAGATTTGACTTTAGCGACGATATTCCAAGCAATAATTGGGTTGTTGTTGTTTTTTACTTGCCAGTGATATATATATATATATATATATATATATATATATATATATATATATGCTTTTGCTGAATTTACGATTGTTTAAAGACAACATATGGTTATTGAAATGATATTTCTACTTATTTGCTGTGGATCCAAAATAAAATTTAACATTGTCATTTGAAAAGGATGCAACCTCTATAAATAATACTTTTGAACATACATTGGCTATTTAATGGACAGGTCTTATATTTTCGGCAGTTGTAATTATTTTTCGAAGGGTCACTATTATTAGTGGTAGCATAACTTCTATTATTCTGGTGGGCCGAGGATTTATTTGATATCATTATGTTGGGAAAGATATTTGTCTATTTTCTTAACGCAACTATAACTAACTTTAACATCCTATAATAGGTCTGTTTATACGACATTCAGCACTGTTTTATTAACACCTGAATAATATTTTTTTACATATGCATACTTATATAAATGTGTGTGTGTGTGTGTGTGTGTGTGTGTGTGTGTGTGTGTGGCAGCCTTTGTTTATTGGTATAAACACAAAGGCTTTTGAGTGGACAAAGAAAAGATATTACTATTTATATTCGGGCTTATGTCCTCATTTTAGTTGTTATCCCAAACTGTTTTGTTTCCACTACTATGTTCTTATTTTTACGGAGTACTTTGTGGTACAGTGGATATCGGCTCGGAACGAGAAACAGGGAGCCGAGTTCGAATTCCAGCTGAATCCATTGTATTCACTTACGCGCAAATACCCTTGGGAAAGGTATTAATCCGCCTATTCCTTCCAGTTATGGGTTAAATAGCAGGACAGATTGGGTTCTATAGCCTTGGACGGCAACCAGTCTACTGCAGAAAGCAATGGCAACCTACTGCGGGATAATCTTCTGCCCAGTCAATTATGTCTCTTTCGAGACATGATCACCCAAGCGTGTGTCACGTATGGCACTTAACTGACTGACTGACTTTGTTTTCTCGACCCAGTGAACAAGAACAATCTACCTCCGTAGATTAAATAAAGTGTTCCCTGTAGGTTACCCAGATCGATATACACCTGGGGAAGGCTGGGGTACAAGGGTTGAAACGTTGTTATAAAAATAACTAATCCGAATATAAATAGCGTAAATAATATCTCCTCACCCCAGAAATTCTGTTACAAAATAAATGTTACCTTGGGTAACTCTTATTTTAATTACTTGTTTCTATAGCGGCATTAACCCAGGGCTAATTGAGCCGGCTTCTTCCCTAGAAGAAATTTCATGGAACTTTTTCGCTCCATAAAAGGTCCTGAATCTCATATTTTGTGAATATTTTCTAGCAGTGAGTTGTCAGTTCTTACTGTGGTAGACCAGTTGCCAAATAAAGCTATAGAACCTAGTCTGTCCTGCTATTAAGCGCATAGCTAGGTGAAGAGAAGAGATGAATTCATATCGTTCTCAAGTGAATTCGAATGGAATTTCTCACTCCAATTCGCTACCCATTGCTCTACCGTGAGATGAGGCGATGATCTTAAAAAGTAGTAGCGATATCAATATTTAAAAATGTTCCGGTAATTAACAAAGAAACGAATGAATATATTTATTTTCTGTCCCAGTATTAGCAGCAAAAAGCTGTTACGCATAGTATCAGCCTTGACATGGTCCACTCCTTATCTCATTATTAGAAGCCTGCATAATTCAGTTGCGTTTTGTCAAAAACTCTGGAAGGATTCGCTTGACAAATCAATAATGAATAACCCCTAATCATCTCGTGAAGCTATTTTGCTTTACTTTACGCTATGCTAATGAAGGCGGCCATGGTCTTCATCGCGAAAAGTAGGCACCTTAAGATCCACGCTGTCGTCAGCAAAAGATTATGAGGATTCTGAAATACGGACAGGAAAGTGGATTTTTTTCATTACGAAAGATAGGCGCCTTAAATCTTCTTTGTCATCGGCACTGGATTTAAGGAATTTTTTTTTGTCTTCAATTCCTGATACAAACCTTCATCTCATAGGATTCTGATAGCTATCACCAGAGATAAAGTGACATTTATCTTCCAACCAACAACACTATCGCCGAATTCAACACAGCTTGAAATTGTTCCCAGTGCTCTAATGATTCTAGGTACGTCCTTCGCCTTAGCATATACTTATACCATTTTACCTCAGTAGTAGAAAATAATGATGTGCGTTTTGATGCAGTAGGTATCGGCTAGAAACAAGAAACTAGAAAACAGTTTTCGAATGTTAGTTGAATTTGTTGCATTCACTTACGCACAAATACCCTTAGGAAAGGTATTAATCCGTCTACTACCTCCAGCTATGCATTAAATAACAGGACAGGTTGGAGGCTACAGCCTCGGTTGGTAACCAGTCTACCGCAAAAAGTAATAGCAACCTACTGCGGGAAGATCTTCTGCCTAGTTAGTCATTTTTTTTTTAATCGTATCACCCCAAGCAAGGCGAAAACGCCACTGATGCGCAGGGGGCTACGTAAGCGTGAAAAGACTGGAAAAGAGAAAAACCAGAAACCACAACCTAAACAGGAAACAAGGGATGAGCCTCTTCACCTGTTCAATAGACGTGGGTGGAGTGTGAACCGGGCGATAGTTTAGTCTATCTACTCCGATTGAAAAAAAAATAACAAAAAAAAAGTGAAAAGATTGGAAAAGAGAAAAACCGGAAACCACAACCTAAACAAACAGAAAACAAGTGATGAGCCTCTTCACCTGTTCAATAGACGTGGGTGGAGTGTGAACCGGGCGATAGTTTAGTCTATCTACTCCGATTGAAAAAAAAAAAAATAACAAAAAAAAGTGAAAAGATTGGAAAAGAGAAAAACCGGAAACCACAACCTAAACAGGAAACAAGGGATGAGCCTCTTCACCTGTTCAATAGACGTGGGTGGAGTGTGAACCGGGCGAAAGTTTAGACTATCTGCTCAAATTTTCCTGTTATGAAAGTGACATGATCGTCTAAGCGTGTATCATGTATGACTTTTAACTGACTGTGTAAGCAGAGGATAGTAATAGAAATGCAGAAAGATGTGTACCAGTGTTTTATAGATTATGTAATGGTGTTCGATAAAGTATGTCTTAAAGATTTGTTGGAATAACTCAGGAACCTTGACATATCTAGCAATGTTATAAGAATAATGAAGAACCTTATATTGGCAAAAAACCGCAAAAAACCGAGTTCAGTAGATATGCCCAAACAGAAATTCTGTAATACAAGGAGGTTTCGTCTCGATCGACTTATTCAACGTATACAGTGAAGCGATTCTAAGAGAATTAAAAGTCCTACCAGAATTTAATACTGGCGGCTACATTCTTAACAACATAAGATATGCAGATGTTGATATCAGACACGTAAAGGAAACTACTAAAAACACTTACAGAAGGTAGTGAAAGAAAGCGAGAAGAAAGGATTAAACATCGACTGCAAGAAGACGGACAATATTGTTTTCAGCCAATGGAAAATGACACTTTTCCGTGGACACTTTTTAATAGACAGAGAAATGAGGACTGGGCTCATATATGGCAGCAGTTCTCCATTTTTTGTCCGATCTGACTCGTATAGAGATAGAGAAAATCAGAGACAAATACTTTCTAAAGGAATACAAAGAACTAACCATTTTCTAAACATCTTCAGAGATAGATCGTATAAGTTCCCCTTGAGGTCTCGGGGTGCGATTAAGTACCAATAGACAGCTTTTTTGAAAGACTACCCATTTATCACGATAGTTTGATAAACTTTAACTTAAGCAATTTTTTCAGTTATTTTTAGTGTAATAATGAAAATGGATCTGCGAAGGGTAAAAGGACATTAAAATAATTCAGGACCTGTATTGGGAGCAAACCACCTGCTCACGTATAGAAAATTAGATATTTAGATATTCAAAAAATAAAAAGGTATGTGGAGCACTGCTGCCATTTATGGTCAGGTGCCCCTGCCGTTCTCCTCAGTGTTCTTGACAAACTCCAAAGGAGAGTCTGTAATGTGATAGTTACTGATCTGGCGACTCGTCTGCAGCCACTTTCCCATCGTCGAAATGTGGCCTCCCTCTGTCTCTTCTATAAATACTTTCATGGCTTCTGCTCGGATGAGCTTAAGTCACTAATGCCTCCTCAACAGGTGTTTACCCGTACAACCAGACTGGCAACTGGGTCCCACCCATTCACAGTCAGGTTAGCCAAACTCAGACGACAATTCTACTCCTGCAGCTTCCTCTCTCGCACTTCCCGCCTGTGGAACTCACTCCCGTATTCTTGCTTTCCTGACGGCTACGACCTCCAGAAATTTAAAAGCAAAGTTAATACTCACCTACTAACCACTGGCCTCTAGCTCTCTCTCCCCTCCCCTGTATAACCTTCCCTTTCTCTCCGCCCATGTACCTGTCATTGCACCTGCTTTCTCAGTTTTCTATTGTTCCTTTCTAACTAGCTTGTACTCCTCACTCTTCTCTAATTAATCTTTCTACATTTATGTAACCCCCTGCACATCAGTGGCGTTTCTGCCTTGCTCGGGGTGAAATGATTAAAAAAAAAAAAAAAAAGACAAGGATGTGTTTTCTTAACGGACTTATTTAATTTATACAGTGAAGTGATTCTGAGAGTATTAGAAGTCCTTTCAGGATTCGTTATCGGCGAACACGATCTTAAGAACACAAGATGACACAGTATTGACAACAAACATGGAAAGAAAACTACAAAATCTCTTACAGAAGCTAATGCAAGAACGCGAGATAAAAGGATTAAGCATCAACTGCAAGAAGACAAAATGTATGGTTTTTAGGATGATCTCAAAAAGCCAATTACACATCAGTAATTAAATCAAAATTAAACAAGCACAAAAATATAAATATCTGGGAAATTAAAAAGTGAAACCAAAAGGTGCATTCGGATCGTCAAAGAAGCATTTCAAAAGCCAAGAAGACTATTAATAAATACAAATATTTCGTTAGAACCAAAAAAAAGTTAATCTGTTACGTGATATCTTCCTCTTAGATGGCAGTTAGGGCACTTCGACGTGGTGTAATGGTTAGTAAGCTGTCTCGATAAGTTCGATTTTCACTGGGTTCCCTATACTTTCGGCCTTGTACCACATCTAAGCTGTGCTTAGAAAATCACCACTTATATGGCAGTGAGTGCTGGACAATTTTTCAAAGATGAAGAGATTTGAAGCAACAGAAACATTTACTGCAGAAGGCTATTGAGGATACAGCGGGCCGAATATGTGAGCAAGGACGAAGTTTTAGAGAAAATGGAGATAAAAAGGAAATCTATAAATAATATTTGAAATTTGTAGGGGATAATTATTTTATAAAAATATATTTATGCAAATATACTGTTTAATTAAAAACAAAAACAAAAAACAGAAAACAAAGACGAAAACAAAAAAGAAAAACAGAATATCTACTCAAATACGAGTATCGATTAAAAATAATATTCAAACAAATAAATTAAATGTGTGGGTTCTTCATTCCATACGCTGTAGGAAACTACATGCAGAGATTGGCTTAGACGCTTCAAAAATAATGATTTTGATGTTGAACATAAAGAACGCTCTGGCGCACCGAAAACGTATGAAGACGAAGAATTGGAGACATTACTTTATGAAGAATCATGTCAGGCTCAAGTTGAACTTGCAGAATCATTAGGAGTTGATCACACAACAGTTTTGAAACGTTTGAAAGTATTAGGAATGATTAAAAAGCAGGGACATTGGGTGCCATACGAGTTGAAGCCGAGACATGTCAAACGCCCTCTTGTCACGTGTGAACAGCTATTTCAACGTCAGAAAAGGAAGGGGTTTTTGCATCGTATCGTAACCGGCGATGAAAAGTGGATCAACTACAATAGCCCTATCCTCTTAGGATAGAAACAATGTTTGGTACGACAGAGTGAAGTAACTTTCTTATCAGCTGACCTAGCCATAAATTCAATAGAATCTTTCTACTTCATGTCAGTCCCGCAGGTTACACTTAGTAGGTGCAACGAGTGACTCTCATGAAGGTTAGTATCAGCGATACTGATTGGAAGCAGGAAGGTGTTTTTATGGTGATTGATAGGTATATCAAGAACAATTTTTGTGACAATATTGGTAAAACTATCCATGTTATGCGTTTTGTCCTTTAGGACTTCATCGGATTAAAGTAGGCTTTTGTAATCTTGTCAACGTAAATATCACTTTTTAGTCTTTTAACCACTGTTTCGCCCCAACAGACGAAACACGTCACGTTGTTATAGATTTTCTTCAAAGTATAGAGAATAACAATATAAGCAGAGGAAAGTTTTATGTTGAAAAGGGAAGAAAGACATTACAGGTTTACCTGTTAATAATTAGAAATGAGATGCGCACACGCCTTTGATTTAAAATCTAGCAGACGGTTACCCGAAAGAAAGAAATGTGCTCCTTACCACCAACGGAGACAACGCTTATATTGCCATTGCTACAATTTTGGTGGTGATTAACAAGCATGTCTTGTTCAATCAATTACGACTGAGTAGTGAGTTCCATTGTCACTAGATGCTCCATAACTTAGGCCGTGTTCCACATCCAAGCTACACCAGAAAATCATTTCAGGTAACTAGGCGTGGTGTGTGATTAGCAAGCTTGTCTTGTACTAGCAACAAACTGCCTGCATATGGAGAGGAAGCGAGTTCAGTAGATATACAAAGATAGAAAGGGGTTTAAGACAAGGATGTGTCTTCTCGCCAGATCTATTCAACCTATACAGCGAGACCATTCTGAGAGCTCAAGAAATCCTCCCAGGATTCGTCATTGGCGGCCGCAATCTGAACAATATAAGATAAACAGATGATGCAGTGCTGATAGCAGACACGGAAAAGAAACTAAAAGACCTCCTACAGGAAGTAGTAAAGGAAAACGGGAAGAAAGGACAACATATAAATGACAAAAAACTGAATGCAGGGTCATCAGTAAAAAGAGGAGCCTAAAATGCCAACTACAACTTCAGAAAAAAGAATGCCATGATTAAACTCTTGAGAATACGATTCTCGCAAAAGAAACTAATAATCCTTTTCTCATAAAGTTTCTCTATTTCGAACTGCAGATGCAGTTTCAAATAAAAGTCCAGTGATTTTCAACATTTCAATGCCTAAACGGGGAGAGTCTTGTACATGTTTAAGTTAGTCATCCGTGCCTATCTTTTTAGAGGCAATAAATAAATAGATATTTCAGTTAGTTAAGTTCCATACGTGATACACGCTTGGGCGATCAGGTCTCTTTCAAGACATGACTGACTAGGCAGAAGATTTTCCCGCCGTAGGTTGCCATTACTTTATGCGGTAGACCGGTTGCCAACCAAGGCTATAGAACAAAGTCTGTCTTGCTATTTGACTCTTTTCTCCCAATCAGTCAGTTGTCTTATGTGATACACACTTTGGCGATCATGTCTCGAAAGAAACATGACTGACCAACAGAAGATTATCTCGCAATAGGTCGCCATTAGTTTATGAGGTAGACTGGTAGCCAACCTAGGCAATAGAACACAATCTGTCCTCTTATTTAACCCATAGCTAGAGAGAAATATGACGGAGTAATACCTTTCACGAGGTTATTTACGCGTAAATCAATGCAACAAATTCAAATAGATTTCGAACTCTGTTCTTTGATTTCTTGTTACGAGTCGATATCCACTGCACAACATCCTTGATATCCGCTACTGTAGATAAGTTGCCATAGGATCAGTTGATGTAATGGAGAGATAGTGTTAAGAAGTGTTCCATGATTAAGATGACCTATACAGATTGTATACCTGAAGATGAATCAAATTAAGATTCGGTCGAAACGTCTTGGTAACAAAAAACATTTCTGAGAGTAATTTACCTGAATTTATGGGATGAGTGTTACTATTATTCACAATCGCACTAATATCTTCAATTTTATTGTTTCATCAATCGTAGAAGTTTCGACGCTCTGAACTCAAGTTAGGTATCTATGTTAGTACAACCATTTAAACATACTTGTAATACATAGGAACAAGATTGGCCATAACTTTGATTTTACAAATGCCATCCTAATTTAAAAAGAAGATAATTCTTTGCGCCGAAAATACTTCGAGGGGGTCCTGATAAGATTTTACCAACAATATACCCACATCCAAAGCAAGCACCACCAACCTTTATTAAACGCATTGTTAAAGAATATAATTTATCTATCACAACTGGTGTTGACGTAAAAACATCCACCCAACATACGCAAACCACAAGCATAAATAATGCCTACTAGCTAGACGCACACTGAGACACATATATCCGAACATACATTATTATCCGAATCTCACAGAGACAAACTAGAATTATGATACGCATACACACTTGAAGTAATACTTAGGTCTTTATAGTTATGCTTGGGATCCGTTATTTTTTTTTTTTTTTTAGAGCTTCGAAATGCCATGTCATTTCTCCTTGAAATCATAAAGCCATAACTTACACTAACATTCCTTAGTAAGTCAAAAACACGTGAAGCCTGCTTTCTCAAAGAAAAATCAACGCAGTTTGAGGGCCTTAACAAATAAACCGTGATCCCTGGTAGGTTTTGAACATGCGTATCTACTTCCATCGAGAATCTATCTTCTAATAATAGATGCCCCAAACCGCTTTGCAACAGAGAAGACCACAGTGAAACTAGTTTCAATCATCTTTTCAATGAATGCACAACTCGTGCAGGACGTCTCGGTAGTCAGTATTTGTGCTAACTTTATTTCCATAATGGGAACGTAAACAATATAATGTCTGCATTGTTAATGGCATTTCCTTTTATTTGTTTCACCCCAAGCAAGGAGATAATACCATAGAACACAGGTTTAAAGGGAGTGAAATGGAATGATAAAACCTTAGTGGGGAGGATTACAAAAACAAAAACAAAAAAGGAACAAGAAGACAGAAGATGGCGATTGATGTAGAAGCTAAATTTTTTCTGACTCTAGTTATTAGGGAAGCAAGGAACTCTGAAGGGAGAAACCAGGGTGAGAAGTGCGAGAAAAGAATCTGTTATAATACAAGTGACAGTTGCATCTAGCTAGTTCAACAGTAAAACGGTGGAACCTAGTTGCCAATTTAGTAGCCTTCTTAAATTCATGTAGTCATGGCAGCAGGGTAAAAAGCTCATCAGAATAATTGCCATGAAAATATTTGTAGAAAAGACAGAGGGAAACCCCGTAACCGTTGGTCAGAAAGTGACTGGAGTCGAGATGTCTGGTCAGGGCTCATTACACTGCAGAATTTTTTTTTTAAATTTGACAAGAATCTCGAGATGAACAGAAGGCACACCCAACCAGATCTGGCAACGAATAGTATATTTATAAATGTGTAAAATAAGCAACTAAAATGTGGTTCTACAGAAGGATGCTGCGGATACCATGGATCGAGCATTTGAACAATGATGAGGCTTTGGAAAGGATGGAAATGAAAAGTAAATTAATAGTGAGCATCAGGAAGAGACAACTAAAGTTCGTGGGACATGCGATGAGGAAGGAGGGCTTGGAGAACCTAATACTAACAGGCCAGATAGAGGGAAGGAGAGACAGGGGAAAACAGCGTGTAACGTACTTGACGGGCCTGAGTGGGTGGATGGCGGGGGTTGTGTGGTGTAACAGGAGAAAGCGGGTTAAGAGCCACCAGGAGAAGGCCATGATCGCCTACGCCCTGAAAGGACAAGGCACATAGAAGAAGAAGAATTCTAACAAGAAAAATTTTCTGGAACAGCACACTGAACCAATTTCTCTTGCAGTAGACCTAGGAATTGAATCGATATAGTCACTCCACTTCATGTCAGTGGAAAACGGTTCAAGAATGCGTAGTGTTGCTCTCCTGGGGTCTAGCATTAGCCATGCTGGATGCAGGCAGAAAAGTTTTCCTGTGGTGATTAAATGAAAGTAATTTTATTTTGGATACTTTAAAATTTATAAGACCCCAGTTACCCACTGATTAGAGGTCCTTTCCAAGAGAAGTTGTCAGGTTTACTTTGTAGGGTCTGTCAGACTTGCTATTAAATAGTAGTATATGGTTGTGTCATCTGCATAAAAATACCTTGTTAGGAACTGATGTTATCAGGGAGATCATTGATGAAGGTCAGAAGACTTTACCTCAGCATTTGATCTCCGAATTTGATCTTTCTAATTAATGTAGTCTTGGTTAGATGTTGGGTGTGAGAGAATGCTGTTATTGAGGGCAGGTTATGAAAGCCATTTGAAAGATCATTATATCAACGAGAAGGAAGTCAGCTATGCTAGCCTGTCTCATCGTCCTGCTGACAATACCTGGACTGTTTTCAACTAGGTTTGTAGATCCTCATCTGGACTGAGAAAGTACCTAGTGGTACAGAGAAGAGTTGTAGACAATAGAAATCCAATCAACCCAATCAAGGATACAGAATTTATCTGACCACGCCGTAGTTTCCGTCAACATCTCATTCCTTTCCCCACCCCTACCCAAGAAACTCAGACCAGCAGAATATCCTACTGCTACCAAAGAGCAAACTGGGATTCGTTCCGTGACTTCTTCTGTGACGTCCCTTAGAACAACGTTTTTAGTCTTCCCGTCGAAGACCGTGCATTCGAGGTCTCCTCTTGGGTTAAGGCTGGCATCGATGCTTTCATGCCTGCCAGGAAATTTCTGCTTAAATCTCATTCGTCTCCCTGGTTCTCGCCCGCTTGCTCGGCCGCCATTGCCCACCGGAATCACTACTTCTGGCTTTATCGTAGCCACGCGTCGGACCAAAACAGGCGCCTTTTCGCCTCAGCTCGTAATAAGTGTAAAAAGATACTTAACGAAGCTAAGATGTTGTTTGCTACCAGAATGAAACAACGCATAACATCCTCTAAATTCGGTGCCAAAAACTACTGGCGACTCTGTAAAAGCGTGCTTAACAAGAGTAATTCCTCAATACCCCCACTAATCAATGAATTTGAGGTCCTCACCTCCTCAGCGGACAAGGCTGAATGCTTTGCTCGCAAATTATCAACCAATTCGAGACTGGATTCGTCTAGAGTTTATACACCCGACTTCCTACCTAGAACTGAGGCTCAACTGAATGACGTCCACATTACACCCTCGCTTGTTTCTAAGATAATCTCAAAACTTAATCCCCACAACGCGAGCGGAGGGGACGGAATCCCAATCATAGTCTTGAAAAAATGTGCCCCTGAACTCTCCTCTGTCCCTTCTAAGCTATACAACTTCTGCCTATCAGCTTCCTGCTTTCCTACCTGTTGGAAGTCTTTCTTTGTAGTTTCTATATTTAAGAACACTAGAGAACCCTCGGACCCCGCAAATTACCGCCCTAACAGCCTTCTTCCGCAAAGTGTTCGAAGACATTATCAACGCCGAGGTGTTTTAGCATCTCACAGGCTCCTCTCGGACAAACAGTATGGCTTCCGCTTCACCAGGTCTACTGCTGATATACTAACGACCATCACCGAGTATATATACCAGGCTCTCGACTAGAATGGTAAAGCCCGAACTGTTGCCTTGGATATCTCTAAAGCGTTTGACAGAGTCTGGCATGCTGGCCTTCTACGGAAACTGCGGAGCTATGGTATAACTGGACATTTGTTGGACCTAAACCAGTCATTCCTCTCTAACCGCACATTGAAGGTGACATTAAACGGACAGGCCTCCCAGAATTACCATACAAACGCGTGTGTCCCTCAATGCACTATCCTAGGTCCTACGCTCTTTCTGATCTACATCAATGATCACCCCGATGCCATAACATCCCAAGTAGGCATGTACACCGATGACACCACAGTTTACTCTCACCTCGATCAAAAATCTGGTGTGGGTAACAAGGCGAACCTCGCTGCCGAGCTTGAAAAGGACCTCCAATCCGTAGTGGACTGGGGTAGGAAATGGCTCGTTAATTTCAATTCTTCCAAAACGAAGCTGCTATCAATTAACCACCATAGACAACCGCACCTACCTCCCATTAGCATTGAACAGGCTTGCCTCCCAGAAAGTAAAACAATACGCCTGCTTGGCTTCACACTCCCAGCGGACCTCAAATGGAATGACTATATCGAATCCATTGCTAAATCCGCCGCTATGAAAGTCGGTTCTCTGTGCAGGGCCCGAAAGTTCTTTCCGTCTGAATCTATCCTGCACATATATAAATCTACCATCCGCCCATGTATTGAATACTGCTGCCACATCTGGTCGGGTGCCTCTGCTATTCTCCTCGGGGTTCTTGACAAAATACATGGGAGAGTCTGTAATGTGATCGATACCAACTTGGCAGATCGGCTGCAATCTCTCTCTCTCTCTCTCACCGGCGTGACGTGGCTTCCCTGTGCCTCTTCTATACATACTTTCACGGCTTCTGCACCGATAAACTGGTGCCCCCTAGGTACGAATTTGCACGAGATACTATATTAGCAACTAGGTCCCGCCCTTTTACAGATAAAATGTAAACGCAATATCTTCTCCAACAGATTTTCTCGCACTTCACGCCTGTAGTCTTCCCTTCCACATACTTGCTTCCCCGACATCTACAATCTCCAGGAGTTTAAATGTAAGGTCAATAGACACCTCCTAACACACTAACTCGCACCCATTCTCAAATTGTCGTCTCTTTGTACCACTCCATTAAGGATATAATTCTGTCTTCTTTTACAAGAGCCAGATCAGGCCGAAAATGGAACAATGTTGTCATATTTAGGCGAGAGTAGTCCAGTTCTCATATTCTAGTCCTGATAGAGTTCAAAAGCGTCTCCGAGTTTTTGTATTTATTTTCCGCCTTCCAACCTATCTTTCACGAGTTGGGTATGGCGAGCCACACACTACTCTGTCGTTACTTCCACCAAAAGTGCTCGGACAAACTACATTCGCTGGTTAGACCAGGTCTAATCTTCACAGCAGGGACGCACCATGCTACTCACATTGTAGTACACCATTCACCTTCCCTCTGTATTCAATGAGTGAGAAGTAAATTCTACTTTTTTCCACGAATTATAATCTTAGTCTGTTCAAGTCTAGAGTTAACCGTTGTCTACCTCTTCTATCCTTACATACTACTTCTTAACGTAACACACTACCTCGAGTGGCCCCCGGGCATTTTACTTGGAGAAACTTACTGTAATGTTAACCTTACAGTGAAAGAATCTCTTCAATCCCATTAGTTACTTGTTGAATATCAAGGTTGCTTGTGCCAAATAGAGAGAAGAAATCTGAATGGAAAACCAGCCATTGAGGCTTCAGTTCTGTCACGTTATCACACCACTGCTATTGAGTGTGCGCTACCAATTGTGCACCAATGACCATTATAGATTATGGGATTCGTAGTGTGACATGAATCTGACCAAACAGTTTTTTTCTAGCTGTTGATCCATGAAAAAACAGACTTCATGCAGAACATGCTGGTTTAGATAAGGAAACAGAGATGTCTATTTAAGAATCTACAACTCTCCTGTACGTCAGCGTGTCTCTTCGGCTATTATGGTCCTTGAGAGGCTTCCGTAGTGGGTGATCAGTTTGTATATACTGAGTTGCAACGACGCTGTCGCAGGCTCCTCTGATCGCGTGCAGTCGAGAGAAAAAAGCAAGGTTGGAACAAAGATGGCGACTAACCGCTTCTTCAAACAGCAAAAGATACTCTCCTGTATAGATGTGCAGCATAGCCAGAGACGCGAGTCTACAACGGAAGATATTTGGTTCGAAGGAACAACAAAGCCTGGATTTTCTGCTAATTGCCGAGAAACGATGAAGTGGAGAACTTAGATGGCAGAGTAAAAAATGAAAAAACTGTGGATTACAGTGAGAAAAAAAAAGTATATGTGGGTAGTTCCATACAAACAAGCCATTAAAGAATAGATGTTTCTCTCTCTCTCTCTCTATATATATATATGCGAGAGAATGGAAAGGCGTGAAAACGGAGTGGATAATCTAAAAGATTCTATCTAATTAATATAAAATATTAATTAGATAAAAATAGAGTCCGCAATGGATATTATGTACAGCAATATGAAATACTGAGAGGAAAACTTAACACATTTAACTTTTACTCTCAATATTTACACACACACACACACACACACACACACACACACACACACACACACACAAAACACACACACACACACACACACACACACATGTGTGTATGTGTGTATTCCCAAAAAAAAATAAATAACTGAATGTAAGAACAAGAAGTAACGAAACTATAAGATGCCTATTAGTTTCATACAGCCATGGATGAAAACGCTATATCTTCTAATTTTAAAAATTGAAAAATTGCGCGTTCAAAAATTGCTCGTTAGTTGAGGGTTCCCAAAAATCCCCGTCACGTGAGCCTTCTAAAAAAACGGTAAAATTAATTATTGCAAATCACATGGAGACAGCACATGGTAGAAACCTTCATCGTGTAATAACTCGTTTACAAATGAAGAATATATATATATATATATATATATATATATATATATATATATATGTCAGTTAAGTGCCATACGTGATACACGCTTGGGCGATCATGTCTCGAAAGAGACATGACTGACTGGGCAGAAGATTATCTCGCAGGAGGTTACCATTGCTTCCTGCGGTAGTCTGGTTGCCGACCAAGTCTATAGACCCCAATCTGTCCTGTTATTTAACCCATAACTGGAAGGAATAGGCAGATTAATACCTTTCCCAAGGGTATTTGCGCGTAAGTGAATGCAATGAATTCAGCTGGAATTCGAACTCGTTCCGAGCCGATATCCAATGCACCACAACGCACATGCCGTTAAAGAATAGATGTTATATCAGAAAATTTATCTTTGTCAGAACCCATCTTGTACATTTATAAATCTTCTGTTCGTCTGTGCATTGAAGTGTCTTGTCATATCTGGTAAAGGTGGATCCTGCTATTCATCTCAATGTTCTCGGCAAAATCCAAATAAGGGTCTGCAATGCAATTGATTCTGACTTGGCATCACAACTTCAGTAACTTTTTCACTGACGTAATGTGGCTTCTCCCTGACTTTTCTGCAAATATGTGCATAACAACTGCTTTGACGAGCTTTTTTTTCCTTGGTGCTCCGAGCGCATGAATTTAAAAGTGTTACTAGATTGTCATCTAGATCTCACCATTTTACTTTTGAAATAGTTCAATGTAATTGACACTTCTTTTCCAACAGTTTATTTTATGACACTTAACGTCTGTGGAACTCCTTGGGGTTTACTTGCTTTTCTGATAGCCTCAATCACTAAGAAATTAAATTCAGCATCAATGGTCATCATCTATTTCTTGAATACCGTTCATTTTTCACCCCTTTCTTCACTTCAATAACCCTTGTTCCTATTTTTTTTCTCTCACTGTAACTCCTGTGCACTAGTAGCAGTCCCGCCTTGATTAAGGTAAAATGATTGATGCGTGCGTGCGTGCGTGCGTGTGTTTGAAAAATCTTCGGGTCAACCCAAAATGTGGATATGATCATTTGTTCAAATTTGGTGAGATCTTCGAGCCGAGAAAACACACACACACACACACACACACACACATATATATATATATATATGTGTGTGTGTGTGTGTGTGTGTGCGTGCGTGCGTGCGTATATATATTCACTCTACATTTTTCTTAGTGAATTTTTTATCGAGCACCTTTTCATTATTTCATGCTTTTAGGATAGGTTGTTTTATTATAGGTTGTCTGTATTATATATATTTATATATATATATCTGTATTATATATATATCTGTATTATATATATTTATATATATATTTTTAATCATTTCACCCCAAGCAAGGCATTCCACTGCCACTACTGCGCAAGGGGTTATATAGGGGAAGGTAAAGAGAAAGAGTGGTTAGATATAAGAAATGTCAGAAGGAGGGTGATAGATAGGTAAGAATACCGAGGCTGAAGGTTGGGTAGATGGGAAGAGCAGATGTGGCAGCAGTACTCAATGCACGGGCGGATGGTAGATTTGTGTGCAGGATAGATTCAGACGGAAAAAACTTCCGGGCCCTGCACAGAGAACCGACTTCCATAGCAGCGGATTTAGCAATGGATTCGGTATAGTCATTCCACTTGAGGTCCGCTGAAAGTTTGAGGTCAAGGAGGCGTAGTGTTTTACTCTCTGGTCTATGCTAATGGGAGGTAGGTGCGATATATATTGAATCTAGGTAGCAATCCCTCATTTATGTTGGCTTCATTGAATATGACGGACAAGGCACTGCGTTTAAGTTTTTTATGATAATTTTCTTGCGTGAATAAAAAAGTTTTCTTTTGTGGACATCGAGACTGTGAAAAACTGTTCAAAGTATTGCTTGGTCAGCTCGATTTCAGCTACTTTATAAGCCGAACACACAAAATCACACACACATGCGCTCACCCACACGCGTCCGCCAACAAACACAAATATAAACTAATTATCACTCAAAA
>JBBBDQ010000885.1:1430000-1502500 GCA_037127315.1 Ascarosepion bandense | reverse complement strand
GTCACGTACACGCATATGTATATATAGAGAGGAATGGTAGACTTTGTAAAAACAGAGGCTGCTCACGCATCTACGAATTCAGTGATGAATTTGAACACTCTCGGCTAATGGCATGTGTTTAGATTGTATATAACACGCTTAAGTCCGTTTTCCTCTACCATAACTCAGAGGTAGAATCGCCGACTGATGTCAGTTTGGTCGGGTTTCAATCCTGGTTAGATTGCTTCAATCGGATATCTAACCGTAATAATGAGCTGTGATACAGCGAAACACATCTGTCTGCGGATGACTATATATTTCTGGTGTTAATAAAACAGCGCTCATTGTAATATAGCAGAACTATTAAGTATGTAGTGATAAATATATATATGATTCTACGTCTATAGCCCGACTCGGAGTTTCATGCACTATATAATGATCAGGTGCATATTATAAACTGATAAAACTGACCATTTTTTGATTCTTCTTCCTTTTGATCCTTCCAGTGAGCTTTCAGATAGTTTGATGACGCCTATATTGTCTTCAAGCTCTTGACCAACAGTCGAAGATTGCGGAATATGGTGTGGGTCACCTTCGGTACATGCCCAAAAAATCCTCCTCAGGTTTTGAATACACAATTGTCCTTCTCCTAGACCGCTTGCCACCCAAGACTATATTTGTCTGTTCTTAACTTGTGGGTAGAAAGGATGGATGGATACTTTTCCAAATGATATTCACTCTCAGTAAATGTAGTGATCTTGACTAGAATTCGCACTTGACTTTCTGATAATGCAAGTCAAGCCACTAACCACTCAACCATGCCGCCATTTCCTTAATGTGTATTGAATCCAAAACCTTCAAATTAGAATCGCTAATAATCTTATTCGGAAGAAAATGTTTGGTCTATAACTAATTTGCAATTTCAACAATCAATTTAAATTATTTTTCTCGTATACTTTTGAAAGTGTGATTATATCATTATTTACATATATATTTAAATTTAACTTGCTCTGACTGTCTTCATGTTTACGACGTTTCAGCCGTGTACGTTCTAACCGTCTTCACGTGATTGGAATTTTGAGCTAGACTCTTAATTTTTTCACTGGGATAAATTGTTCTAGTTCCTCGAGTTATGCCTCTTCCAAAAACTCAGTATCAGGTTTGTGCACCTCTTCTGTAATCAGATATTAAACTCACACTTTTTGACCGCCCTGTCGGTTGGGGCCTCAGAATACACCGACTGTACATCTGTAGAAGACTAACGTTGTATAATGAGGCGTCCTAGGTATGACGATAAACTATATCTGTGTCCTGGGTTCGACAATAAACTGCATCTGGCAAAAAACCGCTAACTGGGATTTTTCGAGAAGCATGGAACCACCTATTAATTGTTGTTATTCCCGAGTCCAATCCGGCCTAGAATGGCGGTACCTGTTGGGGTTCTAACTATGGGCAGGTAATTAACTCTTAAACTGGGGTCAAAATATTATAAAGGCGTAAAAATGGGTTTTTGTGGTGAAGATTTCAGCAATACTTTTTTGGAGAAAATATTATCGGCAACACATTTTTGGAGAAAAAGCAAATATTCGTAGCTATATATTTTTTACGAAAAACTATATACCTGTAGTACATCTTTGGGGCATGAACCGATGGTGACCCACACCATATTCCGCAGTCTTCGACTTGAAGACGATATAGGCGTCGCTAAACTATCTGAAAGCTCACTGGAAGAACTACAAGGAGGAATAATCAAAGAAAGGGCAGTTTATAATATGCACTTGGTCATTATATAGTGCATGAAACTCCGAGTTGTGCTATAGACGTAGGATAATATATATATCTATCACTACATACTTAATAGCTCTGCTATATTACAATGAGCGCTGTTTTATTAACACCAGAATTATATAGTCATCCGCAGACAGATCTGTTTCACCCCGAGCAAGGCATTCCACTGCCACTATTGCACAGGGGGTTATATAGGGGGGAAGTGGTGAGAAAGGATGGTTAGATATAGGAAATGTCAGAAGGAGGGTGATAGACGGGTAAGGATACCGAGAATGAGGGTTGGGTAGATGGTGAGAGTGTTGGGAGAATAGATGAAAGTTAGTGTAATAGGAGGTATCTAATGACCTTACATTTAAAATCCTGGAGATTGTAACTGTCGGGAAAGCAAACATGTGGAAGGGAATTCCACAGGCGGGAAGCGCGAGAAAAGAAGCTGGTGCAGTAAAAATTCTGGTTACATCTTATCCGTTTCACTGTAAAAGGGTGGGACCTAGTTGCTAATCTAGTATCACGTGTAAATTCGTACCAAGGCGGCACCAATGATCTAAGTTCATCGGAGCAGAAGCCGTGACAGTATTTATAGAAGATGCACAGGGAAAACACGTCACGCCGGTGAGAGAGTGGTTGCAGCCGGTCTGCCAAGTCAGTATCGATCACGTTACAGATTCTCCTTTTTATTTTGTCCAGGAGCCCAAGGAGAGTAGCAGGGGCACCTGACCAGATGTGGCAGCAGTATTCAATACACGGGCGGATGGTAGATTTATATATGTGCAGGATAGATTCAGACGGGAAAAACTTCCGGGCGCTGCACAGAGAACCGACTTTCATAGCGGCGGATTTAACAATAGATTCGATATAGTCATTCCATTTGAGGTCCGCCGAGAGTGTAAGGCCAAGGAGGCGTAGTGTTTTACTCTCTGGGAGGCAAGCCTGTTCCATGCTAATGGGAGGTAGATGCGATTGTCTATGGTGGTTAATTGATAGCAGCTTCGTTTTGGAAGCATTGAAATTAACGAGCCATTTCCTACCCCACTCCACTACGGATTGGAGGTTTTTTGAAGCTCAGCAGCGAGGTTCGCTTTGTCGCCCACACATGATCGAGGCGAGAATAAATTGTGGTGTCATCGGCGTACATGCCTATCTAATGGCATCTGGGAGATCATTAATGTAGATCAGAAAGAGCGTGGGACCTAGGATAGAGCCTTGAGGGACGCTCGCGTTCGTATGGTAGTTTTGGGAGGCATGTTCATTTAATACTACCTTCAATGTGCGGTTAGAGTGGAATGACGGGATTAGGTCAAACAAATGTCCTGTTATATCGGAGCTCCTCATATATATATATATATATATATATATATATATGCGTGTACTTGAGTGCATATATATATATATATTTATAGATGTTTATATTTATATACATATACATATACATATATATATATATATATATATATATATATATATATATATATATATGTATATATTTAAAGATTAAGAGAATTCAGAGACATCTGCTATTGACTGTAAATATTCATATTTAAATTTCTTCATCGGCATCTCAAGACGCGCGCGCACACACACACACACACACACACACACACACAAAAGAATATATAAAATAGAGTAGAAACTATTTACTCCCGGATTCAAGTGTAGCCGCCACTTCTACTCTTTCAGTTTCTTTTACCGTACTTCCCTCTTGTGGAACTCCCTTCCGTATATTTGCTTCTCTGATAGCAACAATCTTCAAGAGCTGAAATGCACCGTCAACTGCCATCTCTCGACAGAACCCACTTTTCAAAAATATGTCATTAAAATCTGATCTACAAACTGATTTCATAAAAAGAATACAAACGAATGTATTGTAAAAATCTTGACGGCATTAAATAACCCATTGAGGTGTTGATTTGTCGTAAAATAAACCGAACTGAACCGAACAACTCTTTGAGTCAAGTCAGTGGATTCAATTAAAGATTTTATCCATTGGGCTATGTGTCTTCACGTCGTGAATATGGCAAGAAAGAGTCTGAACAATGTAAATAGTGTAAATAATTACCACATCTCATCTCTGAACTATCGACAAATAATTCTGTCATGTATAGTTACAAAACTATAAGTAGTTTATAATTATACACGGACTATGTTATATTAACTATCTGCATTCTGTTCATATTGGACTTATGTCACTGCAATTTTGAAATCACTGCGTATTGTTCCTAACATGCAGTGCACCTTCGTGTGTCTTTAGCTTTCAGGATATAACTGGGAAAAATATGGGTGTGGTCGATACGACCATGCGCCATTATCATTTCTAACTTGCTTATTTTTTTGTCTCCAACTTTCTATTCTCCCGTGTTTGGATAGATATTATAGTGTTCTTTGTTATTGTAGCTGATCAAGTTTTCCTCCTATCTGTGGAACTAGAAGATTAGGTGTACATAAGGGCTATCACATGCGACCTTACAACTATCAGAAGTTTCCTCCAACGTCTCATGGCGACTACTGCCGCAGGGCCAAACTCCAGTTGATTATACAGATTTGTCTAACATATCAATTCCTCATATGACATTTAATACCGGAATTTAATTTTCTTGGGAGCTTAGAAGTAATAAATATATTATATATGCTATTCTGCTTTCACAGTTAAATAAATGGTAGATGATACTCAAATTTTGGGCATATATTGATAATGAGTTTTGTTTAACGGCATATCAAACTCTGTGGGTTATTTAATGCCAAAAATGTAAAGTTTTAAGGTATTTTTAATGCTCAATTATAGGGAGAAGGTTGATTTAGTCAGATTTTAATGAAAATTTTTTCTCTATTTTAGAAAACTGAAAATGTCTTCTAGCATTGTATTCAAAAATGTATTGCTGGTAATAATATTTTCCTTCAAAAATATATATTTTCTATAAAAGTCTATTTTTATACTTTCATAGTGTTTTGACACCAGTTTGTGGATAAACTATTTGCACATAGATGGGACCCTAATAGGTACTACCACTCCGGGTCAGGGTGGACCTGGAAACAGCAGCAATTGAGAGATGGTTTCATGATCCTCACAACCTTCCAATCAGAGGCCTTGCTACCGGATGCAGTTTACCATCATAGCCAGGACCTTTGGGTATATACATGTCTGTGTGAAGATGATTACTCGAGGTGGTGATGTGTGTATTGTGTTGTTTTGTTCAAGTTATACTATTGATATTGTTGGCATATGCAATTACATTAGAAGACCTACGGTCAGAAAGAGATAAGTGAAATTTTAGAGCATATAATGAGAAAAGAATACTTGGAAAATTGAACACACACCAGACATGTTTGCTGCTTGTTTAATGGAATATCTAATCCTTATAAAATGCTAGGATTTAATTTTCTTGGGAGCTTGAAAGAAATAAAATTATGATATATATTATCCTGCTTTCGCAGTCGAATATATGGTAGATGATACTTAGCTTATGTGCCAGTACATGTTTGTGTGGTTATAGATACTAGAAACGGTGATATGCACGTTTTATGTTGGATATTTGTTGAAGTTTTATTTTGGAATACCTTTTCAGAAATTGTAGGATATTATATGAATTGATGGCATAAATAATTCTTTTATTTTGTTTTCTTTTTTGTTTGTTTGGATTAACATTATACCAAAATCTAAACATTTAAAATTGTGTTCACACAATTTTATGCCTTCAACAAAATATATTTTTAAAATACAGAAAAACTACTACAGGTCATTTTGCTATGAAATATATTGCTAGTCAATTTTCTTTAAACATATATTGTTGGCAATTTTTTTATATAAAAATGTATTTTTCTACTTTGATAGGATTTTTTTGTTTGTTTCGGGATTCGCTATTGGCCTATAACTGAGACCCATAACAGGGATTAGGAGAGATAGCTAAAAAAATGAAAAACATATTAACAACTACAATGGACGCGTAGAGATGTGGTACCACACGTTATGAATCGAAACGACTCATAGAATTAAAAAAAAAACACTTTGACATTTTCCAGTCATGTACCTTTTCCAGTTCCTACTTTGCTACGCTTTCCAATTCGTTCGGCTATTCTCTTACAACTGCTATAAAGACATGACCAATTTAATTCCATACTAAAAATGAATTTTCTTTGGATCTTGGAAATAATAAAAATATTAGAACCTTGAATAAGTTGGCGCTGATTTTTCATGAAAAGTAATGTTTTATTTACAAAAATTAGCAAGAAACATGTCACTGAAAATATTGTCCATAGCTAGCCACTACTTTTCCCAAGCTTTCTGGTAGCATTTGAATTCCACGTTGGAAAAACGACACGTCATTTTAGGCTAACCATGAGTCTACACATTTTTAGCATAAGAATGAAAGTGCTACTAGGCCATCGATTGGAACAAGCGATAATCAGAAGGGGCAATGTCTGGTAAATATGGCGGGTGAGGTAAGACTTCCCATTTAAGCGTTTCAAAATAGGTTTTCACCCATTTTGCAAGATGTGGACTACCGTTGTCATGCTGCAAAATCACTTTGTCGTGTCTCTAATTGCATAGCTGCCATGTTTTTCTTCGATGCTTGGCTCAAACGTATTAGTTGTAGTCAATAACGATCTTCCGTGATGGTTTCGATCAGATGGAGCAGATCATAATAAACTACACCCAGCTGATTCCACCAAATGCAGAGCAGATGCTTTGAACCATGGATATTTGGCTTTGAAGCCGATGTTAATGCATGACAGCGCTTACCTCCACGATCTTTTACGCTTAAGATTATCGTAGTGTTTCTAATTTTCATCACTGGTCGCGATATGATGCAAAAAACTTTACTTTTGTATCAAGGCGCTGTTCGACTTCTCTCGGTTTCAACTCGTATAGCACCCAATGTCTTTACTTTTGTATGATTCTTAATGCTTTTAAACATTTCGAACCTTTTGTGTGATCAACTCCTGATGATTCTGCGAGTTCAGCTTGTGCCTGGCATAAGTCTTCATTAAGTAATGCATCCAATTTTGCGTCTTAGAACTTTTTCGATGCACTAGAGCCTTCTTTATTTTCAACATCAAAATCATTATTTTGAAGTGTCAAAACAAATCTCTGAATATTGTTTCTGACAGAACTTGTCCACCATAAGTTTCAACAAGAATTCTGTGTGCTTTAGCTGCAGATTCCTTTTGAATAAAATAGTGCAGTAAAATTCCCCACAAATACTCTTTCTTTGGCACAAAATCCGACATATTTATCGCTATGAAAAACAAATTTGTTTACATTTTGATGAAATGAGATACACTAAATTTCAAGTTTTCTTAGAGTACTTCCTTATCGAAGCGTTACTTTCTGAAACTACACGCACATATTTCTAGGAACACCATCTGTTGGAAAACAGCGGGAACTTTCACAATTGAATACATGGTAGATGATACTCATCTTTTGTGTATATACATTCTTGAATGCTTGAAGATACAAGTATAAATTTGATAATGTTTTACTTATGAATTTAAGTATAATCCCGACTAATGTTTGCCTATAAGCGCAAACTTGGTCACTGTTTACCTGTAGACCTGCTATAAACTCAACCAATATTTGCTTATTAGATTGTTGTAAAAGTTCGTGTCCGATTAGAAAATTTAAGCAAACTTTTACTTACACAAAAAAATGATAATCAAGTACATAGTCTCCATTGTTTTAACAATTGTTTCCCATCGTTCTACAAGATTGTAATAACATTTTCGTGTAAAAACTTCGTGTTTATTGCTGAAAGAAGGTTTACTTTTTGACTGAATGTCAGTCAGTTAGTTGCCATACATGATACACGCTTGGGCGATCATATCTTTTTAGTTGCATGACTGACAAGGTTGGATATTTTTCCAGTAGGTTGCTGTTACTTTCTGTGCTAGACCGGTTGCTAACCAAGGCTATAGAATCCAATCTGTCCTGATATTCAACCCATAACTGGAGGGAGAAGATACGTATTCATACCTTTCCCAAGGATATTTGTGCGTAACTAAATGTAAGGATTTCAACTGGAATTCCAACTCAGCTCACCAATTTCTAATTCCGAGCCAATATCCATTATATCACAAGTTAATTTTTTGTCATTTAAATTGTTCTATAGAGACCGCAAAAAATTGACAATTTGAAGGAGCCAAATCATACGGTGGGAGGTGGAAGGTTTTCTTACTTCAACTTCTGAATATTCTACAAGGTCTGTTTTAAGTAACACCGTAACTGTTCCTTATGCACAAATGTTAAACGGATATCGACAGACCCTGGATTCGAACCCAGAAATAGATATTCGGAAAATATCTCTGTGTATATATTTTTACCCTATAGAAACTATTGACTAGAAGTAAAAAAAATTACCTGTAAATTTTTAAAAGGACCATCCGCGTAAGAAGGTA
Source organism: Ascarosepion bandense (assembly GCA_037127315.1). NCBI lineage: Eukaryota > Metazoa > Mollusca > Cephalopoda > Sepiida > Sepiidae > Ascarosepion > Ascarosepion bandense. The sequence goes on along the minus strand of JBBBDQ010000885.1, from coordinate 1,494,346 downwards.
ATTATAATTAACTCTGGCAGGTGAGTGTCTAAAGTCAACAAAGACGGGAATTGTGCGCAATTCAGCTGAACCAGAGAAACGAAGTTTACGTTATATTTTAATGGAAAGACATTCCAATGTCCTTCCCACCCTTAGCCATATTGAAACGATTTCTACAAAAACAAACGGATTTGAAAATCAGCAGAAGATAGACCAAGTCGTCGGCAGGAGTACGTCAGACAGACGAAGAACACATGAAGTGAAAGCCGCGGAAAAATCCCCCCTCTCTCTCTATTTCTTTCTCTCTCTCTCTCTCTCTTTCTTTCTCTTTCTCTTCCACACACTAATAACAACAACAGACATAGCAGTTGCCATCAAGATTTTCAAGACTCATATCCCCACTGAGAGTTTCAGAAACCAGCGGCGGACTCTCCGATTACAAGTGGATCATTCACCCCATACTCTCTTCATATTGACAGTACTTTCAGAAGCATTGTGACCAAGCTTGAACCCACACTAGGACGGTTAATGCATCTCTTCACTTTTCCTGTTCAAGATCAAGTTATATAATATTTTGAATAAAGTTGTGGAAGTGAATAATATAAGATTAACGAAGAGGACACAATAATCATTAAGAAGCAATAAGGTATTTTCATGTAACTATTATAAAAACATTGGAACACAATTAAAAGGTTTATTCTAAAATCAGACATTATTTTCCGAACAAACAAAAATATATATTTTAATGTATGCACAGGCGGTGTCAGGTATTTAAGAGCTTCATTTTGAAAGGGATCAATATAAGATTAATAAACAAGACACATTACTCATTAGGATGAAATAATATATTTTGTGCAACAATTATAAAAATATGGTAGGAAAAAATTATAAGGTTTCTTTTAAAATCTGACATTACTTCCAGAAAAAACTAATATTTTTTTAATGGATACACAGGGTGCATCAGGTATTTGAAACCAGTATTTTGAAAGTTTGATATAAGTTTAATAAAGAGGACACTTTAATCCTTAGAAAGAAGTAATATATTTTTGTGAAACTATTAAATCTATTACAACACAATTAAAAGTTTGTTTTTTTTAATCGTATCAACCCGAGCAAGGCGGTAACACCACTGATGTGCAGGGGGCTACGTAATAGTGAAAAGACTGGAAAAGAGAAAGCCGGAAACCACATCCTAAACAGGGAACAAGGGATGAGCCTCTTCACCTGTTCAATAGACGTGGGTGGAGTGTGAACCGGGCGATACTTAGATCTATCTACTCCAATTGAAAAAAAGTAAGAAGATTGGAAAAGAGAAAGCCGGAAACCACATCCTAAACAGAGAACAAGGGATGAGCCTCTTCACCTGTTCAATAGACGTAGGTGGTGTGTGAACCGGGCGATAGTTTAGTCTATCTACTCCAATTAAAAAAAAAGGTGAGAAGTACAATATATTTTTAGTGTATGTACAGGCTGCGTCAGGTATTTGAGAGCACCATGTTGAAAGGGATCAATATAAGATTAATAAACAGGACACTTAAATCATTAGAAAGAAGTAATATATTTTTGCGAAACTATTAAAACTCTTTGAACACAATTAAAAGGAATAATTCTAAAATCGGATATTATTTTCGGAACAACTTAATAATAATGGTTCCCACACGCTCGATTCCAAATATGTTAACTTGCCTGTGACGAGACATTTTGTCAAAATATCAAGCAAGGGGGAAAAAGTCCATCTCACCTCAGCGTGAATTTAAACTCATTTCTAAGTTCTAAGCTTCCCACCACTTTTTATTCTCATTTATAGCAACTTGACGTGGGGTAATAGTTAACAAACTCAGTCTAGTTGATTCTTACTGTGCTGCGCTAGAATTATTTTCACCCAACACCACAAATTGCTACAAAACCAAAACCAATGCATTTAACCTTAATACTCAAATCATGTTCTTAAACAGACTCGTCAGATGGAGACTCCCATATGGATGTCATGCATAGCGCCAAACTTGTTCAGAAATATCTAAACTGTCAGTTGTATACTACCGCTTTCTAAGATCAACGGTTAAAAACGGCTTTCAACGAGTGAAGCCTATGAAAGTTGTAGACTGACGCTACAGAAACGCAATCTAATAAAAGTACCAAATAACATCATTTGCGGGAAATAATCACATAACCAACGTGTTGACAATCCCCACCAATTTAAACAAAAAACTAGGAAGAAAAACTCTTATCAATAGAAGACTTCCAAAAGCTAAGCAAAGTATTAAGAAACGGAAAAATTTTCGTTAGAAACAAAGAAAAGAATACTGAAATACTGCGTAACATTGGCCCTCTTATAGGAAGTGAGTACTAAATTATTCCCGCGCAGATTAAGAAGAAACTCGAGGCTATAGAAATGTTGTTCTACCGAAAGATGCTGGGAATACCATAGACTGAACATGTGTGCAACGACGAAGTTTTACAAAAAATGTAAACACAAAGGACCCTTATGCTTAACATCAGAAAGGAAGAGTTAAAATTTCTAGAGCACATAATGAGGAAAGAGGGTTCGGAACATTTGACACTCACAGGACATACTGAAAACAATAGAAATAGAAAAAAATAAATGCATAACGAGTTTAAAATTTCTAGAGCACATAATGAGGAAAGAGGGTTCGGAACATTTGACACTCACAGGACATACTGAAAACAATAGAAATAGAAAAAAAATAAATGTATAACGAGTTTTATAAATGGGCAGCAGATGAATGTTTAGCGTAGATAACAAAACCGTAAAATTTTACTAATAACTACAAATGTCGAGAAATTGTGAAAAGCCATTACAACCAACTCACTGAAGGGATACAGCACAAAGAAGAAGAAAGAGTAAATCATTTTAAAACAATTATGCATCCGTAGCAACATTAAAATTTTTAAAGTACATCCCATATTAAAAAAGATTTAATTCCCTTAATTCCATTTAGACAACTTTTCCTCAAGAACTGCTGTTTTGTAGAACAAACTCCCGCGTAGATACCCTCTCGAACCCTACAATTTTAAAACCATCAAGTTAAGAATCAATCTACCCTACATATCTTCATAATCTTCACTTTAATGGTCCTGGGTATGACAGTAAACTGCGTCCGGTAGCAAGGCCTCTGATTGCAAGGTTGTGAGGAGCATGGGACCACCTCTTAATTGCTGTTGTTTCCAGGTCCACTTTGACTCGGAGTGGTAGCACCTGTTAGGGTCCCATCTATGGGCAAATAGTTTATCCACAAACTGGTGTCAAAACACCATGAAAGTATAAAAATAGACTTTTATAGAAAAATATACATTTTTGAAAGAAAAATATGACCAACCATTCATTTTTGCAGGAAAAAAATTATCGCCAGCAATACATTTTTGAATACAAAACTAGAAGACATCTTCAGTTTTCTGAAATAAAATAAATAAATAAAGCTTTTTCATCAAAATCTGACTAAATCAATCTTCTCCCTATAATTGAACATTAAATAAAGTAACTTAAAACACTACCTTTTTGGCATTAAATAACCCACAGAGGTTGATCTGCCTTTAAGCAAAACTCAGGCTCATCACTTTATGCTCTCATATTCATATCACAAACTTCATTCAGTAAGCCCCTAATTTAAGAGAAAGATTTTTAAAGTTTCAACCGATGTCAGTACAAAATGCTTGGCCAATGAAGGTCGCATGCTTCCTTGTTACGAAACAGTTAAACTTACTATTGAGTTGTGAGTTATATTCTCACCTTATTCTCATTCTTAATAACAAAAGCCCCACAATTCATGGCAGCTGCTCTGACGAGATTTCTTTCCTGGTATCTCGATCACATGAATTGAAGCGTACTACTAGATTGGAATTTGGTCTCACCCTTTTATCCTTGAAACAGTTAAATGTAACCTTCACTTCTTCTCCAACAGTTTCTTTTCTCGCACTTCCCGGCTGTGAAACTCCAATCCGTTTACTTTCTTTACCTGAAACCAAAAATAATTAAATGTAACATCAATTGCTATTTTCTATCTTCTTGAATCCTGTTTATCTCAATACTCCCTGTACCCAGTCTTTTCTCTCACTGTATGCAATGTCAATTCCCATCTCTTTTCTACTTGACTCTAGTCCTTTCCTCGTCCTTTCTACATCACCCCGTGTATCTTGTTCTTTTCCTTTCTCACTTTACCTTCGCAACTGTCATCACACCTGTATTCCCATTGTTCTCTTTCCCTTTCTCTGACACCTCCTGTAACTGGTTCGTCTTTTTCTTCGCTCTCCTTCTGTTTAAACTTTTAGTCTCTTACGTAGCCCCTGTTCATCAGTGGTGGTACCGCCTTGTTTGGAGTGAAACAATTAAAAAGATTTCAAGAGTAGCAATAATATTAATATCTAACAGATGTAATCAGTAGAGAAAACCCTGATATAATCACTCTGTTCACTTTCCGCAGTATCTCAAACAAAGAGTTTGGAAGGAAACTCCCATCAATATTAGACGACTTACAACATTTAGTAGACTTCAGAAAAAGATTTTAAAAATTTCAGTCTACAGTAACATTAACTATTCGGTCAATGAATAGCGAAAGTTTCTTGCATGAAAACGGTTATTTTCTCCATTTCTTTTATCACACATAGAAAGCTCATTCGAGAAAGGGTAACGGATATCAGCGCTAGTCTGGTTTGTCATTAACACAGAGCAGTGAGTTCGATTCTCATCAGCGAGACTAGTCGGTTTGTCCGACCTCCCCTATGTACTTCATACGCAAAAGTGTTCCTCGACGTGGGGTAAAATATATCGAGGCCAGTCTGTTTGATAGTAATAAGTTCGATCCCCAATGTCCCATACAAAAATTCGACAGTTATTTAAACTCAACAATAGTGGTCGCAAAATCAATCGAGCAGTCAACTCACCTAGAAAAGTTACAAGAATGACCTTGCTCAACCATGTGAACTATTCATCGTACATAGAAAACTCATCTCACAAAAACACACGCATCGATACTTTTCAATACGATATTCCATATCTTTACCCAGCTGCAAGCTTTCGTTTCGTTGCTACATAAAGAAAAGGACTTTTCTCCAATCCTTGCTATCCCGATACAACATTATTTCTCAGTCAATGTTTTGACATCGTTCTCTTTGTCCTTGTACAGAGAGATTCACACAGATTTCTTCGATAAACAGAGTAAATCACTCTTTCTTCTTTCGGAATTGTTAATCAATCTGACGCTATCTTCCATATCTTAAATAATAATTCGTCTTGGTGTGCAATCAGGTGTACATGAGGAATTTCCTTCCGGCTCGATAGCTCATTGCTACAAGACCGCTTCTTTTGGAAGAGGCGGTTGATCAGGTTGTGACATCGCCTGTGATTTTGAAATTCTCTCTTAGACTTACGTGAGGCCCAGCTTTGAACTTTTGTCCCGTTCCACGCATCAAAGGAGAGATTGTTCATGTTCCAACCCAGTTATCAAAGTGGATCTTGAATCAGCCAATCAACGAAAACTTTCATTGATTACCATAAAGAAAGGCAGTTTGCATTTAACAATCGTGGCATATGGCCACACTCTCTGACCAACCAGTGAGAATGAAAATCGCTACATCATTCTGAAAAACTGTACAATGTTTTTTTCAAGATAAACTCTCCATCTTCATTGTAGCAATCACAGTATTTCAGCTGTTGCTCGCTCCGGCCTTCTGCAACTGCCTCTATCTGACGTTCTCAATCTACTGAAATACACTTCTCACAATCCTCAAATATATATAAGACATAATTCATGGTCGTTAGCAAGAGGAACAGTCAAAAGACCAAACTACGAATTGGAGATATCAAAATAGAATATAGCAATTTCAGAGATTTCATTATCTAGAGAGTTGATTTTCTAAGCGCCGATTAGATGTGGCACTAGGCTGAAAGTAGGAAGTACCCAGTAGGATCGAACTTACTACTCATTTGCAATAGGCTCTAACGAGGAAAGCTTGCTAAACATTACACCACGTCAAGGTGCCCAAACTCTCTGAAGAGTGTTACAACAGACGTCAGAAATTATGATACCGAAATCCGAAGACCCATCGGCATACAGGGGCCCGACAATATTTTTCTGACATTTTAGTATTCGACTTTCCGAGTACCATAGAGTGGCGAAATTCCTTCAATAGAATAGCATAAACATATAAAGACAATACCTGTAATAAAAATGGAAGAAAATCGATTAGGTAAGGAAAAATATTTATTTTTCATTATTATTTACAAAACACACGCGACATTATTTTTCGGACATCGTTGAAAAACTGTTAATAGTCTGTAATATCACCTTTCTTCTCAATAACTTTTATCAATCTCTCTTCATAATGATCAAACATATGCACAATAACATCTCTACGTGTTTCTATTAGGGTTTTTTTGGCATCTAGTATCCGTTCCCATAGTTGAGCCTCTTTCGTTATTTCAGGTCCATCATAGACAAGTTGCGCAAGCATTTCCCAAACATTTTCTATTAAATTTACATCTGGGCTTTTTGCAGGCCATTCCAAAGTAGTCATATTCACTTTAGCCATCCATTCTTTCATGAGTTTTGACACATGGATGCTGCAATTGTCTTGCTGTAGAACGAAATCATTCCCTATCTCTCTTCTTATCCTTGGTAGGGCTTTCTCGTCCAGCAACTGTTTGTAGCTTTCGCTGTTCTGTCGTCCTTTCAGCCACTCCAACCATATATTTCTATTAGCAAAGATCATACCCCAAACCATAACTCCTCCTCCTCCCATCTGTCATTTGTTCAGTACAGCAGGCTCACTCCTTCTCGACCAAGTACACCATCCATCGGGCCCATCAAACTTGAAACGCTTCTCATCAGTAAATATAACCTTCTTAAAGTCAACATGCTTTGTTAACCACCTTTAACACACTCCAGTCTTGCTCCTTTGTGTTTCTTTGTTAGTGTAATTTTTTTCTTAGCCTTTGCATACTTCAAACCAATCCTATGCAGCGTTCTTTGTACTGTTCGGACGTTTACATCCAATTCACATTTCTCCTTCACTTTTCTTGCTGTAACTTTTTCTCCAGATGTCAAAAGCCGTGTCACAGTCCTCTTCATTCTCCTTTCAGTCCTCTTGCCAATTGATCTTTTCCGTCCTCTCTTCTTTTTCCGCTCGGAGTTTGTCTTCAGCATGTATTCGACCGTTGATTTCGACAGCTTCAAATCCATGGCGATCCTTCTGATGCTGAGGCCATCATCCCGCTTCTTCCGTGCCAAACAAACGACTTCTTTTGAATGCATTTTACCTCATTAAACTTAATTGTTTTGCCAGTAAAATAGAACAGATAATTGATTCTAATGATGACAGCTAAGTGTACAAGCAGAAAATTTACATACAGCAACATATACATGAACTTAGCTCTTAATAAAATAGGATTTTTTGTCATGTCCGAAAAAAAGTGTCGCGCAAGTTTTCGCAAAAATCACAAAAAACTAAAATTATCATAGCCAAACTAAAAAAATGATTACACTAGTAGTGGATGTTCACTCCTCAACTACGTACTTACAATCTCAAAAGTTTTTGGCACAAGTAACCACCTTGAAGTACTTTTTTCAAAGTGTCCGAAAAATATTGTCGGACACCTGTGGTAGAAGATAACTTCCAAACGTTAATTCAAGTATTAAGTTAAAAACCAGGTAAAAGAGTGTATCCTTATTACTCATTCCATGGTATTCTAAGCATCCTTCTGCAGAAGTGCAACGATTCATTTGTAAGGAAATTATTCAGCATTCTCTTACATCGTCATTCGCCGCATATTTCTTTGATTCTGACGAAATTTTCTTGTTTTTTAATACTTTGATTAGCTTTTGGAAAATATGATTTGCTATTCTAATACACCTCTATTTTGAGACACTTTTTCGTGTTAAACAAAATTTTCCTGTTTTTTTATTACTTTGCTTAGTTTATGGAAGGCATGATTCACTATTATAACGCACCTCCATTTCAATTCACATTTCTTTGTTTCTAGCGAAATTTTATTTTTTAATAACTTGCTTATCTTTCGGAAGACATTTTTCTCTATTCCGATATTCTTTCGGAATTGTGTCACATTTTCTGTAATTCATTAAAACAGTTTCCTTTCATCAAATTGAAGATATTCTGAGAGAGTTTAACACACATACACACACTCAAACGCACACACACACACACACTTATATATATACTGTATATATATGTGTGTATGCGAGGTGGGTGAACAGAGAAAGAAAGAACAGCGAGACAAAGTGAACGAAGAAGAAAAACAGTCAAAGAATAGGAGCGTATGAGGTTTTTTTGTCTGTCGGTTTTTCGCATGAAGTAATATAAGATCACAGAGATTTTGTCAAATTAGTTTAAGAATAGCCAATTGTATGGAACAATATGGCGCTCGCTCTAATGAAAGAAAACTTGACAGAAAGTCATTGAATTCAATATTAACTTAAAATGTTTATCGATGATGATACAGAAAAAAGTATCGCATGGGTGCGTAAAAATAAACTCAACAATATTGACGTAAAAAGAATAGAATATCGCGCCATAATGACAGAAAATATAGCAGAAAAGATGAAAGACTCCAGTAGCAAAGAGAAAGGACGAGGTATTTAATGATTTTCATTGATGGAACTTTCTCGAAATTAGAACCATTTCCGTCTCCCTAGTAGCTAATTTCATGTCGATTTCCTTTGAAAGCTTTTGTTGTCTGTAAGCTCGCCTCTCTCTTTCTTTCGTCTTCTTTCTCCATTGCTGAGTTGCTTTCTTTTTTGTTTCCTCTCTTTCTCTCTCCCAATTTCTCTATCTCTCTATCTCACTTTGGTCTATACTTTCTTTCTCTTATTTCTTTGTTTCTGTGTTGTTGTTTTTTGTTTTGTTTTATTTTTTTATTCAATTTCATCCTGTTCAATTATTTTGCTATGATTTTTCAAAAGTAAACGTGAAACTTCATTTTCAATTACTTTCGCCTATCTATCTATCTATCTATCTATCTATCTATCTATCTATCTATCTATCTATCTATCTATCTATCAGGGTCTGTACAATATATATATATATATATATATATATATATATATATATATATATATATCAATCATATCACATCGAGCAAGGCGGTAACGCCACTGATGTGCAGGGGGCTATGTAAGAGTGAACAGATTGGAAAAGAGAAAGCCGGAAACCACACCCTAAACAGGGAACAACGGATGAGACTCTACACCTGTTCAATAGACATGGATGGAGTGTGAACCGGGCGATAGTTTAGTCTATCTACTCCAATTGAAAAAAAAAAAGAAAAGTGAAAAGATTGGAAAAGAGAAAGCCGGAAACCACATCCTAAACAGGGAACAAGGGATGAGCCTCTACACCTGTTCAATAGACGTGGGTGGAGTGTGAACTGGGCGATAGTTTAGTCTATCTACTCCAATTGAAAAAAAAAAGTGAAAAGATTGGAAAAGAGAAAGCCGGAAACCACATCCTAAACAGGGAACAAGGGATGAGTCTCTTCAACTGTTCAATAGACGTGGGTGGAGTGTGAACCGGGCGATAGGTTAGTCTATCTACTCCAACTGAAAAGAATAAAATAAAAATAAAAACGAAAAGAGTGAAAAGATTGGAAAAGAGAAAACCGGAAATCGCATCCTAAACAGGAAACAAGGGATGAGTCTCTTCAACTGTTCAATAGACGTGGGTGGAGTGTGAACCGGGCGATAGGTTAGTCTATCTACTCCAAATTAAAAAAATAAAATAAAAAACGAAAAGAGTGAAAAGATTGGAAAAGAGAAAACCGGAAAGCACATCCTAAACAGGAAACAAGGGATGAGCCTCTTCACCTGTTCAATAGACGCATGTATGTATGTATGTATGTATGCATGCATGTATGTATGTATGTATGTATCAGGGTATATAGAGACATCAATATATTACCTATGTATCACGCTCTTTTTATCTATCTATCTATCTATATATATATATATAATTTTTGAAAGTAAATGAAAATTTTTTTACAGTCAACGAAGCTGATTGAAGAAACAATGTGCAAGTTTTTAAAAAAACAACATGCGTGCACGCACATGAACTTTCTGACCTACTTACCACTTGACTTATCTATTTATACACGATACCTTGGCCACCAGAAAAGCAAACGAATCTCGATTTGTGTAGTCATAAGTTTATTCGGCTGAAGAGAGTCAGCTTTAGACTCGAAACACGTGTAGCGACACAAATACCATTATGAACATTTAATATATAATACAAAAAGCAAGTAATAATAATAATAATAATAATAATAATAATAATAATAATAATAATAATAAATTTATGCTTTAAACAAAACGTTCACGGCGTCTCGCACTTTTTCTTCTATACCAATTTATCTCGTTAGAAATAATCCCTATGTCTGTTCTTAATATATAAATATATCTATTCGTATGTATCACTGTCTGTTCATTATCCCTATCTATCTATCTATCTATCTATCTATCTATCTATCTATCTATCTATCTATCTATCTCGGTCTTTAAATTATCTATCTATCTATCTATCTATCTATCTATCTATCTATCTATCTATCTATGTCTTTAAATTATCTATCTATCTATCTATCTATCTATCTATCTATCTATCTATCTATCTATCTATCTATCTATCGGTCTTTAAATTATCTATCTATCTATCTATCTATCTATCTATCTATCTATCTATCTATCTATCTATCTATCATGGTCTGTTCCTATCTCGCTATGAAACAAGCTCTCATTCTTACCCTCATTCATTTTCTTAACTTTTTCATTGACTCTGTACTTCTTTTGTTCCTTTCTTTTTCATTTCTTTTCTTTATTAACACATTTTCTATGGAATCTCTCTCATTTTCTCATTCTTGTTATTTACATTAATAAGATGTTCACTCATTCAGTCACTTTTCTTTCCTTTTCTATATGAATAAAAATTGACTTTTTCTTTCTTCTCGTGTACATCGTTTTTCTTTTCCTTTCTTTCATAAATATATGTATTTTATATAATGTAATATTCTGAGTACAAATCTGGATTATCAAAAAAAAAAAGATATACTTTCAGTTTTTCTATTTTAAATTTCTGATGAATCTTAATTCTTCAGTTAATGATTGAACAAGCTCGATATCCCTTAACGTGTTTTCTTGAACTAAAATTATGCCGTTTATACAATATGGAGTTCTAATATAGTGTATTATAAATGTAAAGAAAATATAAATACTTTTAGGTACCTCCACTCATTCACTGAAAAAACAACATGGCATGATGTTAAGACGCTCCAAAATTAATAAAAACAGTTTTATCGTTAAAATGTTTATGATATTATTAAGAGAAATTATCAAAGTATTTTTTAATTATTTTATTAAATTGTTTAATATTTTCTGACATGTACAAAATTTCAGCTAAAAATCATTTTTTCCGTCAGCTGGTGACCAGATTTTTAACAGAGATTACTATTGCAAATGCGATATTACGAAGCTCATTTTTTGGCCGGTAAAAGACAGATTAGTTTGTAAATTCTTGTAAATAATGGTTGAATTTTTATGAAATTTACGTGACTGAAATTATTTTTGAAATTGTTAATTCTTTATAATATTGGTAAAAATATTTTTAAAATATTGGTAAAAATATTTTTTTTTACATCTGTTACCGTTCTCTCCAATTAATTTCCTGAAATTTCTAGAAATTGACTACTGCCCGCAAATTTTGTTTGTAATTAAATACAGGAATCCCTATTTTCAAACAGTTTCTACTTTTTAGAAAATCTCCGAATAGTGAAAAAAAATGCAATAAAACTATCCCATTTTATATTTCGATGAGCTTTTAATTGCTTTTATAAAAATATGTATGAAAGATAACGTAGTCTGAAGAAGAAATTCTTTTTCGATGAATAAAGAATTTCTACAAGAACTGTTTTTATTTATATTTTTAATTATAACAATTTATAATGTTTCAAATCATTTAAAGTTTCTTCCAATTACTGTTCGCATTAAGTTATTAATTTAATAAGTTAAGACTATATTTACTAACCAAAAAATGAAAATGTTAATATAATTCTTCAAGTATTAAGATTTTTTAAATATTTTTTCTGTAGATATCTGGTTTTTATTTTTATGGTAGATCATAAATAGCATCTTATTAAAAAGCCAAGTGTTTCAAGGGTTGCTCCCATTACAAGAAAACAAAACCCTAATATCATTTTTTCGGCAGTGTACAATTGTGTGTACGTTTCAACACTCAACAGGCTTTACAAATCCTCCTTTCAAAGTTTTAATTTATTTTTAATTCTTAGTTTCCTAATTTTTTTTTTTTTTTTTTTGAAGAGACCTTATAAATCTCTCAATTTCTTCTTTGCTTATTGAGTATCCAAACTACGCAGAAGACCTACATTACATGAAATACTCAATGGTAACATAGTTGGCCAGACTATCAGGCATATTTGGAGAATTGATGGCGTAAACCGTGATTATCTCGGCAACATCATGAGTTTTGTAAATCCATTTTATAAGATTTTTTATCTCAATGATATAATTCACAACTATCAATTGAAGAACTACAAAACTGGTGCTGACTATGTTATGCAGGGCCTGTGTATGGAAAATCAGTTCAGCAATAAGAACATTTGAAGAGGCAATAGAAGAAATAATAATGGCCGTTTTCAGGGAGACAAATATTCCTCCCGAATTTTTTAAATTAATTGTTTAGGGCATTAAATGATAATTAAATAAAATAACTGTGAACAATTATGTAATTAAAAAATGTAACCTACTAAAAATATAAAAACAAGATAACTTTACTATGTCATAACCATCAATTTAACAATAATTAATAAAGATTATATGAAAAATAAGATATTAAAATATATAAATAAATAATAAATAAAATACCATAACATTTAATAAATTATTGAGTTACCTCTATCATGGTATTTAATTTCATTATTATCTCAGCTATTAAATTTTTCAATTCATTTAAGAAAATTTTATATTATTTGAAATTTTATTTTTTTAGAAAGCATTTTCAAACATAAGGCTATAAAGCTAACTAAAATTCAATAAAATAATAAATAATTGATCAAAATATTGTGTAAATTTTTTTAATAACTAGGCAGCTAAAACCCAAAAACGAAACGTTCACTTAGGTTTCATAAATTTATGTCAATTCTGTCAACACATCTGGCTGTTATCACTCATTTTACACATCAATCACTTCTTCCCTCCGTGATTAAGAAATACTTTTATTCTAAATTTTATTCTGTAACCAAGTAATATTTATTTCAAATCAAATTAATTTAACTTTAAATTTGCTAATTTTTCACAAACAATATGATACAGATGTATATTTTATTTTTGCAGAATTTTAAAACTGAGAATTAATATTTGTTAAAAGTTGTCAAAATTTGAAAAATAGCCGCTAAATTGAAAACTTTCTACAGTTTTGGATTACAATCAATGTAATTTTTATTTGAAATAGAGTATTTTGCTTACTGAAAATAGTAAATTTAATGATTTAGCCTAAAATTAAAGCTAAAATAAAAGCTTCAAAAAAGCTTTTTTCATTTATTAAAATTCCCTTTAAAATGTAGGTATCGAAAATTAATAGATGTACCTACTACATATGGTAAGTATCGTTCAAGATCAAATTTATGCAAACACTACGGGATGTGAGGGTTTATTTATCTATTTTTCAGGGTTGGATTTATTGCATTTCTCTTGTAAGATTTTCGTAGGTTTGCTTTTATTTCTATTTTATTATTTTATTTTTCGTCATGACTGGATGCTTCTATGTACTTTTATTTTTCGTATTTATTTTATTTGTATGTTTTGTTTATAATTATATATATTTTTTTAATTTTTAATTTTTATTCTCTTATTATTTTATTCATATTGCTTATATGCCGTTATTTATCGTTTTTGTATGGCAAAGTACGTATTTATTCGCAGGTCTGCATTTTCTCATAATCTCGTTTTTTTGTTGTTTAAAAGTTTGCTTTGTTTTTAAAACTAATTATTGCTAGTTTTTCTTCCAGGCATAATTTACAACTGTTGCTGTTACTGTTGTTAGGTGGTGAGTTTTTTTTTTAATATTTCCTTTTTGACTTTGGTGATAATGCTGTTTATTTCTGGCTCCATGAGTATTTTGATAATGTGTTGTTGTTGTTTTTTATTTTTCTATGTTGATTGATGTTTTGTATTTATTAAATATTTCTTTAAAATATGTCTCTAATGCTCCAAAATAAATATTATCGTCACGTCTGTGTCCTTTTTCAACGAGATGAGAAATAAACGCGGAAGTGGGACTTACTCTTTCGAAGAATGTTGTTGGTTTCGGCTCCTTTGTTATGGTGCCCTATCTATAGGAATGGATTTTTCCTCCGTCGATAAATTCTATCCTACGTGACTTCCGGGGACGCAACTGTGAGGCAGTTAAGACACAAGTAAAAGAGAGTCGTATGACAGTCTAGAGACAGTCGAGACGCAGCGTAACTATACCATTCGGACTTACACTTCTATTTGCTGATTACTAACACTCTTATTTCTATATATATTATGTTATTCTAATACACTGTTTGAACCTACCTTCTTGCTTTTCGTGTCTTTCTTCCTAGTCCAAACAGGCCACAACAACTTGACGAGGAAGATTCGCCACAACATCGCTCTAACAAGTTTAGCTTCAATCTAATGAAAAAGGTTGAGATATATGAATATCATCATGAATTTTGTGGCCAATATTGTTATCATTGAAAATGCAGCACGTTAGATTGAGATACGTTTACTATTTGTTGACTTTCTTTATTCTTACAACTTGTAGGATTCCAATATATATATTCAACTTATATATATATATATATATATATATATATGTGTGTGTGTGTGTGTGTGTGTATTGTGCGCGTGTGTTTGTCTGTACTTAGACCTTCTCTTCATTTTTCTCGTATTTCTTTCCCATTTTCTTTTGTATCCCATCTTGTTTGGAATAAATTAAAAACAAAAAAATAAATAAACATTTCAACTATTCAAAACTTCACATCAAATTACTCTTCGTATCCGGAATAGCATTACGAATCTTCCATTTTTCCGGGTTGTCTACTTTTTTTTTTTCTCGCTAAACATATTCCTCCAAAGACTCAGTGCGTTGACAGTTGGCCGATACAATTTTTGTCTTCATCCACATATTCTGTCGTCATCAATTTGCAAAAGATTTTTCCTTGATATGACGGACGACAGAACGTGCAATAAAGAAGCAATTTTCTCCACTCGGACGACAAATTTGAATTAACATTTGTGATAAGAAAAAGAAAATGTTAACAAATAAAAATATATGGTGCATTTCCTCTGTTGCATTTATTTCCCACAAGCGGACCTCGTTCCTCTATCATCTGCTACATCAAATGTCATCAATTTTCTGCTTCTATTAAAAGAATTTTTTTTCTTTTAATTTCTACAAATATCATTCTATACTATGCAAAAAAATCCCATCAGCCATTAAGATCATAGACGATAGATCGTGGTATATTCGACATTTTTACCTCAAGTTCTTCATCATTATAATTAGTCCCATGACTAGATATAGATATAGGGTTACTGCACAGCTGAGTACCTGATAGTCAGTTAAAGTGCCATACGTGATACACGCTTGGGCGATCATGTCTCGAAAGAGACACGACTGACTGGGCAGAAGATTATCCCGCAGTAGGTTGCCATTGCTTTCTGCGGTAGACTGGTTGCCGACCAAGGCTATAGGACCCAATCTGTCCTGCTATTTAACCCATAACTGGAAGGAAGAGACGGATTAATACCTTTCCCAAGGGTATTTGCGCGTAAATGAATACAATGGATTCAACTGGAATTCGAACTCGGCTCTCCGGTTTCTTGTTTCGAACCGATATCCACTGTACCACAACGCACATCCGAGTACCTGATAAGTCTCACTAAATATCTGGGTTGAAAGCCGGAGAAATATTTATTAATGTCACGGGCAAGTAGACCTGGTGGAGTCCTCCGTTCTTTTCCAGAGCAAACTACAGCCAAGGCTAGCATTAGTCGTGGATACGTGGCCATTAATTTCATTGGGGAACATTCAACCCTTTTCCATGACTTCAATCTCGGGATCCCTCTGTGAAGTGATACGGTGTCATCATCGCTCTGACTGCGTACCTAGCTATGGAGCCCCAGCCTCTCCCATTGGGCTAAATGATTGTCGACCCTACAATGAGGTCCAATCGCCCTTTGTCAAATTTGGATTTTAAACATGCTGAATGTCTTGCTACACCTCTAACCAATGACACCAAAATTTCTGGGTTGCATGATACCGCTAACACTCATAGGGTGACCTGAAATAAAGTCCTTTCTTGTAAAATCAGTAAAAAGAAAGCAAAAAAGAAAGAAAAAATTCACTGAAAAAAGATAGAGCTCATCTTTTTCTTTAAAAATGTTCGGCTTCTTTATTGTGTCTTGTTCCTTCAGGAAGTGGGCAATTATGGCTCTTTCCTACCTGCTATCCCTTTTTCTTTATCTGAATTTCTGGGATGGAAGATTTGTCATTATTTACACTCTTTATATTTGAACTCTTGTCCTCACTTTTGTTGTCGTTACCACAACTTTTCAGTCCTTATGTTCTCCCGAAACTTTGTGATAACAACAACAAAGATAAGGAAAATAGCCTGAACATAAATAGTATTAATATTGCTATATATAGAAAAATATTTTAGCTCTTGGTAATGATTGTTTTTTAACTGTCCTTCCAATTCCATGTTCTTCCATTAGTTTATACACAACCGTATTCGGGTTACTCGCTGTTCAGGACTGGAAAACCGAGGAATACCGTATTTTCCGGCTTTCAAGACGCACATTTTTGCTAAAACATACCCTAAAGAAAACGTGTGCGTCTTCAAAGACGAATGTATGAGTTACCAATATTGTTACCACCATGACATGAATGGTAGTGAGGGTCATTTATTGTATATGACTGACAGTAGTGATGACCCTGCAGATGATAGTTTAAAGCTTTTACATGAATCCAGCAGTGACGAATTTTGGGGGTTTGAGGATAAATAAAATTTCTTTGATTGCTTTCTATTTTTACTTGCATATTTTTCAAATCTTTAATCCATTTTTATAAATATAAAACCATCCTTGGACAATGAAAGATGTACATTATATTTACTAACCACCAACTAGTATAGGTACCTCTATTACATCGCAAAAAAACCAACATAGTTAAATGAAAAAGATCCAAAACTTAATAAAACGAATATTTTCCATCAAAATGCATCAAATATTATTAAGAGGAAAGATCAAAGTAATTTTTATTTATTTTATAAAATTTTTAATCCCTTTTAACATGTTCGAAATTTGGGCTGGAAATTGTGTTTTGATTTGAGTTAACGTTACAGAAAATCTTACGACTATTTACAATCGATCACGTAACTTTTTACGTAACTCACTTTTTCGGTGACAACTCTCGCAAAAATCAAAGAATTGTGGGATTTTAATGACACTTTCAGTCCTCATTTACAAATAAATTAAATTATTTTTGAAATTATTTTTTTTTAAATATTGATGAAAAAATGTTTTAACTCTATTACCCACCACTCCACGTAAATCCATGAAATGTTAGTAAATTTTAATATTCTGCAATTTACTTTTTTTATTAGTTAAACGCAGAACTCATTGGGGAATATAAATCATCTACTTTTTTTGTTGAAAATTATTCAGCGCTATCCGAAAATCTGCTCCGAATAGTAAAATAAAAAAGGCAAAAAACTCTGATACAATTTAATTTGATAAGCTTTAAATCGCTGGAATAAATAATAATAATTAAGGATATTATAGTCTGAAGAAAAACAATTTTTCGATTACTAACAAAATTTTTAAATAATTGTTTTAATTTTTTTATTATAATAATTCATGCAGTTTTAAAAATATTTTAAAAATCTTTTAAAGAACTGTTTTCATTTGTTTTAGTTAAAAATTGATGATATATTACCTATCAAAAAATAAAAAAAATTAATAAAAATTGTTCAGCCATTATATTTTTAAAATAAATACAAAATTTTTTTTGTGTGTAAATAAATATGTTCATTTAATTACGATGTTCCATAGGGGTCATAACAGGTTTCCATAGGGATCGTATTTATTTTAGAAGTTAACAAGTGTTTGGGATTATTCCCCTTACATGGAAAACGACAGAAACCGCACTTTGATTCTAAATCAAGTCTCTTCAAGACGTTTATAAAATTCAACAGCCTGTTTTGCAAGTCATTCCTTAAACATTTAAAGCAACTTTTTCATTTTAATTCCTAATTTTCTAATTTTGTTAAAAAAAATAATAATAATAATTGTGAAATTCACAATTTGTGGAGGTACCTAAAATATGAAAAATAGATATTAAAAATAAAAATTAATAAATACCAGAACATTTCATAAATTATTGAGTTACCTCTGCCGTTATTTTCATTCTGTTATTAAATTGTAAATTTTTTAAAAAGAAAGTTTTATATTATTTTTATTTTTATTTTTCATAAAACATCTTCAAACGTAAGCCTACAAAGCTAAACTAACTAAAATTCCATCAAATATCGGATAATTTCTGAAAACTGTATTAAGGTTTAATTTTAAAATAGTTAAAAATAAAAAAAATGATTTATATGAATAAGATTAATACCAAATTCGCCTTCCATACTTTTGATCGAATACTGTAAATCATCAGTTGTCGGCTGCTGTAAGGCGCTTATAAGGTGTTGACAGCTGTGATAACAAAGCTACCGTAATTGAGAAATGCTTTTTGAAATATTTTTCAAGCAGTAAGCAAGTAATTCTTGTTTCAAGTCAACTTAAAGTAAGTTTAAATTTGGTAATTTGAAAAAATAATGTGTCAGCGAAGTGTATTTTATTTTTGTAAGATTTTTTAAAACTGAGAATTGACTTCTGTTTAGAATCGATGAAAAATAGCGGAAAATTTGAAATTTAATTTTTTTTTTTAATTTAGAAAAGTTTTGATTCCGATCAATATAATTTCGGTTTAAATTACACCAGGGTATTACTTACTGGAATAACTAAATTTAATCTCTTGGCTTTCAATTAAAGCTAATTTTAAAGCTTGAAGATACCTTATTTATTTTTAAAATTTAAATTTAAATTTAAGTATAAAAATAGGTGGAGGTACCTAAACTAGTATGTCATTGCCATTGAAGCAAAATCGGATGAGTCATTAATGTAAACAATACGTTGCACCAGTATGCGAAGGACGTATGGTGAATGTGTTGCTTTATAATAATGACTTTTTTTTCTTAGAAATTTATTTCCAATATTAGGGTGCGTCTTTTAAGCAACAGTGTCTTTTAAGTCGTTGTGGTGCAGTGAATATTAGCTCGGATTGAGAAATCGGGGAGCCGATTTCGAAATCCAGTTGAATTCGTTGTCTTCACTTACGCGCAAATACTCTTGGGAAAGCTATTAATCCATCTCTCCCCTCCAGTTATGGGTTAAGTAATAGGACAGATTGGTTTTTCTAGCCTTGGCTGGCAACCAATCTACTGCAGAATGCAATAGCAACCAACTGCTGGATAATCTTCAGCTCAGTCAGTCATGCCTCTTTTGAGACATGATCGCCCAAGCGTGTATCACGTATGGCACTAAACTGACTGATTGTCTTTTAACTACGTGTCTCTCTAGGTTGTAGGCGATCATGTTTCCTCTAAGGATGTTAGTTCTTTATTATCCTTGGCTTGTAATCTTGGAAAAGATAGTGGCACGGATTACTGTTGTTTTGACCGCGCTTTTGAATTCTATTATCCTCTGCTAAATAAGAGCGTCGTCAGAACCGTTATATCCCTGTTCGGCATTATAATGTGCGTTGTTTTATATATCGATTTTTCAAGGCCATGCAATTTTGCTAGAAACAAAGAAGTGAGTATAGAGAGTCCTTCAATATGGCAGCGAATGCTGGACAATCTCATCCGAAATGAACAAAAGACTGGAAGCAACCTAAATGTGGTTCTACAAAAGTTTATTGAGTATACCATGGACCGAACATGTGAGCAACGACGAGATTTAGGAGAGAATGGAAACGAAAAGGAAACTGATACTTAACAGCAGGAAAAACAGCTGAAATTTCTGGGATATGTAATGAGGAAAGAAGGTTTGAAGAATCTGATACTCCTAGTACAGATAAAAGGGGAGGAGAGACAGGGGTAAGCAACGTGAGACATACTTGATGGACTTGAGCAGATGCATGGCAGAGCAAGGTTTGAGCGGGGTACCGAGAGAAAGGGTGTTAGAAGCTGCAAGAGACAGGGAGATGTTGAAGGTTATGATCATCTACGTCCTAAAGGAACATGGAAGGAGAATGTGCGTTGCGGTGTAATTGGTATTAGCTTGGAATAAGAAATCTGAGAGCCGAGTTCGAATTTCACTCGAATTTGTTTCATTCACTTTATTTGTTTCATTATACCCTTGGTAAAAATAATCCCTCTCTTCTCCCTCTAGTTATTGGTTGAATAGCAGGACAGATTGTGTTCTATAGCCTTGGTTGGCAACCGGTCTACCGCAGAAAGTAATGGCAACCTTCTGCCAAATCGGGAAAGTCTTCTGCCTACTCAGTCATGTCTGGAAAGAGACATGATCGCCGAAGCGTGTATCATGTATGGCAATTAACTGACTGAGTGAGAGAAAAGAGTTGAATAGCAGAACAGACTGGGTTCTATAGCCTTGATCGCAGAAATTAATGGCAACCTACTGCGGGAAAATCTTCAGTCATGTCTCGAAAGAAATATGATCGCCGAAGAGTGTGTACTACATATGGCAATTAACTGACTCATATGAGACATCGGGTAAGCACTATAAACCCGGAAAATTCACTGCTCTTAAAACAGCAGTATCCTCTGTTATAAATGCGGTCCTCCACATTCTCTGTAATGTGACTGCAAGCATAATAGTATTCAGTAGCAGAAAATTGAACAACGGTACAATAAAAAATACTCTCATGGAACTATTTCTTAGACTAACTGCCAACCAAGTCTACAGAACCCAGTCTATCCATGCTGTTTAACCAATAGCTGGATTTCATAATTATTTAACACATTATTCAAATCTTTTTTAAGCCCTTCCAAATTAATTATTTTATATTAATTGTTGTGGATCCTGAAAATGGGGCCTGCACAAATAAATGAACAACGACCAGCAATTGAGATAGAAAATAAGTGTATTAACATAAGGATACAGATTTGAATGAAGATTAGTAGTTCAGGAATACGGGTTAGTAAAAGTATATGTACAAGTCTCTGGAAGTGAAGCTGTAGTATATTGGGTATGTCCGCGTCGGAAGCTGACGGGTACTGCGTAATAATCTTCTCGATGAGTGTTAAGGAAAACGTTCCATTTCGTTTCCCTCCTCTCCGAAACCTCGTCGTTGATAACATGTTCGGTCTATGGTATCCTCAGCATCCTTCTGTAGAATCACATTTCATTTGCTTCTAATCTTTCCTTCATCTTTGAAGAGATTCTCCAGCATTCGCTGCTATATTGAAGAAAAGACATCACATAACAAGCCAGTAGTTTCTTCTTTGTTGCCAACGAAATTTTCCTGTCTCAATAAGCTGCTTACTTTTGGAATGCATCCTTGCTCATGACAACACGTCTTCGGATCTCAGTGTCGGCCTTTCTGTCCCTCTGTTAAAACACTTCCCAGGTATTTAAGTTTCTACACTTATTTTCTGATAATGTTGTGCATACAAGATTGCATTTACAAAAATCGGCACATTTATATATGAACAAAAAATAATCAAATTCTTTTTCAAATACTGGGTATCGCATTTGTTCATCATCTATTCTCATTTTTTAGAGAATCTTTGGGTTTAGCTACATATAATTAAATCTATGCTATTACACAGCACATAGGGAAAAAGTTAGTCATGACTAACTATAAAACTAATTTTGATTTGTCCTCGATGGTTCAAATAACTGTCTCGGTCAGTCAGTAAAACGCCATACATGATACACGCTTGAGCGATCGTCTTTTTCCCGCTGTAGGTTGCCATTACTTTCTGCGGTAGACCAGTTGCCAAACAAGCCTATAGAACCAAATCTGTCCTGTTATTTAACCCATAGCTGGGGGAAGCGAAGGTTTAATACTTTTCCCAAGTGAATTTGCGCGTAAACCAATGCAACGAATTTAACTGGAATTCGAACTCGGCTTTCCGATTTCTCGTTCTGAGCCGATATCCACTGCACCACAACGCACATTGCCTCGGTATCCAAAAGAAAATTAATATAAATTTATTTTATTTAAATGATTTACTTTCAATAGCAGATACGCCAAATGATGACCAAATTTATTATACACATGTGTGTACGTCTGTGTATATATGTATGCATTCCGATCCATGAAGCCCGGGTTCGAATCTCAGTATGTTCGGTTTGACAGGAAGGTGTTTTCTTAATGTTATCGACCTTGGGAGACAATCTCAGCAAGCAGCTCCTTTGGAAAATCTTTGTAAACCACACCACGGGTTTACACAAGCCTTGTGAGTAAAAGTGGGTACGCAAAACTTTTGGAGGTCGTTGATGGTTGTGCTAAGTCCGAAGTCACATGTCATCGTCACCGAAGTTTTGAGCGTACAGGCCTTGTTCTAACTGTTGGTCACGCCAGATAATACTCTTTCTTCAAGAAACTGTCACTAAGGTCTGCACACCATAGTTGCAATAGAAACCACAGATGGGTTCTATTAGTGTTGGACAATCACACAATGTCTGCAAAATGTTTGTTGGCTAGCCGCACGAACAGACGTGTATGCCTGGAAACAAGTAGTCGGCTATTATATGAAGATATATACAAAAAGTTAAAAGAATTTATACGAAAATGATAAAAGTTAGCTCACATGAATTTATTTGCTAATATTCATCGTAAATCTACTGCTTAGTAAAAAGCGTCAGAGAATACAATTTAATTAGGACCGCCGACCGATGTGATCAGCGGTAGGAGAATCGGTTGGAAAGTCAAGACTTCAACATTTGTCATTTGGAATGTCAATGCGGACACGAGGCATTGACACATAAGTATACAAATATTAAGAATTTTGCTGAAAATGTGCCTGGTCAGACAACGACGACAGAAAATGGGAAGAAGAAGAAGAAGAAGAAGAAGAAGAAGAAGAAGAAGAAGAAGAAGAAGAAGAAGAAGAAGAACGTAAGCATATCCAGTGGAATAAAAGAAAGAAAATATAAAGAAAGAGGGTTATGGAAGACGATATGAAGGAGGATAAAAACAAACGAGAGAAAAAAAATCGGAAAGAAAAATACATAAGACGATATTTGAAACTTTCCCACTGTATTAAAAAGTACGAGTATTTAATACTCAACGATATGCATTGGCATTGATTATGTGTACATTAGGTGGGTGAAGTGGTTAGAATAATGTGTACATTAGGTGGATGAAGTGGTTAGAATAATGTGTACATTAGGTGGATGAAGTGGTTAGAATAATGTGTACATTAGGTGGGTGAAGTGGTTAGAATAATGTGGGGGTAACATTGTAGGTGGGTGAAGTGGTTAGAATAATGTGTACATTAGGTGGGTGAAGTGGTTAGAATAATGTGTACATTAGGTGGGTGAAGTGGTTAGAATAATTGGTGGGTACATTAGGTGGGAGTGAAGTGGTTAGGAATAATGGTGTAACATTAGGTGGGTGAAGTGGTTAGAATAATGTGTACATTAGGTGGGTGAAGTGGTTAGAATAATGTGTACATTAGGTGGGATGAAGTGGTTAGAATAATGTGTACATTAGGTGGGTGAAGTGGTTAGAATAATGTGTACATTAGGTGGGTGAAGTGGTTAGAATAATGTGTACATTAGGTGGGTGAAGTGGTTAGAATAATGTGTACATTAGGTGGGTGAAGTGGTTAGAATAATGTGTACATTAGGTGGGTGAAGTGGTTAGAATAATGTGTACATTAGGTGGGATGAAGTGGTTAGAATAATGTGTACATTAGGTGGGTGAAGTGGTTAGAATAATGTGTACATTAGGTGGGTGAAGTGGTTAGAATAATGGCCGATCAATCAAAGCGGTAACCTACATTGTTATGCTAACGTAGTTTTTTTTTAAATAATTTAATAAAAACGTTTCCTTTTAAGGTAGGCATATTTAACAACTAGGAGAACTATTTTTTATTTACACTATTTATATTCAAACTAGTCCTCATCTTTGTTGTCATTATCACATAAAATATTATTTTTCGGCTATTGTGCTCTTCGGTCTTCATCAGGTGTATATCGATCTAAGTAACTTACAGATATGGGGTTAAATCTAGCTCTTATTTTTATTTAGTACTGCTTGGTTATTGCTCGCCTGTTTCCACAAGTACACACTACCCAAGCCAGGTATTGAACTCACGATTACTATGTCACCTAATTCACAAACGAACGCTTTAATCCACTAGGAAAATTTGCCATATTGAACTTGGGGTCTTAAACCTAACTTTACTGCTGATTAGAGTTGCAACTGTTGCTGCTGCTGATGTCGGTCATATTTTGACTGCTGCTGTTGCGGTTGAAGATTTGTCTTTCTTTTTATCAGCGGCCCTCATATCATGTTTATATCTCTGCTAAGCCTACTAAGGAGGTTTTTATAGCCTAGCATAGGTTCTGTTTCTTTCAGATGTCTAATTTTCCAATGTTCTTTCTTGTCCAGTATTTTCAATTCATTTCATAGGAGTTAATAACTCTTTCCCTGCTCGATTTCATTGTTTCGTTCTTTATTAAGGCTTTTTGATGTTTCTTCAACCTCACTTTTAGTGTAAATAATTCTATGCTTAATTGGCTATGCGACTGTTTTGTGTATTTATCAAGCTCCATTTGGTGCAGTATGAGGTAAAATAAGGTGAGAAGGGAGATGATATCTCTTCCGAGGTCCTCATAGTTTAGTATATGCGCTCACTTTTTTTCAGGCGTCTAAGTCTAACTCTCCAGTGTTCTTCCTTGTGCAGTATTTTATCTTTATTCCAGAAGGGCTAACACTTTCTTTTCATATATGATCTGCCATGCCCTATTTTATTGTCTCAGACCTCTTCAGTTTTTCGATGTTCGTCCAGCATTACTTTCAGACTGTAGCGTGTTTCACCTTTATATTCTCTGTAACAACAGCAAAGAAGTGAGTACACGCAATGCTTAGTCATGCTCTCCTTCATGTTAGGTTTTACAAAGATCAACGACAATCAGGTGTAAATAGTGTAAATAATGATAGTACCTCATTCCAGAGTTTTAATGGATGACTAATTGACTAATTCTTACTGCTTTTTATTGGTAGTATTACACACACACACATACACACACAAGTATATATATATATATATATATGTTTACACACACACACACACACACAGACACACACACACACACACACATATATATATATATATCTGTTTCACCCCAAGCAAGTAGTAAAGCGACTAAAACGCAAGGGGTTACAATGTGGAAGTCACAGAAACATTAATAGTGAGCAGAAAGAGAAAAAGTGTTCAAAATAACAGTAGATTTAATTATTTTGTCAATTAAACTTTGTAGGAAACATGGAAACGAAAGGCGATAAGTGCAGGAAAAAAAACTGTTATCATAAAACCTACGACTACATCTAATCAGCTTAGGTATATATATATATATATATATATATATATATATATATATATATATATAGTTTGAAACCACAACAACAACGATCCAAATATAAACAGAGAATGATTCCAAACCTTACTTCTCCCGATGATGTGTTTGAAGTCCAAACACTGAAACAGCCATATGATTGTAGAGAAGAGGACATATATAGAAGAAATTATGTACATGTTCTAAAACATAATTTATAATAAATATTCACAGCTCTATACATCATATATCGAGCACTGTTTTAAATCAATGTTTTGGAAGGAAAAATTTTTTTCTTTTTTCTCTCTTCATTCTATATTCACTCTCACTCGGATATATATATATATATATATATATATATATATATATATATATATTGCTAAGAGGATGCATTTATATATATAAAAATGTTAATAGAGTTTACAAAATGTTAAAATTGTAGTTAGGGATTTTACTTGTTAATACAAAAAGTTTTCATTCTTAAAATAGTTGTAAAGTAGAGAAATTAGAAATAGAACGTTTGGCAGATTCTAAATCATTCCAGTATATTCGAGGAAAATCTAGATGATTCGAGAAATATGCTAATTTGGTTCTAGTCTCTCTAAAAATAATTTGTTTTTTTGTTTTTTTAAGAGTGTAGTCAGTTGTAAAAAGGGAATTTCTGGCATTATCAACTCCGGCTTTTGATTCGTGGATTATAATATTCAGCCGAATAAATCTCTATGAAAAGTTACCGACCAAAAAAAAAACAAAAAAAAAAACAAAAGAGAACCTCACGGAAAAAAATCTGGTAAATAGAAAATTTTGAATATTTTTATTGACCAAACTAAAAATTATTTTACATATACATATATGTGTGGATTTCCAGTAATAGCACTTAGATTACTTCGCTAGTCCTAACGTGGTAAAGATACTTGACTCCCACTTAATCATTCTCCCTCATAAGAATTCACCAGTACCAGTAGACCTAGACCTCTACGTTTTCTGTTTGAATGGCACAGTTGCATCTTTTTATATATGTTATTGTGTTTTGTTTTGTTTTTTGTTTTTTTGAAAATTAAATATTTGTGATTTGGCTCTGTGTTTTGGTAAATCTTTTTCTTTTTTTTTTTGTTACAACATCTAACATGTAACAATATATCTTTACAAATATTTCAATAGCTAAAAAAATTTTTTCAGATATTCCAAGAAATTTTTATCTAAAACAGACTTTCTCTACGGACGTGCCACATGTTGTGAACAAACACACCACGTGATGTAAACAAAAAAATATTCGAACGCTATCGTGAAATACGTTTCTAATTCAAATTTAAAAATCAGTTGTTTCTGATGAAGGACCGAGGGCGGTCTGAAATATAAAATATAATAAAAATAAACAAATACTGTTAAAAAAAAGTACATTTTTAAATTCAAAACTTTTTATTAATATTCTTTCCTATATATATATATATATATATATATATATATATATATATATATATATATATATATTATTTCGCCCCAAGCTAGGGAAGAACTGCACTAGGGTGCAGAAGGTTACAGAATAATTGAGTGATAAGAAAGAGGAATAAGTTACAGGTGGTGTCAGAGAATGGACAAGAGAAGAATGAGAATACAGGTGTGAAGAGAGCTGCATGAGAGTGGAGTGGAAAGGAAGAAGAACATGATACAAAGGTTGTCATGGAAAGGATGTGAGTCAAGAAGATAAGAAATGGCAATTGACTTTGCATTTAAATTCTTGGAGATTGTAGCTGTCAGAGAAGCAATTATACGAAAGGAAATTCCACAGGCGAGCAAAGAAGCTGATAGAGTAGAAGTTGTAGCTACATTTTATTGGTTTCACTTGAAAAGGGTAAGACCTAGCCGCTATATATTCATCAGAGCAAAAGCCGTAAAAGTATTAGTAGAGAGACAGAGGAAAGCCACATTACGTCGGTGATAACGTGACTGGAGTTGAGCTATCCGGTCTAGAACAATTACATTACAGATTTTTTTATTGGATTTAGTCAAGAAGCCAAAGATGAATAGCAAGGGCACCCGACCAGATGAATAGCAGGGGCACTCGACATATGTGTGTGTGTGTGGATTATTTTCAGATTGAGTGTGTATGTAAAGTAACAAATTTAATAAAAAAAAAGAACAATTGGAAAAAAAACTATTCGGAATGTCCTCTGAGGGGCTTTATCAAGGTGAATGTAAGGATTTATTTTGTTGCAAGTGTTTATATACAAGAGTAAAGATGTAATTGGTTTATCAATATTTGACAACGTTCACGAATATTGATCAGATAGTTAAAAAGTCAGTCAAAACATATGGAGGACACAAAGTGCCATAATTCAAAGTCTGGTAAGACAAAAGTGTGCGAGTAATATTCAGTAAACATTTTATTAAGCACGAAGGTGGGAGTATTCAGCTTTCGGGTTGTATTTTTTATTTGTGAGCTTCATTCACATTCCTCCATACATAACGGCGATTCACGCGACCAAAATAATTCTAATTTTGTTTTATCTGACCACAAAACAGTTCCGGTATTTACTCACATATTTTCAAAGATTTCTAGCATAATCTAATGAGTATTTTAAGTGTTTAGCTCCTGTTTTTGGAGATGATCATGCGTTCAGTTTTCTTGTAATTTGTTTAGTCTTTTCTTCTTAATTTTGTTCGCTACCTTCTGCAGAAAGTCAAGAAATGCCCCCAACTAATGATAAAATATTAAGGATATAAAGACACCATTGCTACTTTTAGGAAGATTTTTTCCCCCTGAGAAACAAGCTCGAAGTCTTGCTCGAAGAAACATCTAGTGAATGTCTTCATTGATACATTCAACCCTGACGTCTTTACACCATTGACAATGTACTTTGTCGTTAAGTAAGGATTCTTCGAGACATCAACCCTGACGTCTTTACACCATTGACAATGTACTTTGTCGTTAAGTAAGGATTCTTCGAGACATCAACCCTGACGTCTTTACACCATTGACAATGTACTTTGTCGTTAAGTAAGGATTCTTCGAGACATCAACCCTGACGTCTTTACACCATTGACAATGTACTTTGTCGTTAAGTAAGGATTCTTCGAGACATCAACCCTGACGTCTTTACACCATTGACAATGTACTTTGTCGTTAAGTAAGGATTCTTCGAGACATCAACCCTGACGTCTTTACACCATTGACAATGTACTTTGTCGTTAAGTAAGGATTCTTCGAGACATCTCTAACCATTTTCTTTCCATTCTCTCAGAAATTAACCATTTTATGTCATTCCTTAATTTATTCTCAGCACAATGAGTCTTGTTAATTCTACGAATTTTGATCTAGGAAAATTTAAACGCTTGGAAAGTGTTGTATATCTATTAACTTGCTTGTTCGCATCAACTATCTTCAAAATTCCTTGTCAAGTTCAGTATTCTTCGCCATGGTTGCAGAAAGAATGAGTTATCGTGGTACGTGGCACTCACATATTGTCTTCTTCATTTTTAATTTTATAGAATCAATACAGTGATGTAGTGGATATCGGCTCGAAACGAGAAATCGGGGAGCCGAGTTCGAATACCAGTTGAATGCCCAGCATTCACTTACGCGCAAATACCTTTCGGAAAAGTATCAATCCGTCTCTTCCTTAAATAACAGGACAGATTGGGTTCTATAGCCCTGGGCGGCAACCAGTCTACTGCAGAAAATAATGGCAAACTACTGAGGGATAATCTTCTGCTCAGTCAGTCATGTCTCGAAAGAGACATGATCGTCCAAAAGTGTATCACGTATGGCACTTAACATTTCATTTTGCAAAAATGTTGTATCAATTGGCAAATTAAGACAAAAACATTATACACGACATGACAGAGCAATATTATTTTATAATCTAGATGAGGAAGCGAATAATTTTAAACAGCCCAATTTTTTACAAAAAATCTGTAACTATAAATAGATCGAACCTTCTAAAATTTTCACGAATTATTGAAAAATTAACACGGAATTAACACGGAAGAAAAACTATTTATAGCAAATTCAATAAGTACTTTCAAATATTCGCATTTCCTTAGAAAATAAGCAAATCTTCAGTGGGTAGGGGTAAATAGTTCTATCCTCAACTTTGCATATATATATATATATATATATATATATATATGTATATAATATCGTAATGGGAGTATAATATATTTGTCATTCATTCATATATATATATATATATATATATATGTGTGTGTGTGTGTGTGTGTGTGTGTGTGTGTGTGTGTGGATGACAAATATATTATGCTCCCATTACGATTGAACTCTCTGGAGAGGAAAATTTTAAAGACAATCATCATTTACGCGTTACTCTACAGCAATGAATTGAGTTCTTCCGGTGACTGGCGGGTGTATACACCGCTTATATATAACACTATAATATCCTCACTCTAATTCTATGCGCCTATGGCTTAGAGAGTAGACTGTGACTGACACCAAATCGCTCGCGTTTCGATCCCGGCCAGAAGCAAGTAGATGTCTAGCGACACTGTTGAGCTGTAATATAGCGAAACATGCTTGTATGTGGATGACATGTATGAATATATGTGTGCGTGTGTGTGTGGATGAGATACGTACATACATACATACATACATATATATATATATATATATATATATATATATATAAACACACAGATAGAGGGTAAGATGGGTAAATGAATTTAAGCGCAATACTAGACTAACATCGAGATCTCATCAATTTATAATTGAGCTGGTTTCTAAAAGCAGTTTCTTCTCCTGCAAACTTGCCTGTGGAACTCCTTTTTGGCTCCATGCTTTCTAACCAAATTTAATTTGTAAAAATTTAGACCTACTGTCCTCCTGATCACTTTTTTCCTTTCTGCTCACTATTAATGTTTCAGTGACATATTTTTCCAAACCATGTAACCCCTTGCATTTTAGTGGCGAAGACAGTCACAGGATGCTTTCATCGAGTAGGTCTTCGAGGTTGTCACCCAAAGAAAACTCCCTTTCTTGGAGTGAAACCGATTAGAAACTGCGTCGAATTACACACTGCCAGGTAATTAAAACCCATTTATACCCTTTTAATTTATTCATATTTCAAAAGAAATAATTTAAATATAGTAAGGTATTACTCTTTAACTGATAGCCTGTTATGAATATATTCATCATTTGATTTAAGGACGTCACACAAATTAATTTTGTACACTGAAATAAACCCTTGATAATACTTTATTCTCGGAGACATAAATATAATTGACAGCTGAAGTTTTTTTTATTGTGAACTTGGAAGACGAACACACATCAACGGAAGTTTACGTTTGCGCATGGGCTATAACTTCTCAATTTTCAAAAATAATATATAAAAAGTCGTAAAGATGTATAAGAATAATCTGTGACAATTTTGCCTGGATATCTACATTCAACACTCTCTCAACATTAATGTTGGATTAATTTGGGGTGATGTGAACCAAAAAGCAACAAAATATTTATTTAGAAAAGCATTTTCGTTTTGCATAAATTATTGACATTAAAATGCATATATATTTGTGTATTTTGCTTATTTTTAATAAAATCCGTTCATACTCACGGATAATCTTTCGGTGTATTATAATTGAGAGATGTCAGAAATGAGCTGTAACGCTGACATATGGTATTATCATTCATTTCTAAAGGTATCCAAGTACTTTCAATCTCTTTTCGAGATTATCTTCAGGGGTGTGAGTTATGGTAACGAAAAATAACCGCAATACTGTGTTGCTAAAAATTACTGTAATTTTGGATAATTTTCACGTTCTAATAAACGCTAGCAATTTGTCAACCGTTATATTTGAAGCGGAAAAAATTTACAGTAATGTTTATGACAACAATATTTAATGCATAGATGAATGGTAAATATGTAAATGTGCAAGATGGATTTCAACGAGAAACAGTGACCCGAAATTCCTGTCAGTATTGCCTGGATATCTACATTCAACACTCTCTCAAAATTAATGTTGGATTAATTTGAGGTCATGTGAACCAAAAAAGCAACAAAATATTTATCTAGAAAAGCATTTTCGTTTTGCATAAATTATTGATATTAAAATGCATATATATATAGTGACCCGAAATTCCTATCAGTATCTCTAGCTATTTATTCGATGTTATCGTTGCACCTGAGGTCGGCTGTGACAGCGAGGCCGAGGAGGCGCAGTGAATTGCTTTCTAGGAGACTAGCGTCACTCATATTGATGAGATGTAGAAGAGTATGTATATGATAATTAATAGAAAGCATCTTAGAATTGGAAGCATTAAAATTTACTAGCCATTTCTTGTCCCAATCCAACACAGATTGGAGGTCCTTATCAAGAGCAGCAGCTTGGGAGATTTTTTATTGAGGCAGAAGTAAATACTGGGTGTCGTCAGCGGAGATGCCTACTTGTGAATTGATTACATGAGTAAAATCATTGATTAAGATCAAGAAAAGTGTAGGACATAGCTTAGAAGCTTAAGGGACACACGCGTACGTGTGATAGGATGTTGAAGCATACCCGTTTAATACGAGCTTCATTGCGCAATCTGACAGAAGCGATTAGATTATATCGAACAAGCGTCCATTTGTACCATAGCATTGAAGATTGCACAAAAGGCCAACGTAACAAACCCTGTCAAACGCTTTCGAGATATCCAAGGCAACAGAATGAGCTTCGCCGTTCATATCAAGACCCCGGTATATGTATTCGGTGATGGTCGTTAGTATATCAACTGTAGACCTGGCGAAGCGGAAGCGATACTGTTTCTCAGAGAATAGTTTGTGGGATGTGAGATGCTGAACCATTTTCAGCATTGATAATAGCTTCGAACACTTTGCCAAAAATAGGTAGGAGCCTAATAGTACAATAATTAGAAGGGACTGAGGGTTGTTTAGCGTTTTAAAGACTGGAACTACAAAGGAGAACATCAAGCACGCAGAAAAGCAAGCAGCAGAGAGGCAATAGTTGCGGAATTGGGAGAAGACTGGGAAGAGTTCGGATCGTATTTCGTTAGCACGATGACTGTGATTCCGTCATCTCTGCTTGCCTTATATGAGCCAAGCTCAGAAATTTTGTTAGAGACCAGAAGTGAAGTTATGTATACACCACTCATTTGAGCCTCAGTGCCAGATTAAGAAGTTGGGAGTGGGTACCCCAAACAAGTCAAATGTGGAGTTGAAGGAGAATTAGCGAGCAAAGCACTCGGTTGTGTCCGATGTGATAGTAAGGATCTCAAATCTGTTGAATAAATGATGGATCGACCGCTAACTATTGTCTAACACACTTTTGAAAAGTTTAACTAGTCCTTGGAGCCAAACTTTTGAGCTGCTATGCGCTGCTTTATTCTCTCAGCAAACAACAGCTTAGCATTGTTTAGGATACTCTCGCACTCATTACAAGCAGTGACAAAAAAGCTCCTATTATAGTCAGACACGTCGCTCTGGTAAAACCGGAAAAAGTGATTCTTGTGGACAATGGCGACCGAGCAAGTAGGAAAAAACCAAGGGGATGAATGAAGTTTAAGTCGGAACTTCCTGAATGGGATGAAGCATCGATGCCATCTTTCACCCAGGAGAATACTTCAGAGGCGCAGTCTTCGACGGGGAAACTAAACACTTTGTTCTAAGGAAAGTCACAAAGGAAATCTCGGAGCGACTCCTAGCCCGCTCTTTAATAGCAGTAAGACATTCTGCTGGTATAAAATTCCTGGGGGAAAGGAAATGGAGAGCGATATTAACTGAAGCCACAGCATGATCAGAGTTGCCAAGAGAACAGAGCTGTATGTCATGACAGGAGTCATGGATAGAGATGAAGAAGAGATCTAGCAGGGAAACGTGTCTTTTAAGGATAGTGGGGAAGAATGTGGGGTAATTGTAAAGTTCATAGTATGTATGCTAGCAAGATCAGTGATGAAATTTTTCAGCCACGTGGCATGATGGACACTGAAGTCACCGAACACAAATATATTAGCAAATTGGTAAAGAGAAATAGACTTGTCTATATTGTCAGAAATACTGTCTAGCAGAGAACAGTCATGCGAGGAAAAGGAGTTGTAGAGAAAAAATGATAGCTGAGTTTGGTAGAGAGAGAGACGGAGACACATGTATGAATGATCAGAAGTTTTAACAGAAATCACCCTAACCAGAGAGAGATGTTCGCTAACAAACCCCCAGTGCATGCATGTGAACAACAGAGTTCTTCCTAAGCAGGAATCGAGAAATCACAGGTGGGAATTGTAGGGTTTTAGGTGGTTTCGTATAAAGCTAGGACGTCTGGGGACCTTTTGTGGAGGAAATATACCACACAGCAAAAGTTGGCAAGTATGCCACGGATTTTAGAGAAGGAAATGTTTAGTTTTGTATCTTTGGATATAAATGGTCATTTTTGGGTTGTTTTGGTAAGGTGAGGGCTTGAGTATAGGTGACAGACGGTCCTCGACTGCGACATGTTTACGAAGGAAACTGGCGCAGATTGCAGTAAGGTTTAGCCTCAGGGTTTTTCATCGGAAACTCTTGTAGTAAAACCTATCCATGCACGTCACGGCACCGCAAGAACTCCGATATTATGCAACTGTTGATCAGAGCAGCCGCTCTAGACGCTACGCAAGAGTTAAGACTCCTAATTGCCAGAAGCAGCAAACAAAAAACGACACACTGGATACCCTCTCTATGAAGTGACCGTCAACACACATCATAGAAAATTTGCGAAAGCAGCAATATTAAAGCCTGAGGAGAGGAAAAGAACCGGGAACCACTTCCTGAGCAGGGAAGAAAGGATAGACCTATACTCCTGTTCAACGGGAGGGCGAGGAGTATGAATGGGCTTTCATAGCTCTCCAAAAGTTCCATTTAAACATTTAGGTAGAAATCTGTCTCTCTTGTCAACGTTTTGTGATTGTCACGTTCTTCAAGCTTATTTCCGTAGTATATGTCCACGAAATTTCAATTGTTTCGCTATTATTTTAAGTATAAGTGTTTATTTTGTCTCAGTTCTCCTTAAAATCTTTTTGTTGATTATATGCGTTGGCCAGCAGGTGTTCTCAGCATTATTGGTTGCAGTGAAATGATTAAAATAAGATAGATAGATAGATAGATAGATAGATAGATAGATAGATATATAGATAGATATGAACATTCTCATAGATAGATAGATAGATAGATAGATAGATAGATAGATAGATAGATATGAACATTCTCATAGATAGATAGATAGATATGAACATTCTCATAGATAGATAGATAGATAGATAGATAGATAGATAGATAGATAGATGAACATTCTCATAGATAGATAGATAGATAGATAGATAGATAGATAGATAGATAGATAGATAGATATGAACATTCTCATAGATAGATAGATAGATAGATATGAACATTCTCATAGATAGATAGATAGATAGATAGATAGATAGATAGATATGAACATTCTCATAGATAGATAGATAGATAGATAGATAGATAGATAGATAGATAGATATGAACATTCTCATAGATAGATAGATAGATAGATAGATAGATAGATAGATAGATAGATAGATAGATATGAATATTCTCATAGATAGATTGATAGATAGATATGAACATTCTCATAGATAGATAGATAGATAGATAGATAGGTAGATAGATAGATATGAACATTCTCATAGATAGATAGATAGATAGATAGATAGATAGATAGATAGATAGATAGATAGATAGATAGATAGATAGACGGAACGGCTTTTAATAAAGATCCATTTAGAGGGGAAGTAATTCATGTCAAAGTCTACGGAAAGTTTTGAATAAAGTGATAAAGAAAGAAACAACAACGACAGCCGACATTACCAATTCTCGCACTGTTTTCCGCCATTGTCACATGTACATGACAAAGATGTCACTCATGCCGTCCTCTCAGCAAAGACGTTAATGTGTTCGCTGTGCTGTTTCTTTCATTCCGAACACACATTGTCCATTCCTATGTTGCTTGGTCAGATATTAACAATGTCAAAAGAGACATTCGTTATTTTTCCTGCTTTTCCATTCAACTGGCCGACAGTAAAAGTGATGTCCACTTTGTGTTCGCTTTGCGGATGATGCAAAGGTGGACATGTACAGGGACTGAGTGGAGGTCGGTATTCGGAAAGATGTTTACTAGTTAAAATTAGCCAGGCAAAGAGGAATGAGAAAAATGGGTGTTTTTATGGACGTGGATCGATATGAATCTAAAGAAAGTATCGGAATGATTAAATGAAAAGAGGAGGGGATGGATAAGACAGAACAAATGTTCATATTATTTTTCAGCTGTAGCCAACGGATACATCCTGGTTTAAAATAAAAGTAGGAAGTAAGTAAAATCTGGAATCAGAAAAATATCTCGAATTTGTGACTGAAAAATCGTAAAAAAATATCTTTAAATTAGTAGTACCGATGACTATTACAGCACTAGGAACTGGACAGAAAAGATTTACAAAAATTTAAAATTTTCTAATTTCTGAAAATCAGTCTAGATCTGGAGTTCTCAATCTTTTTAAAATCGCGACCCACTATTCATTACCACTGCTTATGGCGACCCACTTAAATTTACTGAGTCCTGGGTATGACGGTAAACTGTAACCGGCAGTAAGACCTCTAATTGGGAAGTTGTTATGAACATGGAAACACATCTTAATTGCTGTTGTTCCTAAGTCCACCCTGACCCGGAGTGGTACCACCTGTTAGAGTCTCAGCTATAGGCAAATAGTTAACCCCCCACCAAACTTAGGTCAAACACTATGAAATTATAAAAATACACATTCATAGAAATATATACATAAAAGTAGACTTGTATAGAAAAATATACATTTTTTAAGGAAAAACATTTTTTACCATAACGTATTTTTGAAGGAAAAAATATTACCATAATACATTTTTGAAAAAAAGATATTAACATCATTACATTGTTGAATACAAAACATCTTCATTTTTCTAAAATACAAAAATAAAAACATCGTTTTCTTTAAAATCTGACTAAATCAACTTTCTCACGATCAGTCAGTTAAGTGCCATACGTGATACACGTTTGGGCGATCATGTCTCTTTCGAGACATGACTGACTGGGCAGATGATTATCCCGCGATAGGTTGCCATTGCTTTCTGCGGTAGACTGGTTGCCGACCAAGGCTATAGAACACAATCTGTCCTGCTATTTAACCCATAACTGGAAGGAGGAGACGGATTAATACCTTTCCTAAGGGTATTTGCGCGTAAGTGAATACAATGGATTCAACTCGAACTCGAACTCGAACTCGAACTCGAACTCGAACTCGAACTCGATTCCCCGGCTTCTCGTTCCGAGCCGATATCCACTGTACCACAATGCACATCTCGCGATAACCTAATAAAAAAACCTTAAAACGCCACCTTTTTGGCATTAAATAACCCACAGAGGTTGATATGCTGTTAATCAAAATTCAAAATCAAACTCAAATTTACTGGGTAAAAACATCTGAAAGAATATAAACAATATTATTTATATGAATAGGTGAAAATTGATTTCTTTGTCACGATGCCGAATGTTTAAATTGAGAGCATGACCAACCCTTATTCGTTGAGCTCTTCAAAACAACATACTGCTTGATACATCTACAGCCTGGCAATGAAAGCCCGAGTCTTGAACTATCTCAACAGATATCATTTAACAGAAGCTAATACCTAATTCTAGTATAACTTTTTACGAACCACTAACATTCTGCTTGCATCAGTAAGAAAGTAAAATCTGAAACCAGAAAAATCTCAAACTTGTAAAAAAACTGGAAAATCGTAAAAAAAAAAGAGTATAATTTGTACCGATGATACAAAGTTGGACATGTACAGGGACAGAGTAGAGGTCGGTATTTGGAGAGATGTTTACTCGTTAAATTTGGGTCAGGCAAAGAGGAATGAGGAAAATTGGTGTTTTTTGTGGACCTGGATCGATATGAATGTAAAGAAATTTACGGAATGATTAAACGAAGATAGCAGAGGGTGAATGAGGCAGAAGAAATGTTCATGTCGTTGGGATATACTGTAGTTTAGGAAATTCTGATTTAGACAATGGGCGGGTAAACTGCAGCCTACGAGCCAGATTTGGTTACCCTGATTATTTTATGCGGCCCGTGGGAGTATCACAAACATTATTTCAAAATTCCCATTATTAAATATAGAAGACTTTTTTTCGATATAGGTTGTACAAAATAGTACTATATTCAAAACAGAACAAAAGAAGAGTGTTCCTTAAATTTAAGTAGGAATGACTGGAAAAACAAACAAACTTCCCTTCCCCTAATTTATAGACAAAACACACAGATGCATGGTGGGATTTCTTTCTAGTCAATAAGATTGACCACTTCTCGGTCTCGTCTGACTTATTTCCGTTCTTTCTTGTTTTAACATGGGTCAGGTAATTAGACATAGGTTAAGCAAGATGTCTTCCGAAGCTGTGAACATGGGCGCAGAACTGCGCAAGCAAGAGATTCGCCGAGGCGGCGACCGGTACATACAGGAGGTCCGCAACCAGGAGGGATATACTCTTCGGTTGACTGACGACATGTGCGAGGCGTTTCAGCGGCATTTTGAGATCTTGTCTACCAAGGAGACTGGTTTCCGGAATGAGGAGTTTCGCAGCTATTTGGCTGACTTTTGTCGGCTTATGCAGCTAGCTGCGACGGAGAGATTACGGAGGGGCGAAGTCTACGCGAATTTGAAGAAGGTTGGCAGAGGCAAATCGCTGGGTCTCGATGGTTTGCTCTATGAACTGAACTTGAAGCTATCGCACATCTTTGTCCCGATTTTGACTGTCGTGTTCAACAGCTGGTTCCGGCAGGGGTCCATCCCCAACCGGTTCACCATGGGTGTGATCACACTTTTGAGAAAAGGTAGGGATGTTGGGAAGGTGTTAGAGGGTTACCGGTCCATAACTCTGCTAAACACAGAGTTAAAGATTTTGGCCAAGATCTTGTCAAATCGTTTGCAATTAGTTGCCGAGTCTCTGTTGGAACCTGAGCAGACTTGTGCTGTGAAGGGCCGAACAATTCAGAGCAACCTGCATCTGATACGCACGACCATAGAGGGGATAAAAGATGACGAAGAAGCCGCGCTGATCAATTTAGATCAGTCCAAGGCATTTGATATGGTTGACTATCGTTACCTTGGGGCTGTCCTGCAGACCGCTGGATTTGAAACCAACTTCCGTCGCTGGATTAGCCTCCTGTATCAATTCCCCACGCCTGTGGTACAGGTGAACGGAAAGTTGTCGGGCATTCTGGCGCTGTCTAGGTCGGTCCAACAGGGTTGTCTACTCCTACTTTATGCTTTGGCGTTGGAGCCCTTCCTTCGCCGGCTAAGGGACAGGGTGTGCAGTCCAGCCCTACGTGGAATCTCTGTCTCTGGTGGTGCTCGAGCCATGGTTTCCGCGTACGCCGATGACGTCACTACTTTCCTGTCCTTCCGGAGTGACATTGAGGTGGTACAGAAGACGCTTGAAAGGTACAAAAAGGTCACAGAGGCCAAGATTAACCGCAACGGTTAGGTGCCTGGTATGGTGTTACTCTCCCGGGGTCCTTCGACTGGGCGGACGGCCCTGTCTGCATTCTTGGAGTGTGGTTTGGGTCCGACCTCCATGTGGAGAAAAATTGCTCAGAAGTACTGGCAAAGGTCGGCACGTCGGCGTCGAAGGAAGTTGTCCTAAAAGGGTTTGGCTGAGGCATGTTACATACGTATTTCCAATTATCGTTTACCGGTTGTCAGTACTTCCATTTTGTAAACGGCGTTGCAAGGCGACCGAGCGTTTGCTATTCTCCCTTCTGTGGAGAGGACGCAAAACATTACATCGACAAACGTGTCATGGCGGTCTGGGAATGCAGTACCTGATGGGCCACAAGGTTGCGTCAAGTTTGGTTTTTCTCAGGCGTGCAATTTTATAAGACTCATTGCTGGCAGAGATAGTGAGGGACGTGTTCCCTAGCCTTACTATCACTCTCGCCATCTCGAGGCGGTGCCGTAAGCCTCGAGGGCGATCGAGTTTTCTTCTTGAATGTCTGGCGGCCTTGCAGGTCATTACACGGTTAAGTGACCTTTCACAGCCTAAGAGAATCTTCTATCTTTGTTTAGTGGAAGGCCTCGCGAAGGATTCATTACGTGATGTGCTCCGCTTGTCGAAGGATGAGTTTCGCTCGTTCTGGTCTTGGGCGCCAGGTACCGATTATCTCAGCAACTCTGAGTTTTCGTTCACCTGGCGATTGGCTGTTGCTTCTCAATGACAAGGCCTTCATATGGGGCCTGGCGGATTTGCCAGATTGTGAACGCTGCAACCTTGGCTTGCCAGAAACTGCTTCGCACACCTTCTACCATTGTTCGCGGGTTCGCCTTCTATGGGACCGTGTCGGCGAGTTGACTGCTCGTATCGCGCCGTGGGAGCTTGTGCTCATTGATCGTGCATTCGCCTGCAACAATGTGCCGTCCCCGTTCTCTGGGATGAATCATATGGTGTTTCTGTCGCTGCTAGCCACAGCTCGAACGGTGATTTGGACGAGATGAAAGGAGGAATTCTTTCGAGGTCAGCGTCTTTCGCATCAGGATCTGATCCGATATTTTGAGCATCAGCTCGAAATGAAGATTAGATCTGATTGGAAACGTTTGACTTCGACATCCTTCAGCAAAATTTGGGTAAATATGGCGAGCCTGGTTCGCTTGAACAGGGCTAGCCTTGATTTTCTCTTTTAGATCTGCTGGTTACATCGGGATGGATTCCGTTGGAACCTTCCCCTGGTAAAGGTAACTCTCTTTTGTGCAACTAGTTAATGTGAATGAATGTGTTCCTAGTCTCTCTCTCTCTCTCTCTCTCTCTCTCTCTCTCTCTCATATTACCAATCTCGCCAGTTTATTTTGGCCTTCATTTATTTCAGTTTTTGATTTTCTCATTCCATTAATTATTTTAGCCCCCTCCCCACTCCCTTAGAGAGTGCGCTTCTTGATTTAGTCATTTGACGAAATACAGCGGCCACTCTTTTTCTGGGATAGACGGGTCTTACTAACATTTATTTTATTTTAATTTCAAAAATTATGTTGTATTTTAGTTTGTTTTTGGGTTCATCCCCCTCCCATCATTTTATTTTTCAATAAACGTTTTAAATTATATTGTATATAAGAACATTTTTATTGTCATGGGTTTTCCCACATTTTAGGTGCCCCTCGTAAATATGTGGTATTGTGGGACGTGAAGGATTGGGAGATGATGGATGGGTTTTTGTGGCGAATGCGCAGATTGTAATGAGTGATTGGGTCGTGATAGTGTTTAGCTAGGTATAGGATATATTACTGATGGCCATGCTGAGTTTTTGCCACCCACCTCATTTCGGCCTTGTGCCACAATTTATATGTATAATTATATATGAATAAATATTGTGTTTAGCTGGGTGTAGGATAGATAGTGAGTACCAACCTCTACCCCTCCACTTTCGGCCTTGTACCATAATTCATGTATTATTTCTGTTCTTTCCGTTTTTGTAAGTTAACACCATAGTTAGTTTGTGAAACATTTGTCATTTTTCTAAGATAGAAATCATTGAAATTAAGAATCGTACTCCATTTTCCCTGTAAACCCACTACATTTTCCTCAATTCTTTCTCGTTGCTCAAATATTTCATCCAGAGTATTCCCAACATCCTTTTGCAGAACCTCATTTTTCGTGTTCTGCGTTTCTTCATTTGTGAGGAAACTGTCCTGAATTCGCTTCTATACAGGAAGACAGATATTGTTTTACAAAAAAGGAAACAAAGAAAAAACGAAGTGGAAAGAAACTACTAACTGAATAATAATTGTCGAAATTCGCAGAAAAATAGATTGAAAAGCTTAAATTAAAAACGAAATGCGTAGAAAAATCATGTTTCAAAATAAGAAAATAAAATCCCGAACAGTTCCAAGAAGAATCGAATCCAAATTTAAATAGAAGAATTCAGTAAGAAACCAAAACTAGCCGTCATTCACTATTTTCTGCCGATAAGGAGACAATTGATTTATCCTCGAAGAGGTCGATCCTAGAAAATAGACAAAAAACAAAAACAACGTTATACATATAGAATCACGGTTGGTCACCGAAATAACAGTTTAGATTGTTTTGGACAAAAGACCATGAAAAACATCTGGTTTGAATCGGCCACTTAAAAGAAAAATATCCCTACAAAAATATAAATTAGTGCCTAAGACTGGGATGGGTGTGTTCATTTTCATTTCTGTAACATTCGTCAAACATTTTATTGCCGACATTATTTCGGATTCCTTTAGATACAAGTAAAAAAGAAAAATTAATTACTAGCTCTGGAGTAAATATAACTGACCTGCTTGATTGAGAAATCACATAAAAACAACAAGCATGATAAAGAGAGATTAATGGTGGAATATCGCCCGTTTTTCTACGTATTCTGAAAATTTGCATGCTGATAAACTGGTAGAAGGAAGAAAGAAATTAGCACTGCCTATCTGAAGCGATGGTGCGAGATGAAGAAAGCTGGACATGAGGGATGTTTTGATTACTTTGACCACTCGCAAAAGAGGATTGACAACCCTTAAATTTAGAAAATTACTCGAGTAAACATATTTAGAAAATATGGAATTTTAGAAAAAGTTTAATGCTAAGAGTGGAAGATAACTCAGGCCCTGGTCAACCCCACATATGCTGGACGCAGGACTCCATATAAG
Source organism: Ascarosepion bandense (assembly GCA_037127315.1). Taxonomy (NCBI): domain Eukaryota; kingdom Metazoa; phylum Mollusca; class Cephalopoda; order Sepiida; family Sepiidae; genus Ascarosepion; species Ascarosepion bandense. Next base: position 1,452,039 of record JBBBDQ010000885.1, on the reverse strand, counting down.
TTGGAGGTTTAGACAACTTAGGGAGTCCCCTCATTACTGCTGCTAGAATCCGCATCGTTCGCCGAGACCTCTTGATCATGACCTTATGCCATCTCTGAAGACCAGAAATTAAAATTACTACTAACACAGGTTGCAAGCTCCAAAGCCGATCCAAGTGTCATTTGATTATAACAGTAGGTGGGAAGGGTTAAATTTTCTTAATACAACAAATCGTGTATAAAACAAAACGTTGTTATATTTTCTACTAGAGTTAATTCTCTGTTTCAAAGAATTCTTTTTTTGGTGTAGCTCGTCGCCGCCGGCTTGTTCTTCGCTCCAATTTACTTCATCAGCGATCTTCTTACACTCTGAGATCAAAAACACAACGTGGTAGAGGAGTGAACGGTCGTGAATCCCACAAACTTTAGCTAAATCGAGTGGAACCTTGCTTTTCTACCAGCGACACACAACGCGTTAACGAATGAAGAGTCAGCTAGATGGTGACGACGACGGTCTGAAAAAATCTGAAAACCATTACGGCAGAGGCAGCGTTACTATATTAGCTAACAATCCTATTCTTTGTTTCTAATTAAATTTTCCTTTTACTTAAAAATTCTTTCAAATTCTGGAAGGTAATATTTCGTTATTCCATTGTGACTTTGGACTCGTAGCTCGCAACTTGGGATCTCCCTTCTGGTAATTCATGGTTAATAATTTCTTTTCACTTTCCTTTACAATTTCGTCTCGGAGTTCCTGCTGTCTTCTTTCTGTCTTCGCTCGGGTCTGCAGAATATGAAGGCTAAGTTCGTTTATACAATTTGTCTTTGGACTGAGCTCATGAAAAAGGTTTTTCACTCCCATTTCGCAGTCGTCATTGTTCTATTAGTAAACGAATTAAAGATAACGCACGCCCCGCCCCTGTCGAATCCTAATAATTTTTCCGATAGTCAATTAAGTGCCATTCGTGATACACGCTTGAACGATCATGTCTCTTTCGAGATATGACTACCTAAGCAGAAGATTTTCGCGCAGCATTTCTTTCTGCGGTAGACTGGTTGCCAGCCAAGGCTAGAGTACCCAACCTGTCTTGTTATTTGACCCATAACTGGAGGGAAAACTTGTATTCAAACCTTTCTCAAGGGTATTTGCGCGTAAGTGAATGCAACAAATTTGACTGGAATTTGAACTCGGCTCTACCAATTTCTCGTTCCAAGCCGATATACACTGCACCACAACATTATTATTTCTTTAATTAATAAAAAAATACAATATTTCCTTAATTTATGCTTTTAAATATTTCTTTCTTCTGAAAATTCTGTGAAAATGTTAATTCCAGCAAGTTTATACGATTTCGGTTAAAAAAAATAAAGTAACAATGAAATAAAACTATCAAGTTGTTATCTCAATTTCTCCCCGAGCATTACATCGACGTGATGTAAAGATTAACAAGCTCGTCTCGCTAGAACAGTTACAACTGAGTAGTGAGTTCAATTCCTGTTTGGGCATTTCGACATGGTATAACAGTTATCATGTTAGATTTTTACTGGATCCTCCATGCATTCGTCTTTCTGCCACACCTAAGATACGCGTAGAAAATTATTTAGGGCGCTTCGAGGTGGTATAATGATTAGCACGCTTGTCTCGTTTGATCAGTTACGACTGAATAGTGAATTTAATTCTCACTGGATGCCCCGTAGTTTCAGCCTTCTGCCACATCTAAGCTATGCTTAGAAATGAATTTAAGACAGTTTAACGTGGTATAATGGTTAGCTAGCTTGTCTTGCTTGATCAGTTACGACTGAATAGTGAATTTGATCTTCACTGGATGCCCCGTAGTTTCAGCCTTCTGCCACATCTAAGCTATGCTTAGAAATTAATTTAAGACAGTTTAACGTGGTATAATGGTTAGCTAGCTTGTCTTGCTTGATCAGTTACGACTGAATAGTGAATTTGATCTTCACTGGATGCCCCGTAGTTTCAGCCTTCTGCCACATCTAAGCTATGCTTAGAAATTAATTTAAGACAGTTTAACGTGGTATAATGGTTAGCTAGCTTGTCTTGCTTGATCAGTTACGACTGAATAGTGAATTTGATCTTCACTGGATGCCCCGTAGTTTCAGCCTTCTGCCACATCTAAGCTATGCTTAGAAATGAATTTAAGACAGTTTAACGTGGTATAATGGTTAGCTAGCTTGTCTTGCTTGATCAGTTACGACTGAATAGTGAATTTAATCTTCACTGGATGCCCCGTAGTTTCAGCCTTCTGCCACATCTAAGCTATGCTTAGAAATGAATTTAAGACAGTTTAACGTGGTATAATGGTTAGCTAGCTTGTCTTGCTTGATCAGTTACGACTGAATAGTGAATTTGATCCTCACTGGATGCCCCGTAGTTTCAGCCTTCTGCCACATCTAAGCTATGCTTAGAAATGAATTTAAGACAGTTTAACGTGGAATAATGGTTAGCTAGCTTGTCTTGCTTGATCAGTTACGACTGAATAGTGAATCCGATTCTCATTGGAAGCCCCATGCTTTCGCGTAGAAACTCATTTGGGGACTTTCGACATGGTGTAATGGTTAACAAGCTTGTTTTGCTAGATCACTTACGACTGAATAATGAGTTCGATACTCATTGGGTGCTCATTTCTTGCGTCTTTGTGCCATATCTAATCGACTCTTAGAAAATGAACGTAAATATTTTTTTATCAGTCAGTCAGTCAGTCTGTAAAGTGCCATACGTGATACACAGTTGAGAGATCATGTATCGAAAGAGCTATGAATATTTATTATACACGAGCAGTATAGCCCGGCGTTGCTCGGGTGTGATGAAAGCTTTAAAACTAATGCATGGTCCTGGAACTCAGACTCTTTGGACGTTTGCAAGAAAGACTAAAAAGCCATAGTTGTTTTCAGTTAAAGGGAAACCGTAGACTGAAAGAAAGATGAATGGATGTAAGTCAAATTTTGATTTCCTGGTATCGATATCAAGGTTTTTAGTCGTAAAATGTATATTGAAGGCTAAATAAGTCCTCTGAGTAAATGGTATCATGGCTGAGAGTAAGAACTACAATTATGCCTACTTAGAGCCAAACCCGAAGCAAAAACTAAAATAAAAGGGCTGAAAAAATACAGATAAACAGACACACACACACATCTTGCCTTTTATATTTATATATTATCGATTTTCTGCACTATTGTAAAAACTGTAACCTTGAAACTTCTGAATATCGTTTCTCATGTCTTTTTCTCTGAGTGTATGAAATTTGATTAAAATTGGACCACTCCTTCTATAACCCGATTTTTTTGATTATCGATTTTCGATATTTGTCGGGGGTACCTCGACACAAAACCTAGCTAAGAACACTCGCAGACGCTTATTGTACAACTGTGTAAATTTTCAAGAAAATCGGTTCAGCCGTTTCGGAGTCTATAGGTAACGGATACACACACAGACAAAGTTCCGTTTATTAATAATTTTAGATTATAATTTAGAACATGTTCAAATTACAATCTACTACAAAGTATACATTTTGTTTCGACATTGAAAGGACAATGTCTCATCAGGCAGTAAACGCTATTTTTAAAAGGAGGTGTAACATTCGCTCTCTTATATTGGTAAACTTTTGTGTGTGAGGTAAAGGGGGTAGGGAAAGTGAGAAACTAAAATGGGGAATCGTAAAAGGGACATAGAAGAAATGAAGAACAAAAAGAGGAAAACGGGAGAGAAAGAGAAAGGACTAAAGAGATATGATGGTGGTGATCATAGTAATTTTGAATGGTTTTTATTATCTATGGGAGTGCCATTTTTATTCTTTAATGAGAAATATGTTCTTTTGCTTTATTTTCTTCTTCTTCTATGTAACGTGTTACTTCAGAATGTAAGCGATCATGCCATCCACATCTCCCTATTTTTTGTACCTGTTAACAAGCCTTCTCCTGTTATCCCGCTAAAAGCCCGCTCCACCATCCATCGAGTATGTCAAGTGTTGCTCTCCCTTGTCTTTCCATCCCTCTATCCGTCCCGTGAGCACCAGGCTCTTCAAGTCCTTCTTCCGCACTAGATGTCCTAGAAACTTCAGCTGTCTTTTCCTGATGGTAAGTATCAGTTTTCTTTTTGTGTTCATCCTCTCCAAAACCTCGTCGTTGCACACATGTTCTGTCCGTGGTATTCTCAGCATCCTCTGGTAGAACCACATTTCGGTTTCTTCAAGTTTTTCCTTTATCTTTGATGGGATTGTCCAGAATTCGCTGCCATATGGAAGGACAGACATTACATGACAATCCAGTACATTTTCTTATGTTTCTAGTAAATTTTCCTCCCTTAATACTCTGCTCTGTTTCTGGAAAGCATCCTTAGCCATACCAATACCTCTTCGGATCTCCGTATCGCACTTTCCATCTTCTTTTAGAACACTTCGCGGGTATTTAAATTTCTGCACCTTTTTGATTTTAGTATCCCCAACTAGGGGATGTGCGTTGTGGTACAGTGGATATCGGCTCGGAACGAGAAACCGGGGAGCCGAGTTCGAATTCCAGCTGAATCCATTGTATTCACTTACGCGCAAATACCCTTGGGAAAGGTATTAATTCGTCTCTTCCTTCCAGTTATGGGTTAAATAACAGGACAGATTGGGTTCTATAGCCTTGGTCGGCAACCAGTCTACCGCAGAAAGCAATGGCAACCTACTGCGGGATAATCTTCTGCCCAGTCAGTCATGTCTCGAAAGAGACATGATCGCCCAAGCGTGTATCACGTATGGCACCTAAACTGACTGATCCCCAACTTGTAATTGGCATTTTGGGTCCTTTTTTTACTGATTACCATGCATTCATTTTTCTTGTAGTTTATACGTTGTACTTTCTCTCCGCTTTCTTTAGCTACTTCCTTTAGGAGGACTTGCAGTTTCTCTTCTGTATCTGCTATATGCAGATGTCAAGGTGCTTATCTTATATTGTTCAGATTGCGGCTTCCAATGACGAATCCTGGCAGAAAAAAGAGCTCTCAATATTGTCTCGCTGTATAGATTGAATAGATCTAGTGAGAAGATACACCCTTGTCTTACACTCCTTTCTATTTTTGTATATCTGCTGAATTTGTTTCCTGTTCGTATGCAGGCAGTTCGCTGCCAGTAAAGGTTTTGGATTACACTAAGATCTTTCCTAATTATGTTAAAATTTCTGAGAGCCTCTATCAAGTCTTTGCGCCGTACTTTGTAGAATGCCTTTGCGTAGTCGACGAAACAAAAGTAAACGTCCTTCTGCGTTTCTATTGACCTTTCTGATAACATTTTAAGCATAAATATTGCGATCCTTGTTCCAGTGTCCTTAATAAAACTGCACGCTTCTTGTCCTATTTCCGGTCTGATACTATTCAATAGAATTCGGATGATTAGTTTTAGTATGTGACTCATTGAGCTGATAGTTCGGTGGAGTTCACATTTATTTTGCCTGGCTTCTTATGCAGTGCTATAAAAATCGAGCTACTTAAGTCTTCCTGGATTTCACCGATGTTGTTGATTTCATTTACAATTTCTGTGATTTTGTCAACGCCGAAATCTTCTTCTCAAATGCAATGCCGTCTAGTCCAGCTGCTTTGTTTTTATTCAGTTTGGCCTGTGTAGCTTCCACTTTGGATTTTAATATATCCGGTCTATCTGTATTTCTGTGTATTGTCGGTTGTTCTCTTTTGTCGTAGAAGAGATTTCCTATATACTCTTCCCATCGATGAAGTATTTCTTCCTTCTCTAATATGAGTGTTTCATCCTTGGAGGTTTTGCATCCGGTTGAGGAGCATGTTTTTTGTCCTCGTTTCTTTATACTGGCTGTGCTCAATCACTCTATTTCTGTGCATTTGTCGTTGAGCTCTTCCTCTTTCGCCTGTCTATAGTTACTTCTTATTTACTTGTGTAGTTTTCTGTATTCTGTTCCATATTTTAGCATTATTTTCTGTTTCCTTTGCATCATGAGAATCTCATTTATGATCCACTCATTTTTCTTTCTACGTCTGTTTTCCTTTGGGACGATGTCGTTGACCGATGTCAATACTGGTTCATTTAGTTTGTCCCATTTTGAATTTTCCGTTTCCAATTTGTCCCTTGTATATTTTTTCAATCTATCCGTGTACTTTTTCCTGCAGGTTAAGGTCATTCACCAGTGTGTTTTATTGCAATCTGGGTGCTGCACTAGGCTTTTTCATTCTCCGCAGTTTTATCCTTAGTTTGCATATAACCGGGAGTATATCACTTTCGCAGTCGGATAAGTTTTACATTAAACAACTGCATTTCTTAATCTCATGTTTATCGTAATATAATCAATTTGATTTTTGTGTCATCTCCTGGGTATCTCCATGCCAACAATCGTCTTGGCTGTTCTTCAAATCAGGAATTGGTTATTTGATCATTCGCTTTGCATCACGGGAACCATTTTTCTCTTCTATCATTGCGGTTTTCTAATTCGAAGTTACTGTTACTCCTTCCCCCTCCTTACCTTCTTTGGCATTTAGGTCTCTCATGATAATTTCTTGCAATTTACAAGGAACCTTGGCACTATCTAGTTTAGAGTAGAAAGATTCTATTTCCGCCTCAGTGCTTTGTGTTGTCGTTGCATAGACTATTATAACCGTTATATGTTAAAGAGCCTGCCTTTCAATTTGACCAGGAGGACTCTTTCGGAAAACTGGCAGTACCCTAATCCGCAATTCTTAATGTCTCTGTCCAGCATCAAGCTGTCTTCTTTTTCAGTCATTTTGCTGGAGTTGATTGCACAACAGTTTCCAAACTTTTGAAAGCATTAAAAAGGATTTAAAAGTAAGGACATTGGGTGACATACGAGTTGAAGCCGAGAGACGTCGGACGACGTCTTGTCACGTGTGAACAGTTGTTTCAACGGCAGAAAAGGAGAGGTTTTTTTTCACACCAACGTCGATGGCAAAGGCGAATATCCATGATTCGAAGCCTTTGGTGGGATCAGCTGGGTGTAGTTTATTATGAGCTACTCAACCCGACCAACACCATTACGGGAAACCGCTATCAACTACAATTGATGCGTTTAAACCGAGCATTTAAGAAAAAAAAATAAGCAGAGAGACAATAAAGTGATTTTGCAATATGACAAAGATAGGGCACATGTTGCAAAATGGATGAAAGCCTACTTGGAAAGGCTTAAATGGCAAGTATTAATCACCCCGCCGTATTCACCAGCCATTGCTCCGTCCAATTATAATTTCTTCCGATTGATGTCACATAGCCTGGCTGGGTAGCACTATCGTTCTTATAAAGATGACAAGAAATAGGTCGACTTGTGGTTAGATTCAAAATATGTGTCGTTCTGCCGACGAAGAATTCAATTGCTGTCAGAAATATAGATATAGTGGCTAGCGATGGACAATAAGTCAGTGACATATTAATTTTTGTAAATAAAACATTACTTTTCATAAAAAAAATCAGTTAAACTTATTCAAGGTTCTAATAGTTATGGTTATAATACGCAATTCCAATTTTGATGAGACCCTTGTCGTCAGTCTCGCACGATGCTTAATTTTGTAAATCGTAATCCCAAAAAATTGCCGTGAAAATATTTATATAAATAGCACATGGAAGCTACATTAGGATGGTGGGAATGTGACTGAATACGAGATGCTACATTAGAATCAATAACATTGCAGATGCTTCTTTGCATTTCGTCAAAAATTTTCTATCGTCTTGTCACGACGATTTTCTATCGTCTTGTTAGGGTACTGCCAGTTTTCCGAAAGAGTCCTCCTGGTCAAATTGAAAGGCAGGCTCTTTAACATATAACGGTTATAATAGTCTATGCAACGACAACACAAAGCACTGAGGCGGAAATAGAATCTTTCTACTCTAAACTAGATAGTGCCAAGGTTCCTTGTAAAAATCAAACCAAAATTGTTTGGTAATAGCTTCTCACCAGTTACCATGGAAAGTGCTCGGAAGAATTGCATCTCCTGTTTCCACCAGATCTGACCTTCAAGGATAGGAACCGCTATGCCACGTACATACTAGTAAGCCACCAATACTCCTTTTTTCGTATTTCATAGGCGAGAAGTAAGTTCCACTCAAACAACGTTTTCCTGCGAACCACTGCCATATGGATCAGACTCGCAAGAAGATGTTTCTCTGATCACCACAACCTCGACCTGTTCAAATTTAGAAATCAACCATTATCCTCTTATCCATATAAGCTACCTCTTAACATCACACTCTACCTCGAACCTTATACATGGTGAACCATACTGTAAAAAAAGTGAGGTAACAAATAAAACTGGCTTATGCTACTGCTGCTCCCGTAGTAAAGTACAAACGAAACCAATCAGAAACGTAGAAAACTATACGTTCTCATTTATCTAAATCAAAATTTCGGATAAACTGTTCCTGGTTCATATTTCTGTATTAGATATGCGTTGTGGTGCAGTGGATATCGGCTCGGAACGAGAAATCTGTGAGCCGAGTTCGAATTCCAGTTGAATTTCTTGTATTCACTTACGCGCAAATACCCTTGGGAAAAGTATTAATCCGACACTTCTCCCTCCAGCTAAGAGTCAAATGGCAGGGAAGATTGGGTTCTATAGCCTTGGTTGGCAACCAGACTACCGCAGAAAGTAATAGCAAACTACTGTGGGAAAATCATCTGTCCAGTCAGTCATCTCTCTTCGAGGCATGATCACCCAAGCATGTATGACGTATGACACTTAACTGACTGACTGAATCTCGAACACTTTAGGTATTATCAAAAACTGAATGTTATCAGTCTGGCAAATATTTTTATTGGTAATTATAACTAACTTTCGCTACAGCGGATGGTATTTTAAAGTGTGCCTAAAAGATTCAACATGCGTTTCCGTTATATATATATATATATATATATATATATATATATATATATATATATATATATATATATGCCCTCTGTCACGCTCATGGAGGGCTAGAGTGACAACAATGAGGCTACGTCGACTCAGATGATTAGAGAGACAATAATGAGACAGTTATTAAAATTTACTACAAGTTAGTAAAGCTCTTGCCGTGTGTTTGCTATTTAACAGTGTCTTATGCAATAATTTTTGCGCCGAGTAGTGAAGAATACATATATATATTCTCTCTGTTATAATAAAAACCGTTGTGCATATATATATATATATATATATATATATATATATATATATCCCTCCTGTCACGCTCAGGGAGGGGTGGATTATATTTTTTGTTTTTGTTTTTTTTCCTATATTTGATGATATAAGATGATCAATAGTAGGCACTTAAATACGTATATTGCCGTCATTTTAGACGGCATATAGATATAAATGTTATGCCATCATTTTTTACGGCACGGGCCCACTTGTAAAATAATAATATGTATAAAAATGTTTGATGCATTCATCTTCCGGTGCAGTTTAGCTCAGGGAAATCATTTTAAAACATGTTGTTACTTATACCAGACGCATCTATTTGAATTTGAATTGCAGCGTTCCATATTTATCAGGGTGTAGGTAACGAAACCTTATCCACTATATTGATAACTTTTATTTCTTGATAATGACTGAGATGGCCGGAAGTACTTGGATAAAAACAGAAAAAATCAATAACTTTGGACAGTTTATCCACAATTTTAATTTGGATGTACAACTTATTTGAAAATTAGAAAAATAAAATGATATTTTAGACAAGATGTTCTGTTGAATTGAACAAAACATGTTTAAATGAATTCTTGCTGTCTGTTTTTTTTTTTAATATATATGTCTGTTTTTGTTTGCAATGTGTTTGTTGGAAAGGTTAGCGTTTAGCCCTGCTTTTAAGCCTTATAGAAAAAAGATTTATTTAGCCATATCTGCTTCCTTTAGACGTCTGAACTTGATGCTCCAATATAAGGCGTTAGGCCTTTTTGTCGAGGTCTATATTCTTCTTTACGTTTTTTCTTTGTTTCTAGCGAAATTTTCCTGTCTCTTAATATTCTACTCAGCATCTGGAATGCATCCTTTGCCATGCCAATTTGCCTTCGGAGCTTTTCGTCTTCTTTTTGAACACTTCCCTGATATTTGAATTTTTGTACCTGCTTGATTTTAGTATCCCTTGCCTGTATTTAGCATTTTGAGCTGCTCTTTTTGCTGATGACCATGTATTCGGTTTTCTTGAAGCTTGATTGTAGTCCTTTCTTGTCACTCTCTTCAGCTACCTTCGTAAAAAGTCTTGTAGTTTCCGTGTCTGCTATCAGCACTGTATCATCTGCGTACGTTATGTTGTTCAAGTTGTGATCTCCGATGATGAAACCTGGCATAACATTTAGGGTCCTCAGAATAGTCTCGTTGTACAAGTTAAATAGATCCGGTGAAAAGACACATCCTTGTCTTACGCTCCTTTCTATCTTTGTATATTTGCTGAATTCGTTACCTGTCCATATGCTGGTTGTTTGCCGCCAATAAAGATTCTTGATTACTCTTATGTCTTTCCCAAATATGTCGAGGCTGCTGAGTATCTCCATCAATTCCTTATGGCGTATTTTGTCGAAAGCCTTTGCATAATTGATAAAACATAGATACATGTCCTTCTTCATTTGTATTGCCTTTTTGGAGAGCATCCTAATCATGAATATGGCGTTTCTTGTTTCAGTGTCTTTGACCAACCCGCACTGTTCTTGTCCTATCTGGTCTGATTTTGCTTCTAGCTCTATTCATCAGGATTCGGACGATTAGTTTTGTAATGTGGCTCATTAAATTGATGTTCGGTGGAGTTCACACTCGTTTGTACTTGACTTCTTAGGCAGTGCTATGAAAATTGATTTGCTTAGGTTATTTGATATTACACCACTATTATAAATTTCATTTATTATTTCCGTAATTTTCTCTATGCCAAATTCTTCCAGGGCTATCAGCAGCTCTATTACAATGCCGTCTGGTCCAGTAAGCTTTAATATAGAAAGAAAGAAAGAAAGAAAGAAAGAACAAAGGCAAAGGAAATGAAGAAGAACGAAAGAAAAAAGTTTAAAGGCACGACTGAAACACTGTCACATGTCCCTTCAGGATATTAACGATCATGGTTCTCCACAATTTCCTGTTCTTTGAAGCTCTTAATAAACGTTGTCTTTTTGTTATCTCTCCTAAACATTTTTCCGTTATCAATTTTTTCAAACTCGTTAGGTAGGTAATGAGTTGTTTTCTATTTAATCTTTTCCGTATCAAATTTTCCAAACCATTTTTCCTCATTATGTGCACTAGAAATAAATGCAAGAAAGAAGAAAAAATGATATAATATGAAAGAAATGAATTAGCAAGAATGAAAACAGATTGAAGAAAGGAATGAAAGAAAGAAAAACAAACAACGATAATAATTCATAAAATGAAAGAATATGACGTAAAAGATAATAATGTGAAAGGACTAGAAGAAGAAAAAACGACAAAAGTACACAGAAAAAGATATGGAAAAAGAAAAAAATCATAAGCGAGAACGAAGAAGAAGAAGAAATGGAGAAAGAGAACGAATGAAAAAGAAAGAAAAAATAGAAGGAAAGCAGAAATAAAGAAAATAAAGTGAAGAAGAACGAAAGAAGAAAACCATAAACCAACAAAAAAGAAAAAAATGATAGATTTTGAAAGAAATGAATTCAGCTGAAAAAATGATTGAAAAAAGAATGAAAGAAAGAGGGGAAGAAAAAAGAAAAATCAACGATAAAAGTCCATAAAAATGATAGAATATGACGAATAGAGAAGAAGGAAAAAAGAAAGGTAGTATAGATGAAAAAATGATCAAAGAAAGAAGAAAAATAAATAATGAATAATGATTAAATGGGGAAAGAAGAAGAAAAAAGAAGAAAAAGAAGAAGAATACAGGAAAGAAGGAAAATAGCAAAAAGAAAGAAAAATAGAAGCGGTAAGAAGAAAATAAAAATGATAGTATAAGACATAGTTGAAGAAATCAAATGTAGAGAAACAGATTTCAAAAGAAAGAAAGAAAGAAAGAAAGAAAGAAAGAAAAGAAAGAAAGAAAGAGAGAAAGCAAGAAAGAAAGAAAAAAATAAATAGAAGATGAGAAAGCAGAAAAACTTAGAAAAGAACAAAAAGAATTGAAAGAAAAAGAAAGAAATAGAAATGAAAAAGAAATTTAAGAAGCGAAAGAAAGAAAAAAGCAAATAACAAAAAAGAAAGAATAAAAAAGAAGAGAAAGAAAAATAGAAAAGAACAAAAAGAAATGAAGAAAGGAAAGAAAAAAACAAAAGAACAAAAATAAATGGAAAATAAAAAGAAAGAAAAATTAGAAAAGAATAAAAAGAAATGAAAGAGAGAAGGAAAGAATGAAAGAAAAAGAGTTGCTTAAAATTTAAATAATTTTTCACTCGATTGGCGATTATTGTTCTCGCTATTCTTTCCGTGTTACGCTCCTGGCTGAATTTAAAACCTAACCGCTATCATGGCGAACGTCATCAGAGAGAGACTAGTTTTATCTGACGCCGGCCAGTTTAATAAAACACCCGAGAAATGCATTATATTTAATCAAAAACATTTGGCCAGTCTACTTGATATGCAGAGGCTCACACGCTCGACAGATTATTCGGGTCATCTACAGATATGAATGAAGATTTTCACACAGTTCCTCACTGGAGACGGCTTAAAATTCAGTTCAAATAAAGATATGTAAATATTTATCAAGAAAGGAATAATGATTGGCTGATTTGAAGCTGACGTTATCGCAGATTTTAGAATCTCTTGAATGAAACGAGATATTTTAGTTCCAAGGCGTATTCGAATTAGCTTCATTTTAGGCCCTTTTCTTTTATTGTCTAAAACTCATCAAATTTCTAGTTAATGCACTATGAAACAGTACTACTACTTTTTTGTGTGCGTGTTTTTTTTTTCTTTGTTTTTTTTTTTTCATAAGCGTTTCACCCCGAGCAAGGCATGTCACTGCCACTACTGCGCAGGGGGCTACGTATAGTGGAGAAAGGATGATTAAATATAGGAAATGTCAGAGGGTGGGTGATAGGCGGGTAAGGATACCGAGAATGAGGGTTAGGTAGATGAGAGTGTTCTGAGAATAGTTGGGAGTTAGTGTGATAGGAGGTGTCTATTGACCCTACATTTAAACACCTGGAGATTGTAACTGTCGGGAAAGCAGACTTGTGGAAGGGAGTTCCACAGGCGGGAAGCGCGAGAAAAGAAGCTGTTCCGCTCAGTAAGTAGGCGATCATGGCTCTCTACAACTTTCTGTTCCTTGCAGCTCTAATAAGCTTTTTCTAATCAACCTCACTTTGAATGCTATGCGGTGTTTTCCCCTATCCCTCTTTCCTTCTATCTATCCTGTGAGTATCAGCTTTTCCAAGCCCTCTTTCCTTATTCGTTGATCCAGAAATCTCATTTGTCTCTTTCTGATGTTAACCCTGGAACACTAACCAGCAATTAAAGTTACACCACTAATAACCATGGGTATATCACACCCGATTTTGAAAATATCAAAATAATATTCAATATAAATCTTTATTTGAAATATTTTACATGGAGGCACTTCAAAATTTGAACTTTGAGTTAACATTAATAGAAAGTGAAAAAGATATTATTTAGGTAAAAAAAAATCAGGTAGTGAAAATTTAATTAAATTGTAATTAAAATGGCGTCATTTATGCTGGGTATTATATACCAAAGAATGTGCGTTGTGGTGCAGCGGATATCGACTCGGAACAGCAAATCAGGTTGCCGAATTCAGGTTCCAGTTGAATACTTTGCATTCACTTACGCACAAATATCCTTGGGAAAGGTATAAACCCGGCTCTTCTCTCCAGTTATGGGTTAAATAACAAGACAGATTGGATTCTATAGCCTTGGCTGGCAACTAGTCTACCGCAGAAAGCAATAGCAATCTACTATCTGATAATCTTTTGCGCAGTCAGTCATATTTCTTTCGAGACATGATCGCCCAAAGCGTGTATCACGTATGGCACTTAACAGACTGACTTACTGACTGAATGATTATTTACCCATAGTTAGCTTTCTCTGGTTAAGTATAAGTTTCCTTCTTGTTTCCATTTTCACTAAAAATTTCGTCGTTACTCACATGCTTATTGGATGTCATACTCGTCCTTCTGTAGTCATGCATTTAACGAATATAAATATGAAGAAGGAGGAATTTTAATTTCTCAAAATTTCATAAAATTAAGTCAATGTAAGTAACAAATATAAAAACATATTTTTATAAAGGTTTTTTTAAAAACTATTCAAGATAATTTCATTAATTTGTAAATAAGTCCTGAAAATTTAATTAAAATCCGACAAATATTTGATTTTTTCAAGAGTTTTAAAAATAATGTTTTTAGCATAAAAAGACGCTAAATTTCGTATATTAATTTTTGGTCCACCGCTGACACAAGAAAAACAAGATATTTATCCAAAATTTCAAACGTGCTTGACAAATTTTTTAAAAACTTAATAAAATAATAAGCAAATCCTTTTCTCTTAATAATAAAATTTCGACGATAAAACTATGCTATGCTCTTTTATAGAAAATTTTGAAGCTACCTGTGTGTGTGTGGGGGGGGGGGTGCGCGTGTGTGTGTGTGTGTGTGTGTGCGCGCGCGCGCGCGCGATGAGCGGAGCGGGGAAATAAATATAATGTCTGTAGATGAACGACATTATCATTATTACTCTGAAGAAGCTCCTTCTGTGGATGAAACACATTACTTAGTAGTTTTCTCAGTCGTTTACCCACTATATTATCTAATATAAAGACATGTATATCATATCCTCCATATATTTTGGGAATAACTTGTATTCTTCAATGTATATCAATGATTGTAAGTGAAGTTATAAAAGCAACTTGTATTTTATAAAAGATTTATACGATTTTAATTTAATTTTGTTAGATATTTCGCAAAATACAGAGTCGGTAAAAATCACAAAATTCACCTCTCGAAGCATTTGTCATTTCCTAGTCTGCACCTGTTGGAAAATATTTGAATTTTGCTGATGCTTTCATTTAGGTATGAATGTGCGGCTTGTGCAGTGGTTAGGAACTCGGAAAGCGAAATCACCGCGTTGAGTTTCAATCTAGGCCGAGTCCGTTACATTCGAACTTTGAGAAAATAGGGAATCCTTAAGCCGGTCTATCTTGCCCCTAGATACCCCAATTTTATGCATGCAGGGCATTTGGTGATACTCCAAGCCAAATGGGTTAAGGGAGTAATCACTTACTTATTAACAGCATTACTCGCTTAATGATAATTTCGCGTAAACCTAAATTTTGTCCGTGTCCTCGGTATTTACCGGCCTCCCCACTGATGCAGCACAAGGCCATTTTTATTGTGGGTATTCCGAGCCTTTTCAAAAATACACCACTACCGTCGATTTTGTTTGTATCCTTACTTTACATCAGTTTCGTCAGTCTTTTATAACAAATAGCTTACAACATAAGCGATAATATTTAATTTGCATTACAATCATTAAAACTGTATTTAAATAGTATTATTTATGTTTTACTTAAAATTAAAAATTGCTATATATAAGCAATGATAATATCGATAATGTTTTTAATTCGTCGTGTTTCTAGAGAATTGTCCAAGTTCAGTCGTATGTTAGAAAACTTATAACTTTCGTAATAAGAATTGTTGTTTTAAATTTTTATTAGATTTAGTCGAACAGTGTCAAAAAATATATGGAATCATTTAAGTAAGTGAAAATATCTGTTCAAGTAGATCTTAGTAAAACTGTACCGAGTTATTTAAACTAAATGTTTAAATGTCTATTGAAATATTTATTATTGCTATTATTATAATTATTGTGTCGTTTTCATTATAATTCATTTTCTTCTATGGTCATATTACCTACCAAGTCTACGGAAAGACCTAAGGCAGGTTGTAGTATGTTGTATATGGCTACATTTCATTTATTTTTCTATCTTCCATAACATCACTAGCGTTACATGGACAAAGTTATTCTTATTGTGTGGACTGTACTTATCAAGACGATTTTTGTATATCCCTTAAGCTGGGATTTACATGGATTCTTTCAATGTGTTGTTATTATTATGTTGTCATTTTTCTATTTCTGCTATGGTTGCTCGACCTACACAGTCTGCAGGAAGACCTAAGGCAGGTGGTGGTGTGTTATTATGGCTCTATTTCATGATTTTTCTATCTCCCCTAACATCCCTAGCGTTATATAGACAAAGTTCTCCTTAGTGTGTGGGCTGTACTTATCAAGACATTTTTTGTATATCTCTTAAACTGGGGTTTCCATGGATTTTTTTAATGTGTTGTTTTGTTCCATTTGTTATCATTCCCAAGTACAACTGGCACGATTCTTGTTACCAATTTCCACATTTTTCTATTTCAATTTCCAGGTCTTTATATTTTGACAGTTTTTCAAATTCCTTGACTGCTATGTTACAATCCGCTGGACAAGCCATATCAATTAATAGGCAAGTTTTTTCTTTCTGGTTTTTAACAATAATGTCTGGCCTATTTGATTCAATTTTTCTGTCCGTGTAGATGGTGTAATCCCATAGAATGGTGACACCTTCTATTTCTGTAACCGGTGCTGGGTGATGTTCCTACCAGTGTTTGTTTACAGATTTTCCATAGTGTTTGCACATTGTCCAATGTAAATATTGCCCCACTCTATCGTGACGATTTTTATATTCATTTGGGGCAAGTGCAGAACAGCCTGAGATTAGATGTTCTATTGTTTCTTGGTATTTATCACAGAACCTGCATTTTGGATCCACATTATTATGCACAATATTTGCCTGAAAGTTCCTTTGGTCTTGCGCTGCCTTCAGTCTCAGACTTTAATCCAGAGGCACGTAACCATTATTATTATTATTATTATTATTATTATTATTATTATTATTATTAAAAACTTTATAAAATTATTCAATTGTTTCTCTCGTGGTCAGTTCTTTGTAACTATGTCAGAGTAGGCAATTAAGTGGAGCTGGAATAATGTCAAAAATAATTTGTCTATCGAATCTTTCATATATATATATAAGTCTCTTGCGGAAAATTTGTTCAGAGAGAAATTTCAGAGATGTAAAAGTAATAACTTCCTTTTCTCTGTTCAGGTATTTGGCTAGTGTTTTTTGTTGTTTTCTTTTCAAAGTTCAAGTAAATATTGATCTTGTAAAAGGAAGGACGCGGGACAGAAGTCAAAAACCGACAAGAAACAATGATAATATAGTCTTGGTTTACACAAAAGCTTTCTTTTCTTTGAAAATTCTATTCATTATCTAACAATTTATATGTCTATGTACGCTTCCGAACTTCATTCTAATATCTTTTGTCATCACTACAATAAATTTCTTCAAAGCAACTCACACTGGCTTCTGTATAAAAACAAACATTTTAATGAGAACAAAAACAGAAAAGTGACCATTGAAGGGAAAATGCAGAAAAGATGGGAAACATGAGAACAAAATTAATCTTACAGTATTTACATTACTCGGGCTATTGTCCTCATCTTTGTTGCCATTAGTATGACGTTTCGGCCTTCTTCGATTGCTATTAATTTCGAACCGTACCTTTTATTACAATCACTGGGGTATATGAACTTCATTCCTTGCGTAGTAGTAATGTCACGATTGGAAGTCATGAGTTATCTCCCTCTAACCCTGCAAGTTACTTGTTCACTGCTGTAGCCTCTAAGAGTCAAGTCAGGAACTAACCAACATCTATATCCACTAGGCCATGTGTCCTTAAGGACAAGAACAACTGAATTTTTGGGAGTTATCAACCTAATGTTCAGTAACCCTTTTTTACCAGAGTTCATATTGCAATGTTTTGATATTAATGGTTTTCTCTAGTATTTTTATGTTAATGGTTTTCTCTAATAATTTTATTTTACCAGAGCTCATATTGCAATTTTTGACACTAATAATTTTCTCTGGCACTCCGTATTACTGGTTCCCATATTGTGTTCATCTCTATGCTCGGTCGACCTAGGAGACTTTTGAAGCCTAACAAATACTGTAAATACTACCTCATCTCAGAAATATAGACAAATACTAAAAAAATAATCTTATTCTTCTACTACGGCAATATGGCTTGCCTCTTCAGGAAGTTGGTGATCATTTTCTTCCTCGTCTCCCTATCTCTGGTGGCTCTTAGAACGCTTTCTCCTGTTACACTACGCAACCCCCGTTCTGCCATCCACTCGCTCAGGCCAGTCAAGTATGTTACACACTGTTTTCCCGTCTCTCCTTCCCTCTATCTGGCTTATGAGTATCAGGTTCTCCAAGCCCTCCTTCCTCATTGCATATCTCAGGAACATTAGCTGTCTCTTCCTGATGTTCAGTATTAATTTTCTTTTCGTTTCCATTCTTTCCAAAAAGCCCATGCTTGATCCATTATATCCGCAGCATCCTTCTGTAGAACCACATTTCAGTTGCTTCAAGTGTTTTCTTCATCTTTGATGGTATTGTCCAGCATGTACTGCCATATTGAAGAACTGTCATCACATAGCAATCCAGTACTCTCTTGTTTGATTCTAGTGAAATTTTCCTGTCTTTTAATACTCTACTCAGTTTCTGGAATGCGTCATTCGCCATGCCAATTCGCCTTCGAATCTTTGTGTCGCACTTTCCGTCTTCTGTTAGAATACTTCCCAGAAATTAAAATTTTTGTATCTGCTTGAGTTTAGTATTCCCACCTTGTATTTGGCATTTTGGGCTGCTACAATATTTTTGCTGATGACCATGCATTCGGTTCTCTTGTAGAGCTTTCTTGTCACGCTCTTCAACTAGCTTCTGTAGGAGGTTTTGTATTTCCTCTCCGTTTCTGCTATCAGCGCTCTATCATCTGCGTACCTTAGCTCTCACTTAACATTGTCGTTTTATTTTCTCTCCAAAACCACTTTCTACCATCCTTTTACGCAAGCTCATCATTTTTTTTATTTGCTTGTACTTACCTTGTCTCAACAGGACGTTGAAGATCATAGCTCTCTACTTTTTTCTGTCCTGTATAGCATTTAGTATTTATGTTCAGAACCTAAGTCTATCATCAATTTAGACAAGCTTGTTCTTTTTTTTTCTTTTTTTTTTCCCCTTTATAACATTGGTTATCATGCCCAGTAGCGATTGTGAAATTCTGAAAGGGAGGGGGGCTTAGGGGGCCGAGATTTTTATGAAGAGGAGGGAGGCAGCATCGTCATTTTCATACTTCACTCCTATCGTATACACAACTTAGGAATGAGTTGAAGTCTAGGTATGTTACTTTAATAAATTAAACGGCATAACTTTTCATTCATAGCCGTGGAGTTCTAATCTATTCTTGCCCTCTTTTCTACTCTTTGCATACTTCTAAAACATAGAAATTCGGCGTCTGGGAATTCGATGCCGATTGTCTTCAGTAGATTAAAGAAAATTACTGACCAATTCTTTCACTCGGCTATAAATCACTGACTGCCTATGTATCTATATATCAAGTTGGGAACATTTTTTCTAATTAACGTTTGCCTTGAGATATGAAAATATGACTTTTAAGTTTCATTCCCTCCCTAACAACATGTCTCTTTCTATCTATTTGGCCGTTTTATTTTGTTTGTTTTACTTTCAAACTTGTCTCTGTAAGTGTCCTTAAAAAGCTAAACGAAAAAGAAAACTCAGAGAGAAAAGTCGTGAAGAACAAATCTTATCAAAATTAGAAACTGACCAGTTTCATAAATTTCTGAAGCTTTTAAAAGTGGAGATCCAACCGAGGGCTGGACAAAATTCTGGGGTGGGGGCTTCGCCCATTCTGCCCCTACCCGTAGTTTCGCCACTGATCATGATTCTCAACAATTTCCTGTTCTTTATAGATCTTAGTAATTATTTTTGTTATCTCTTCAAAAACCCGTTCTATCATCCATTCCCACCAGTGCTTTATCCCGTCAGAAATTTGACGTTTATATAGATGAAAAATGTCGGATTAAAATAAATCCATCAATTTTTAGAAATTGCTTTGTTTACATTTCCAATAACTGAAAAGATATTGGCTTTCGAGAAGGATTTACGCATTCCTTAAGAAGATGGGTTGGAATGTGAAGCTCATCGTGTCCGTGCGGTAAAGCTCGCTGCGTAAAACATTGGTTTCTCCTACAACACTAGTCGCATGTTCGATCCCTGTTTGAGAGCAAATTACTCTTATTGAGATTTTTGAATGAGTATACCAATAGATGTAATCTGTACTGATTGTAGAAAAAAAAAATAGAGAAACTACTATAAAAAAATAGAGCGTCTCTATCAAATGCAAATACTACTATAAAATAGAGCGTCTCTACTACTATAAAAATAAAAGTAATAAAAATGTATGTAAAATAAATCCATTAATTCTTCATTTTATTACTGCTAATATATTTATATCTTCGTGATATGTTTTTAAATATCCCCTAATTTACGTTTCATGAATAATACCTGTTTGTGTATGTGATTTCATAATTTAAAAAAAATTGTTAAAGGATTTATTTAAAAACAATGTAACGAACGTCTGTATCTATCT
Source organism: Ascarosepion bandense (assembly GCA_037127315.1). Lineage (NCBI taxonomy): Eukaryota > Metazoa > Mollusca > Cephalopoda > Sepiida > Sepiidae > Ascarosepion > Ascarosepion bandense. The sequence continues at coordinate 1,431,598 of JBBBDQ010000885.1, read as the reverse complement.
GCAATTCACTTTCAGCCAAAGTTCGAAATTTATATTACTTTGCCGTTTCTTTTGTCTCCCCACTTTTTTCCCTCTGTGCATTTTCTCATCTTTCCTCTCTGTTAAGCCTAGACACCATATAACCGATATCTATATCTGTCTACAATTTACTTCCGGCCTGAATTTAAAATTTCTCTCTCTTTGCCGTTTTCATTGGCTCTTTCCTCTCATTCTTTCTCACTTGTTTTTCTCTTTGCTTTTTTGTTTCCTCTGTTTCTCTCCTCTTTCTTTTCCATTTCTTGATTTCTGTTTTTGTTCTCTCATCTTTTCTGTCCTTTTTCTCTTTCTTTTCCTTTTTTAATATCTTCTTACCTCGTACAAAATTATTTCTAAAAATAAAAGGAAGTGTGTTTTTTTTAGTTTCTTTTGAAATGAAACGTTTATTATCATCATTATTATCTTCCTGATGAGACACTGTACTTTCAATGTCGAAACAATATGTACAATTTCGTAATAGCTTGTAGTTTGTATATGTTCTAAAGTATAATTTATAATAAATATTCATTGCTCTAATTTTATATTGAGCACTGTTTCAAATGAAGATTTTTAACGTTGCAATCATTTTCTTCGTTCCTTATTCATTTGAATATATATATACGCTTCTTTCTGATTTTTATATTATTTCTGATTTATATATATATATATTATATTTACACACACTTATATATATATATATATATATATATATATATATATATATATTCTGATTTATATATATATATATATATATATATTTTAATTCAGATACTTCAATCCAAGGGAAAAAAGCAGGAAGGTAAATTCCAAAAAACCCGATCCTAATTAATATTAAAAGTTTATTTTAATATTAAAAAATGATACAGGAAGAGAGCTCCATGTAATAAAATATTACAGAGCAAATATACATTAAAAAAGGATTAATTCAAAGATGTTGAATGGCCATTTCGATATGAAGATCCCCACGGGGGACGACACATCACCTCAGCAACAGAAAAAACCTTTCAGAAACTGGAGAAAAATTAGTCTACTTTTCCTTTTTAAATAGATTGCAAAGAAATTAAAAAATAAATAAATAATAAAATAAAATAAAATAAAAATAAAAATAAAGGAAAAGAAAACGAAAAAGAAAAAGAAAAAGATAGAATAAAATCAAATAAATAAGAAAAGAAAAAAAAAATTGACATCGTCTGGGTTCGCAAAAAAAAAGGGAGAATGTAACTAAAAATTAACAGACAGCCGTGTTAAATCGACCTAAGTTTAAGCAACACGGAAGAAAGGTGGTAAGAGAGATAAAAGAAGGAAGGGAGGGAAAAAGAAAGAAACTAAAGAAAAAAAAATTTTTTTTTCTTTTCTTATTTATTTGATTTTATTCTATCTTTTTCTTTTTCGTTTTCTTTTTCTTTTTCTTTTTCTTTCCCTTTATTTTTCTTTTTCTTTTTATTTTATTTTATTTTATTATTTATTTATTTTTTAATTTCTTTGCAATCTATTTAAAAAGGAAAAGTAGACTAATTTTTCTCCAGTTTCTGAAAGGTTTTTTCTGTTGCTGAGGTGATGTGTCGTCCCCCGTGGGGATCTTC
>JBBBDQ010000885.1:1235000-1427500 GCA_037127315.1 Ascarosepion bandense | reverse complement strand
TATTTTCCCGCTGTTAATTGCCATTTTTTCTGCGATAGACTGGCTTCCAACCCAGGCTTAACACAGGTTCTCCCTCCTTTTACGTTGGAAAAGGCTTGGACAAGAACCAGAATTGAAACTGACCTATCGAACGATGATTGATCAAGAAAATTATACATGTGGCACTTATCTTGATAGATATGCTGCACTGTTCGAAGATTGAACATTCGCCTGTTATTTACTTGTGTGGTACATGGATAAAGAAATGGGTAACTTTTGTGTCATTTATGAGGCTTCAGTCAGTTAAGTACCATACATAATACACGCTTGGGCGATCATGGCTCTTTCGACCTGTAACTGAAAATTTTCCCGGAGTAAGTTGCCATTTCTTTCTGCAGTAGACTGATTGCCAGCCAAGGCTATATAACTCCATCTGTCCTGCTATTAAACACATAGTCGGAGAGAGAAGAAATGGATTCATACCTACATAAGGGTATTTGTGCATAAATGAATGCAACAAATTCAACTGGAATTTGAACTCAGTTCTCCGATTTCTCATTACCGTGGGAAAAAGAAGAATCCGGTTGAGTAAGTCAACAATACAAACTCGACATGCATATGTTGAAGTTTTTTTTAATCAATATAAATATAAATGTATATATACAAACTAATGCTATTTTAAACTTATTTCAAATGCTTTTATGATTTTAAGATTGAATCTATCTATGTATATTTTTGGTAATTTTATCATTATTTTTATTACTTACGATTCTAACGAATATTGGTCATATCGCTCAAGAATGCAGGATATAAGGGAAAAAATTGAGAAAATCAATGCAGTTTTCATCTTGTCTTATTTTTAACAGAAGAATTTTAAGAGCCCCTTTCGTTAGAGAAACAGTTTATATTGGGAAAGATAGGCATATTGTTTCGTAGCTTTTAAACCCCAAAAAAAGAAAATATTTACTTTGTCTTTATTTAGAGAACCTCAAATGAATTTCCACAATGCAACATGCTTCATTTCCGTATGAAATGGAAAGTCTGAAAAAAAAAAAATGGTAAAAAAAAAATGGTGTGGCGAAAGTAAGTGTCCAAAATGCCGTTCATTATTCAAGAATCGTCGCTAGAAGCTGAAGAAAGAATTAAAATAAAAAATAAATTAAGGATAAAAATCCGTAATGAATAAACAAATTTTAAGAGGAACTATTCTCTCCTTTTCTGCAACGGAGGAAACGGAAGTCATTTTTATCAACACACCACATGGGAAAAGGCGTTCACAATCATACAGAATAAATACACACGCAAACACGTATACATCGACACACAGACAAGAGTGCATGTTTTTTTTGCAGGTGCATGTTCAAGGGAACGCGATTTTCTAAATGCAGCTTAGATATGGCACATGGCCGAATGTATGGGGCACCCAGTGATGATCGAACACACTACTCAATAGTAATAATACTCGCGAGACAAGCTTGCCAAACATTACACCACATCGAGGTACCCCTGCTCAAAATAGTTATCTTTTTTAATCATATCACCCCGAGCAAGGCGGTAACGCCACTGATGTGCAGGGGCAACGTAAGAGTGAAGAGATTGGAAAAGAGAAAACCGGAAACCACATCCTAAACAGGGAACAAGGGACGAGCCTCTTCACCTGTTCAATAGACATAGGTGGAGTGTGAACCGGGCGATAGTTAGATCTATCTACTCCAATTAAAAAAAAAAGTGAGAAGATTGGAAAAGAGAAAAACCGGAAACCATATCCTAAACAGGGAACAAGAGATGAGCCTCTTCACCTGTTCAATAGACATGGGTGGAGTGTGAACCGTGCGATATATATATATATATATATATATATATATATATATATATATATATATATTGTCTTCTAAGTATGATGAGTGTATATATACTTATATATATTTCATTCATTTGTTTGAACATTATTTTTATTATTTTTAATCGACACTCGTATTTGAGTAGATATTCTGTTTTTTTTTAATCAAACAGTATATTTATATATTTGTTTCTACCGGCCTGATTATTTACGACTAGCAGTATAGCCCGGCGTTGCTCGGGTGTAATGAAAGCTTTAAAACTAATCCGTGGTCCTGGAGCTCAGACTCTTTGGACGTTGGCACGAAAGACTAAAAAGCAATAGTTGTTTCCAGTTAAAGCGAAACCGTAGACTGAAAGAAAACTGAATTTTGAAGTCTAAATAAGTCCTCTGAGTAAATGGTATCATGGCTGAGACTAAGAACTACAATTATACCTACATAGATCCAAACCCGAAGAAAAAATTAAAATAAAAGGCCTGAAAAATGCAGACATACAGACAGATAAACAGACACACACACAAACATCTTGCCTTTCATATCTATATATATATATATTATCGATTTTCTGCACTATTGTAAGAACTGTAACCTTGAAACTTCTGAATGTCGTTTCTTATGTCTTTGTCTAGGAGTGTATCAAATTTGATTAAAATCGGACCACTCCTTCTATAACCCGATTTTTTCGATTATCGATTTTCGATATTTATCGGGGGTACCTCGGCACAAAACCTAGCTAAGAACACTCGCAGACGCTTATAGTACAACTGTGTAAATTTTCAAGAAAATCGATTCAGCTCTTTCGGAGTCTATAGGTAACGGACACACACACACACACACACACACACACACACACATGCACACACGCAGAAAATGTTCCAATTAGAAATAAGTTTACATAAATGTTGTTACGAAAATGTGTCACTCGGCAGGATTCAAACCTTTGACCTCCTATCAACATAGGGGAAGTCACCAATAGATCTGGTGCGTTTTAGACCGCTTGACCACGAATGATTCCACAGTCTAATCCTGCCGAATGACACGTCGAGATGAGTTACAGGAGATTCCGAATTGTGTGTTTGTGTGCGTATGTTTGTGCGTGGGGGTTAAATAGAGTTTATCAGTAAATCTAATATATGAATAAAGACAAAAGGAAATCTTATCTTAACCGAAGAGTTTCGTCTCCTGTGGGACTTTATCAAAAGAAATGTGTTATTTTATCTGCCTAAAAAGCCAGGAGCAAAGAAATGGGATCTCCACTGAACAATCAGCTTAATGAATCACAACAAATCTCATCATCTGAATTCTGATGAATATAGCCAGCAGCAAAATCAGGCCAGAGATAGGACGAGAACAGTGCGGTTTCACTGGAACAAGAGATCTGCCATAATCCTTGCTTTGATCATCTTTGTGTTACAAAAAGTTTTGTTGGTTTCTCGCTCAAGTGCATCCCACACATAATAATCAAAGGAAATTAGGTTGACAGATGTAAAGGGAGACGCAGGCGCAAAAATTTTTCTGACAGTCATGATTGGCTTCTCCGGCTTGCGTTGCATGGTGTAGAGTCCTGTTGCCAGATAAAGAGTCTTCCAGCCGCCATCCTCTTGACCTATGGCAGAACTACCTCCTCAAGGACTTGTTGGAGCTCTCCTTGTTGAATCTGAGACCCTTTGGGAAGATGAATAGAGGTATAACGTCGCCATCACTAGTGATCGCTTCAAATGCTTTCGTAGTTACCATTACACTCATCCAACTTTTCTCGAATTCTCTGCACTCTCCTCAGATTGACATCCAAACACTCTGCAATATTTGTATTGAAGCTCCCGGAGTGAATGCTAGGCAGTACAACATGCCTTTTGGCAAAATTTTGGCGGAGTAAATTACATTATGGTGCATTATGGTGCTCTTTTACACACAGACGGTGCGCAACTGACCCTACTAAACTATACAGTCGACAAAGTCAATGACACTCAATGCGCATGCGCGAAATTAAAAATATAAAATAGCGACAATTTACCCATTTCATTATTCTTCATATATTACAAGGTAACCAAAAAGTTCTTGGTGTTTTTTATTAATGAAAAAAATCAGAATCTTTCTGAATGAATCTGATTGAAAAAATCCCTTAGAAATGAGGACATTATAATGGCGCCTTCGCAAAACTTTGAAGTCGACATGACTCAATTAAGTGACAAATTCTTCACATTAATCATATATATATGTATATATATATGCGTAGATAACACAATAATACTCACTCATACACGCAGTAAAAAGAACCTTCAGATATTGGCGTCAATCTACATTAAATCAAAACAAACTACACTTAATAAAATCACATATAAATCTGGTCATAACGCATTACATTGCATTTAAATATATAGTTCTGTTAACATTTCAGTCTCTCGCGCGGTGTGACGTCATAGAACCACATTACAAATTTAGGACCTGCGTCTGCTATTCGGTGACTATTATCGTTGCTTAGCAATGTTTTATGTCAACAAAAAATAAAATCATCTTTGATAGTAGATGTCTTTATGTTAACGCCCCTGTAACTTCTCTCAAGATGACTCATGTAAACCGAAAGTTTAGAACAAGCATAATAAAAAATATCCAAATTTTGGACAATTTTTGTCTTTATTTTCACTCGAAATTAAAGCCCCAAAACATTGTTTAGAACGGCTCATGATTAAACATAATAAACATTTATTGTCTGTTATATTTAGCAGTATATGCTTAGAAAGTTATCTACTGCCTCGATACTATATATATATATTGGTCAACAATACGGTGATCCTTACTCATACACACAGTAAGAGGAACCTGCAGATATTGGAGGCCATGTACATCAAATCAAAACAACCAACACTCAATAAAATCAACTTTAAAACAGGAAATAACATATTACATTGCATTTGACTACATGGTTTTGTTGTCATTTCGCGCTATCCCGCGGTGTGACGTCATAAAACCGCATCGCAAACTTAAGAACTGCGTTTATTATTTTTGGCAACTATTGCCGTTGCCAAGCGGAGTTTTATGTCAACACAAAATAAAATCGTCGGTGATGGTGGATTTTATAATATTTCAGTTTAAACTACCTCTGAAGATGGCTCATGTGAGCCAAAAGCTTTAGAAAAAACCAATAAATAATTATCCAAATGTTGGAGAATTTTTGTCTTTATTTTCAACTGAAATTAAAGCCAAAAATACGACGTTTAGAACGGCTCATGATTAAACATAATAGACATTCATTGTCTCTTATATTTAATAACATATGTTTAGAAAATTACTTGCTGCCTCGATATACTATATATATATATATATAACGTTATTTACATTTTTATATGACAAGAACAGTTTTGGAAGAAAGTATAACAAAGTTGGAAAATGTTTTTGTGCGACGCGTTTCGTTTCTTCTTTTATACAAATGCATGTTAATTCAGCTTGTAGAGATTGCCAGTCGTGTTCCATTTGTCGTAAATAATACCATATGTAAAACTAAGGAGTTTAATCACTATTTTTCACTTTCGATTCATCAGAAAAGAATTTCTTATTTGCATCCTCCATTTAACTCTCGCCAACTTCCTTATCTTTTGTCATGGGATCCTACGGAAGATATGTTTTGTTTTTCTTTTTTTATCGTTCATTGACTTTTGCAATTGGATTTTTCTCCCTACTGATTTTAAACATTTCCTAATGGTTCTTCGGCTAAAATCTATCGAAATATGGAAAATTGCCTTTTCAACCTCGACTCAGATAATGCCAAAAAATGTTAGTTTCATTTTTTTTATATATGAAAGACGAAAATAAATCCAGCATCGCCTTACTTTAGCTAATCAATATTCAGTTCAGAAACTGTAGCCGTGGGTAGTGTTGGTGATTTTCAATATTTCTTCTCGTTATCGTAAGAACGTCGCGAGGGGAACAGCCATTCGTAGCTTATTTATACGACTAAAGAATTGTCTATATTTTTGAGATGCAGTATTGTAACTGTTTACACTATTTACATTGTTTGGTCTGTTGTCCTCATCTTTAGTGTCATATTTACAATGTTTCGACCGTTGTACGTTCCGGTATTCTTCAGGTGATATTTGTTTGAAAACAAAAGTTTAGGAAGGAAACTTCCATCAACATTGGAAAGAGTGACAAAAGTGAACGTGGGAAACGTATTATTCTGAAAAATCGTTTTTATAGAAAATTTTATGAATGCCGGTGGATAATATCACTGACTATTCAGTCAATAAATACCGAATGTTTCTTTATAAAGGATACAGCTAATATTACCATTAGCTGTATACTAAGCTGTGAAATTATGTCAGCTATTTATTTTAGGTAGGTCTTTCTATAACCTTGACATAACCATGAATTTTTTATTTTTGGTTGACATTTAAACTTTTTGAGGTTTGAATAGTGGTCTCCTTTAATTTGTAAACTTTTTATAAATTAGTTCCTGTCACTTAATTCGAAATTCTTGGTTTTGTAGTGATTAGCATATTTCTTTTAGGAAGAAATTCTATGAAGATTTGCAGGAAGTTGTTCTAGTTCTGTAATTACTTAAAATTGTTTCTTTTAAGGAATTACATTATCAATAAAGATTAAAATGTCGTCATATCCCCAGAGATAATTGCTTTCATCATTATTGCTATTATTATTATTTAAGAGGGTGACAGGTTCGGGTTTATTTTATTTTACGGCATACCAGCCTCAGTGGATTATTTAATGCTGATAATTTTTTTAGGATAGGTTCGTATAAATAGAATATGCATTATTACTAATTTTTTTTAATATATTGCGAATCTTTTTTTAATATTTAGTTTGTTTTTTTATTTTATTTTAATCCAGGTTTTCTCTTTAATAAGAATTAAAGCGATTGAATGTAAAGCGTCACTAACGAAGGCACAAGCAGCGGCCACTCAATATTTTGTTTACAATATTTTAAAATATCGCCCGGTTTACACTCCACCCATGTCTATTGAACATGTGAATAGGCTCATCCCTTGTTTCCTGTTTAGGATGCGGTTTCCGGCTTTCTCTTTTCCAATCTTTTCACTCTTTGCTTTTTTTCTCAATTGGAGTAGATAGACTAAACTATCGCCCGGTTTACACTCCACCCATGTCTACTGAACAGGTGAAGAGGCTCATCCCTTGTTTCCTGTTTAGGATGTGGTTTCCGGCTTTCTCTTTTCCAATCTTTTCACTCTTTTCTTTTGTTTTGTTTTTTTCAATTGGAGCAGATAGACTAAACTATCGCCCGGTTTACAAACCACCCATGTCTACTGAACAGGTGAAGAGGCTCATCCCTTGTTTTCTGTTTAGGATGCGGTTTCCGGCTTTCTCTTTTCCAATCTTTTCACTCTTTGCTTTATTTTTTTCTCTGTTGGAGTAGATAGACTAAACTATCGCCTGGTTCACACTCCACCCATATCTATTTAACAGGTGAAGAGGCTCATCCCTTGTTTCCTGTTTAGGATGTGATTTCCGGCTTTCTCTTTTCCAAGCTTTTCACTCTTACGTAGCCCCCTGCTCATCAGTGGCGTTACCGCCTTGCTCGGGGTGATATGATTAAAAAAAATATATATATAAACTTATTTATAAAGGGAACTTTGTCTGTGTGTGTCTGTGTGTGTCTGTGTGTCCGTTACCTATACACTCTGAAACGGCTGAACCGATTTTCTTGAAAATTTACACAGTTGTAATATAAGCGTCTGCGAGTGTTCTTAGCTAGGTTTCGTATCGAGGTACTTCCGATAAATATCGAAATTCGATAATCGAAAAAATCGGGTTATAGAAGGAGTGGTCCGAATTTAATCAAACTTGATACACTTATAGACAAAGACATAAGAAACGATATTCAGAAGTTTCAAGGTTGCAGATCTTACAGTAGTGCAGAAAATCGATGATATATATATATATATATATATATATATATATATATATAAGGCAAGATGTTTGTTTGTGTGTCTGTTTATCTGTCTGTATATCCTTTATACAAATCCACAATTTTTATCCGATTCTCACCAAACTTCACACAGATATTCTTTAGGCTGAGTCTGAACTCCAGGACCATAGACTAGTTTTAAATCTTTCATTACACCCGAACAACGCCGGGCTATACTGCTAGTATCTATCTCTCTCTCTCTCTCTCTCTATATATATATATATATATATATATATATATATATATATATATATCATGCTCATTATATGAATAGCTTTACGTATTCATGAATCTTTTTAAGTGCTTGTTTGCGGATATTCGCTTGCAGAATATCCTCTATATTTTTAATGAGGAAAGTTATGCTCTAAGCAAGTAACCCTTAACCCTTTTGCGTCTTGTTAAAATCTTTATTTTTTTATTTCCTCTCCACCTGACACGTTCTTCGCCCTTAACAGTCTCGTTAATAAATTTATTTCTTCCTCTTTTTTTCCACAAAGACATTATTAGATAGACATCCGGTCCACTCCTGTATTTGTCACAAAAAAAAAGTTATTTCATACAATGGCTGCAGAAAATGTGAGAAAATAAATGCGACCAAGAAACAAGCGAATCAGTGATATGAAAAAAATGGGGCCAGTAAAACTAAAATCTCTTTGCTTACATATATAAAAAAAATTAAACATAACATATGATAGTAATATTGGTAAAATAACAGTCTCTTTACGTTATGTTGCCAATACATATGGTTTGGTGCTTGTCATATGTTTTCAAAGATCTAATTTAATCTAATCTAAACATATTTATAAATGGAACTTTGTCTGTGTGTGTGTGTGTGTGTGTGTGTGTGTGTGTGTGTGTGTGTGTGTGTGTGTGTGTGTGTCCGTTACCTATAGACTCCGAAAGGGCTGAATCGATTTTCTTGAAATTTTACACAGTTGTAATATAAGCGTCTGCGAGTGTTCTTAGCTAGGTTTTGTGTCGAGGTACCCCCGATAAATATCGAAAATTGATAATCGAAAACATCGGGTTATAGAAGGAGTGGTCCGATTTTAATCAAATTTGATACACTCATAGACAAAGACATAAGAAACGATATTCAGAAGTTTCAAGGTTGAAGTTCTTAAATAGTGCAGAAAATTTGAAATCGATACCAGGAAATCAAAATTTGACTTACATCCATTCATTTTTCTTTCAGTCTACGGTTTCGCTTTAAACTGGAAACAACTATTGTTTTTTAGTCTTTCGTGCCAACGTCCAAAGAGTCTGAGCTCCAGAACCATGGATTAGTTTTAAAGCTTTCATTACACCCGAGCAACGCCGGGCTATACTGCTAGTTCTTGATAAATTACAAAGAAGAATATGCTATGTTATTGGTACTGACTTGCTACTCGTCAACATTGTCGGTTGGATTCTTCAAAATACGCCGATTGCACCTCTGCAGATGGATCCCCACCTTCACCCGAGTGAAGCTTCCTGGTTATGACGATATCTACTCCAATTGAAAAAAAAAAAGTGAGAAGATTGGAAAAGAGAAAACCGGAAACCGAATCCCAAACAAGAAACAAGGGATGAGCCTCTTCACCTGTTCAATAGACGTGGGTGGAGTGTGAACCGGTCGATAGTTTAGTCTATCTACTCCAATTGAAAAAAAAAAGTGAGAAGATTGGAAAAGAGAAAACCGGAAACCGCATCCTAAGCAGGAAACAAGGGATGAGCCTCTTCACCTGTTCAATAGACGTGGGATATATATATATATATATATATATATATATATATATATATATGTGTGTGTGTGTGTGTGTGAAAACTTTTATCTATTAAAAACATTACAAAATGCATTAGGTTGTAAGATGGAAGCACAGACACACAATCACGCTCAAACACATGAATATTCACATATCCGTAAACGTATGAATATGTACAGTTATACAAAAGTGCTTTTCTTCTCTAAATTATTTGTGGTGCAGTAAATATCCGTTCGGAACGACAAATCGGGGAGCCTAGTTAGAATTCCACTTGAATTCTTTGCATTCACTTACGCACAAATACCGTTGGGAAAGGTTTTAATCCGTCTCTTCCCTCCTGTTATGGGTTAAATAATAGGACAGATTGGGTTCTCTAGCCTTGGCTGGCAATCAGTCTATCTCAGAAAGCAATGGCAACCTACTGCGGGATAATCTTCTGCTCAGTCAGTCATGTCTCTTTCGAGACATGATCGCCTAAAGCGTGTATCACGTATGGCACTTAACTGACTGACTGACTGACTGACAGCATTATTATTTGAATACATTAATAAGTATTAAACTTCGCACATTCGAGAAAAAACATTGAAGAAATCACGAAAATAAAATAAAAAATAGGCACAGGTTTTATGCAAAATAATCTGCAAAAATATTTGAATAGAAACATTGAAATAAATTAAGTTCACATTCTCGTGTTTATTTAGAAAAAAAATCTAGTTTATTTCATAATATTTAAATGTATACTCTTTCAAAATGTTGCTATATATGACATTTCACTTTTCCTAGGTGTGTCGCTGCTTAAAAAGCTTGAGAAACACTACTCTAGCAAAATTAATTTCTAGAATTATAATTATTAAAAGATTTAAAACATGGTGAGAAAACACTTCCTTGTCTTTTCATTATTGCATACCTGCTGAGTTCACTTCCTATCCGTACACAAGCGGTTCACTGCCAATATAGATTCTTCATTATCCAAACGACTTTTCCGAAAATGTCGAGGTTGTCGAGCATCTTTATAAAGTGCTTTTGATGTGTTTTGCTTGTTCAGATAGCATTCTGGGCATGAATTTGCATTCCTCGCTCCGGTATCTTTAACGAAGCTACATTGTTCTTGTCCTATCTCTTGGCCGATTCTGCTGCACGCTTTTTTCCTCAAACTTCAAATGCACACACACATAAAAATGTTGAAAATTATTTTAAAAATACGATGGCTAAATGATTTCTATTAATCTTTTCAATTTTCGATTAGTAAATATAGTCTTCACTTTGTAACCTGCCAACCTAACGTCTACAAGAATTAGAAATATTTTAAAACTTTATAAATTATTATAATTAAAACAAACAAAAATGAAAACAATTCTTTTAAAATTTCATTATTTATTTATTTTTCTTCCAACTGCAATGTCTGACATTTATATTATTTATTAAATCAATTTAAAAGCTTATTGTTATAGTTTTATTGCATTTTTTATTTTACTATTTGGAGCAAATTTTCGATAAAAGGGGTCAAATTGTTTTAAAACATAATACATGATTTACATTCCCCAATGAGTCTTGCGTTTAACTAATAAAACCATTTTAGTCTACAGAATTTAATTTTTTGAAATTTTATGAATTTACGCGGAGGCGGTGGGGAACAAATGTAAAGAAATATTTTTACCAAGATTTTTTAAAAATAATAATTTCATAATTAATTTCATGCATTTACAAATAAGTCTTGAAAGTTTTATTCAAATCCGACAATTATTTGATTTTTGCAAGAATTTCCAAATTTATTTTTTTTAAATTCAATTTAAAATTTAGATATCGAAAATGAGTAGAGATATCTATAGATTTTAGTTAAGGTTCCCACTAAGATCGCATTACTAAGTGAAATTCGGACACATTATACTAGCGAATGATCTCATGAGATAAGATTGTTAACCCTAACCCTGCCGAAAAGTTCTTTCCCGCTCTCGTATGAATACATTATCCTTTATTTTATGCAATGTCAACCGAACGTTTATTTTTCACCGTTAGATCAACACCAGCGTTTTTTATACATGCTAGCACGTTTACCGTTTATTATTAGGACAAATCCCAAACGCATACCCCCCAGCTCGAAAACACCCACATACACCCACACCTACACACTAACATTCGATTCCAGACGTGCACTTTTCGAAAGACCTACTTACGCGGTGGCATATATTTCACACTAAGATGCACACATTTGCATAAAACGAACTTTTGTACTAAAACGCATAAACCCAAGGATTTTTCAATGCACGCATTTACACAGATTGTTTAAGATTTGGCGAGTAAAAGATAAAGCAAGAAAGAAAAAAAGAAAGAAAGAAACATGATAAGGAATAAAAAGAAAGATAAAAGACATGAAATAATTAAATCGACTGTGAAAGACAGCGAGAAAGAAAGAAAAAGGGAAGAAAGAATTAAACTGAATGAAAAGGAAAAGACAGAAAACAGGAAATAAGTAAACAGGGGATGAAAAACAGAAAGAAAGAAAGAAAGAAAGAAAGAAAATCATTCAACCGGATAAGAAAGAAAATAAGAAAATAATTGTTTAAACTGGATGTGAAAGTAATAAAAAAGAAGAAATGATTCAGCCTGTTGAGAAAGAAAGAAAGAAAGAAAGAAAGAAAGAAAGAAAGAAAGAAAGAAAGAATTAAACCGAATGAGTAGGAAAAGAAAGATAAGAGACATGGTAGATCAGATATAAATCGGATCTGAAAAGAAAGAAAGAAAGAAAGAAAGAAAGAAAGAACCTAAATGAGTAGGAAAAGAAAGATAGACGATATGAAAAAATTAAACTGGTTATGAAAGACAGAAAGAAAGAAAGAAAGAAAGTATGAATGAATCAAAAAATTAAAATGAATGAGATGGAAAAGAAAGATAGAAGACAATGAATAATTAAATAGGATATGAAAGAAAGAAAGAATTAAATGATGAGAAAAAAAGAATAAAATATTTCAACGGGATCTCATGAAAACAAAAAAGATGAAAAGTATTCGAGAAAGGAAAAATGAAAGAAAGACTAAAAGAATCAATCTTGCAAAGGTAGCAAAAAGACAAAAGACTCAGAAAGTTGGACGTATTTTCTGTCCTTGCCTGATAATAATGTTTCATAGCATAGGAAATCAGGTATTGGAGTGCAGATGTTTTCAAAGCAGCCAATTCATGGTTTCCCTTGTTCGCATCTTCGCCGCGGTCTCCCACGGAGAGCGACAACAAATTAAATGAAGGTAAGTTGGATTTTTATTAGTCTTATTTGCAAATGGATAAAATAAACCCAACTGAGACGTGTCCACTCTTCTCTACACCCCAGTGCCCACACTGCGTAAGGGAAGACCAAGACAGAGACACAATGTAATCAAGTGGAACATTTGTACTCGCCTTTTTGCTTGGTCGGTGATATTTCTCTACCTTTCACCCAATAATATTTTTATATGCAACATTTTCTACTTTTTTATTTCTATTTCTATCTTTCTTTCATCCAAAATTTTCTTTTTTAAGGTGGAGTCCTTTTGAAAAAAGAATGAAGATGAAAACGATACGAATCTATCGTCTTCATCTTCATTCCTTTCTTTAACAATTTTTCACGTTTTCTGTCGTTTACATATTTCATTGTTTTTTTTAGCATTATCTTTTTCTTTCTTTCTTTCTTTCTTTCTTTCTTTCTTTCTTTCTTTCTTTTTTCTTTCTTTCTTTCTTTTCCCTCTCATTGGTTTTAATTTTTCCTTCTTTCTTTCTTTTTCTGTCTGGCTGTGCTGCACATCTGATTTAATTATTTCATGTCGTCTGTCTTCTCATACTTAGTTTGATTATTTCTTTTTTCTTTTTTTTTTTCATTTTTCTTTCCTTTTTCAGTCTTTCTTTCTTCATTCATTTTTTTCCATCTTTTTCTTTTTTTATTCTTTCTTCGTTCATTTCTTTCTAATTCTATTATATTTTCATCTTCAATAATTGTCATCTGTGTACTTTCTTCATTTTTTATTTCACTCTTTTCGTTATTTTTCTTTTATTCTTTTTTATTTATTTATTATTCTCTTATTTTTTCATTTTTTCTATATATATCGTTTTTATATTATATCATTTTCTTCTTTCATTCTTTTTCTTCATTTCTTTCTTTCTTTCTTTCTTTCTTTCTTTCTGTCTGTCTGTCCATATCACTGTCTAACATTCTTTCTTTCTACCTTTCTTTCCGTTTCTTTCTTTTTCTTTACTTTCTTTCCTTCTTTCTTTATTTCTCTTTTTTATTTTCTCTTTGTTTTCTTTCTTTCGGTCTGTCTTTCTTTCTTTCTTTCTTTCTCACTATTTGCCTTTCTACCTTTCTTTCTCTCTGTCTTTCCATATCACAGTCTGACATTCTTTCGTTTCTTTTACTTTCTGACATTCTTTCTTTCTGCTTTTGTACCTTTTTTCTGTTTTTCCTTCTTTCTTTCTTTCTTTCTTTCTTTCTTTTCGTCTCTCTCTGTCTGTCTCTCTCTCTCTTTCTTTCTTTTTTCTTTTTCTTTTTCTTTCTGCCTTTCTAACTTTCTTTGCTTTCTTTTTCTTTACTTTCTTTCCTTTTTTTCTTACTTCATTTTCGTCTCTCTGCCTGCTATCTTTCTTTTTCTTTCTCCTTTTTTATATTTTTTTTAACTTTTAAAACTTACAGACTTTTTCTTCACTATTTCTATTCTCCCATTTTTTTTTCCTTTTCTCTTTCTCTTTTTCCTGGACATTTCCTCCCTTTCTCTTCCAGTTTCTGCCGACGTTTTGTCAAAGTTTTTCTTCAAAATTTATCTTATTTTTCATTTATCTTCGCTTCTTTCTATCATTTATAATTTCTTTCACTTGTGTCATTCTATTGCTTTCATATCTCTTTGTTTCTTTTTCTTTTCTCTGCATTGCATCTTTTTTTTTTCTTTCTCGGCACTTTCATTTTTTTCTTTTTTCAAGTCTTTCATTTGTTTTTTTCTCCTCGATAATTTTAGAACGTCTTTTCCGGCTGATTCTTTCTGATAAGCCCCGACGCCATCTTAAGTTTCTTTTATCATTCGATTTGAACATTTTGTTCTGGTTTTTCATTCTTTATTTTACTTTTCTTTTAAGCATGTCTTTTTCTTTCTTTCTCTTATTTTTCCTTTCCTATTTCCCGTTAATGATTTATTTCTTTGTTTAACTTTATTCCAATGCAATCTATTGTTCTTTTCTTTCTTTCTTTCTTTCTTTCTTTCTTTCTTTCTTTCTTTCTCGTCATTCTCTTGTTTTCATAATCATTTTCACTCCTTTTATTCTCATTAAATGAGTTTATCAATCTTATTTCGTTCCTTGCATTCTATTTTGCATACTTTCTCTCTTTCATTGATTAATTCATTCATTCTTTCTTTCTTTGCATCTTCTTTCTTTTTCACTTTCTTTCTTAAACTCCTTTTTCTTTTTCTCTTTCTTTCATTTCACCCTTCTCTTTGTCGCTTTCTTTCTTTTAACATTTTTCTTTCTTTTCTCACTCCCTTATTTTCCTTCTTTCTTTTCCCTTCTTTCATTGTCTCTTTCGTTTTCTTTATTTCTTTTTCCCGCTTTCTTCTCTTTCTTTATTTTCACCTTTTACTTTGTCACTTTTTTCCTTTTTTCTCTTTCTTACCCCCTTTTTTTCTTTTCTCATTTTTCATGTATTTTCTTTATTTTCCCTATTTATTTTTCCTTCTTTCTTTTCCCCTCTTTCTTTCTTTCTTTCGGCTCTTTCTTTGTCTTTTTCTTTTATTTCTTTTTTTCACCCTTTTTCCCCCATTTTTTTCTGTCCATTTTTCTTCTTTCTTATTCTCTTTCTTTATTCCCCTCTTTGTTTGTTTGTTTGTTTCTTTCCCCTCTTTCTTGTCCCGTTCTTTTTCTTTCATTCTTTTAACTTTCTGTGTCTCGTTTACCTTATTTTTTTCTCTCTTTCTTTGTTTTTACCCCTTTCTTTTCAATTTTTATTTCCCCATTTTTCTTTCTCTCTTGCCCACTTTTTTAATTAACTTTCTTTCTTTTCCCTCTTTCTTATTCTTTTTCTTTTGCCTGTTTCTTTGTGTCTTTCTCTTTTTCTTCCTTTGCTTTTTTCTTTCTTTTAGGTCTTTCTCTTTTTTCTTCCTTTTTCTCTGTTTTTCTTCTACCTACCTGTCACACTACTTTTTCTTTTTCTTTCAATTATATTTTAATTCTTTGGCTTCTAAACCTGAAGTGAACGGCCAGGATGGAATGTTCCCCCAATGTCATCAACGATCACGTGTCTATGATCAAGTTGATCCTTTCTAGGATAGCGGGCATCGACTGTGATTTGACCCGGAGAGAGATGAGCTTCGCCATGTCTACTTGCCCATGACATGCTACATATAAATAGATGTATTTCCGGCATTCCGCCTAAATGGATGAAGGGAATTGGTTAGGTCTCCTCAAAACAGTATCCTTAAGACCACACCCGGTCAGGAAACTGATTATGAGGATGACGAACTTTATTTTTTCTTCTCTCTTTTGCAGCCCAAATCGTTCCATTTTGATTTATATTCTTCTTTATTTTCACTTTTCCTTTGTCTCCTTTCACCTGTGTTCTTTGCATTAGGATTTGCTTCTTTCATTAGCTTAAGACCTTATCACGTTTAAATACCGGTTCTCGTACGATCACCGATTTTAAGCAAATTCGAGTGAGTTCTAGTTGAATTCTTTGCATTCACTTACGCACAAATATCCTCGGGAAAGGTCTCGGGAAATCCGTCTCTTCCCTCCAGTTATGGGTTAAATAATAGGACATATTGGGTTGTATAGCCTTGGTTGGCAACCACTCTGCCGCAGAAAGCAATGGCAACCTACTGCGGGATAACCTTCTGCCCAGACAGTCATGTCTCTTTCGAGACATGATCGCCTAAAGCGTGTATCACGTATGGCATCTAACTGACTGACGAGTGGGATTAGTATCTATATAGATGGGTTACCGCTTCGGAATACTAGGTTTTCTAAGCTTGATCGTTTTCGAGCTAAACCCTTGATTAAGCGTACTAAGCGCCGGCGCGAACTATAAACATGCGCGTTGTAGTGCCGTGGGTATCGGCTCGGAACGAGAAATCGGAGAGGCGAGTTCGAATTCCACTTGAATTTGTTGCATTCACTTACACGCAAATACCCTTGGGAAAGTTATTAACCCATCTCTTCCCCCACCAGCTATGTGTTAAATAGCAGGGTTCTGTAGCATTGGTTGTCAACCGCAACAAGTAATGGCAAACTACTACGTCCGGTCTCTTGCCCCGAGAAGAGCATTTGGTTAGGCAGGTGGATGTCGGACATTCATGCAAGTTATCCGGGACATTGAAGCCGATGGCGAGCTATAATGGCTTCGAGGTTCTTCATCTCTGCGCAGAGAACATCGTTGTTTGTGATCAGGGAGCAGGATTTGACGAAGTTTCATTTGCGAAGTTTGCGTCTGTCTCTTCGGTAGCGTCCCTATGTCTCACAGGCGTATATTCGAGATTACAACAGCTCGGTACACCATGAGCGTGGCTTGTGCTAGCCCAGGATTGACAAAGTCTCTTGAAACTGTTCCTCATAATCTGCGTGAGCGGACTTAAATCGGTTATTTATTTATTTTTTTGTTCTCTTTTTCTTCGGATGCATTTGATTTTAGTATGCTATCAACAAATGGAAATTGTTCAGCATTTACTAGCTCCAGTCTATTGATGGTGAATTTGACTATTCAAGGTGGTGATTGACGTTCCGGTCGTGGTTGGAGTAGGACCTTGGTCGTTGTCACTATTAGAAGGGTTTCGTTACGCATGTACGTTCTGGAGAAGCTGTCCGCTGAGTTCTGAAGGCCATGGGCCAGGGTACAGCAGTCATCGGCGAATTGGAATATTCTATACTTCTCAGTAATTGCTCTCCCTGTTTCTGTTGAGTCGAACTGCACTATCCAACCCAAGAATTGAACTTGCAATAACTATGTCACCAATTTCATGTGTTAACGTTTTAATTCACTAGAAGAGACACAATGCCAACTACAGGTCAGGGTAACTAAAATCAAACAGGTGCAGAAGCTTAAATACCTGGGAAGAGTTCTAACAGAGGACGGAAAGTGTGACACTTAGATCCGAAGGAGAATTGGCATGGCCAAAGAAGCATTTCAAAAGCTAAGCATAGTATTGAGAGACAGGAAGATTTCGTTAGAAACAAAGAGTACTGGACTGATATCTGCCCTTCTATATGATAGTGAATTCTGGACAATCTCTTCAAAGATGAAGGAGAGACTTGAAGCAGCGGAAATATGGTTCTATAGAAGGATGCAAAGGATACCATGGACCGAACATGTGAGCAACGACAAGGTTTTGGAGAGGATAAAAGCGAAAAGGAAACTTATACTTAATATCAGGGAGAGACAGCTGAAGTTTCTGGGACAGGGAATGAGAAAGGAGGGCTTGGAGAATCTAATACTCACGGGACGGATAGAGAGAAAGTGAGACAGGGGTAAACAATGTGAATCATACTCGATGGGCTTGAGCAAGTAGATGGTGGAGCAGGCTTTGGGAGACATACGAAGAAAAAAGTGGCAAGGGATAGGGATAATTGAAAGTCCATGATCGCCTACGTCCTGAAAGGACACGGCACATAAAGATGAAGAAGAAGAAGAAGAAGAAGAAGAAGAAGAAGAAAGCTTATTTAAATAAATTTTTAGAGAGAAAGGCAATAAAATTGAATAATTGCGTCGATACCTGGTGTCTCTTCGATGGATACTTAAATCAAAAGAAGGTCGGAAGATAATCACAATAAAGATAAGGACATTAGTCCAATAGTAAATAATTATGAAAGTGTCGTTATTCATTGTCATGTTCTTTTTTTTAACCTCGGCTCTAATTTGAATTTTCCCATTCGTATATATTAATCAATCAGCGACTTTATTTGTAAAGACTTTGGAAAATTTCAGACAACTATGAATATAGCCTGTTACAAAATTTGTAGGAACCTTTTAGAAAATGATCAACAATATTTTTCTTCCTTATAATAGATATTTAAAAATTGTGAAAAAATATTTATTAACCAATAAATTCTTAAACTCCCGAGAGAATGTTTCCCTGTCGACTACAGTCATAGTTTTTTGGGGGTTTTTTTTGTTACTTTGTGGAACAAACTCCCAAGTGAATGTTTCCCTGTGAAACATAATCCAAGGTCAACAAATATCTGTCCTTCTCTCTATATTTTCCCTTACCCCTCCCTTATATTCTCACTCAGTAACCCTCTACCTGGAATGGCCGTTGGGCCTTGTATTTGATAGACTAGCAGTAAATAAAAAATAACTCTTGAGTCTGTGAACAGTTTTCGATAAAAAAAAAAGGATGAGTGTCTTCACTCTAATTTTTAATGTACCTGCTTTTATTTAATCTTTTTCACTGCTCATTGACTAACCGACGACGTCCCTGTCGAAACAGCTACAACTGTGTCCAGTCATTTGATAGGTTAGTATTTCGGTCAAAGCTAGAATATGCTGATAGGTCAGAAGGTTAAATGATAAAAAAAATCCAACTATTGGTACCTTGACGACAACAGAAGACGTCAATTCACTGACAATGACTACCGACGCCATCGTTATATCTTTCATCGAGATGATAATGACACCCGCCCACTTATGAATATTAATGAGCTGGTCGCTGAGTTGGAAAACAATTAAAGTTGTTTTTGTAAATGTGGGAAGACCAGTGGCATGCGTTAGGTTATTTTTTACGTTGTGGATTGATTGTGTCTGCGCTAGGTCTGAAAAGAAAGCTCCTTTTTTCGGATGAGCTAACAGATGAGTGAACGAATAGGGTTGACGTAAAAGTGATGGAAGAATGAAGAATTTTTTTCGATAAAATACGGACTATAGGGGGAAACCAGTTTTTTTATTTGTTTGTTTTTTCCTTTGATAATGAATTTCAGTAAAAAACAAATGGTTTCTTTTTTCTGGTTATAAGATTAAGAAAGTGGCTATTGGCGTTGAATTTTGCCTTTTATTCAATGAAAAGATTATTTATTTTTTAATTTAGTTAAATGTTATTTAATTTAATTCAATTCAAAATTAAATATTTTTGGCGGCAACTTGTGTCTTCGATGCAGGGAAAAAGTAAAATTTTTAAATGATTGTATCAATAGCATTTCCATTCTGAAACATAAGAAACATTTTTTGTGAGTTTATTAATCCCATAAAAATTATTGGATGCACATTGCATTTAACGGCTACCAAATGAGTAAAATACAGTATATATATATATATATATATATATATATATATATATATATATATATATATAGTGTTTCATTGTGTTAGTATATAGCGCCAAGGTTGTTATTTTTTAGTGGTTATTACTGATAAAATGTATGTTGGTAAACAGCCCTGACGAGTGAGAACATCATAACAGTTTCTTCACAAAACTTCGCAGACGACATGCATCTGCTATATTAAAGAGATACTTATGTACTTATATATATATATATATATATATATATATATAGCTCCCAATTAGTTGACCTATTACCAACCATCGCATGATGAAGTAAAAATTCATAGTATTGAAACATGATAGGTTTTGTGTAGCGATCTTGAATGTTTTTATTATAATCACTTATAATAAAAATATTATACTAATATATAGCTTTACCTTGTATTGGGCACTTTTAAAAAAGTAAATGATACGAAATATAGATTTTTACTCCATTTTAATGTAAGAAAATATATGTAAAGCCATAAAGATAATTATTAAAAGCGAAATTACTCGATTTAGAGTTAACTGGTTGTTGAGGATCACCCCTTTTTGTATACAAGAATGGACTCGCCTGATGTGTACGCATGATCCTACTTATACAGAGAACGTCAGTTGAGAGTAGTTTTTTTGGCGGGGGAGCTGGCTATATGGCCGGGAAGACCCACATTAAAAAGACCTTGTGTCACATCTCGCCTTAAGTGGGAAGGTGGTTAAATACCGTTGAGAGAGTAGTTTTAAAGCAGTTGCTTCGTTGGTCAGTAGGTTGGTGCAGAGTAGTTGGAGTTGTTTGGATACAGACTCATTACCCGATTCTACTATTTCATTTCAAGACTGTATATAATTATTTCTACTAATACTATTCCTTAATTGACTAACCCGTATTCCAGTTTGTATATTTTTGTTCAATATAACTTACATTTTCTATCTCCATGTCTGATCTTTTTTTTTAATTATTTTGTGTGGTTTCTCAACCGAAATCCACAAAACTGGTAGTGAAAGTAAGCGTAAACAGCAATGTAGCAGTTAATTAAGGTTAGATTTAAGGTATACATAATTAGCTAAAAGGAGTAGGATTATAAATTATAGCATATAGTAAACTGTTTGTGATAATTTTAGATATATTTAAGAGTGTGAATTATCTTGTAGTGTTAGTAAGTAGTAATTTCATTACTTTGGTTTGAAAAGTTAGTTTTTGGAAATTTAATTATATGATTTTTCTTTATAAGAAAAGAAAACATTTTTCATGTAACGATTTCTATGTTCTAGCTTTTGTTAATATCTTCCATTTTTTGTAGGAGTTTTATTTGCATATTTCAATTGCCAATAGTATTTAAAAAGTGAAGTTGAGTTACTATGAATTTTATTAATAAAGTATAGTTTATGCTGATAAAATTGCAAAATAAATATGCTTTTAGTAATTCCAATGTAATGTATGATAAGATTTGAACTTCCTGTAGTGGAAATGGTAGCTTGGTAGACTATAAAATCTGCAAGGCATTTATTTTGCAAAAGACATTCGTTTGAGTTACGACAATTGCAAGTATAAATATTATTGCCGTTATTTATAATAAGATGGTTTTGATTTCAATATCTTGTTATATTGTTTTAGGTTTTTATCGTTATGTTTTTATCATTTCCAGATTATCGGTGCAACTACAACCAAGTTTCAAGATATTCTAATTAAAAATTTTGCTAAAGAGTTTATTAGTTGGGAAGTGTTTCTAAATTATGTTAAGGAATTTATGCTTAACTTAGTATCAACCATTTGGTTCAATTATTTTTCTACTTCTATTGTGTTCGGTTTTATTATTTTTTGCTTATAATATTTACTATCATTGCAATTATAGCCGCTGTTTTTAAGGCTGTATTTTAATATTGACTGTGTTTAGAAAAATTGTAAGTTGAGGAATTGTTGTTTACTCTGTGTTCAACAGAGTATGTTATGTATTTTTAATAATAAGTGGTGGTTGTTTTTTTTAGGATGTTTGTAAATAAGGTTAGCATTATATTTTACGTAGGGTGAGTATGCGTTATTAAGCGAAAAACTGTAAACACCGTATATGCTTGCGTACAAGGTGGCTAGGCGTATATAAGACGACCCAAAAATTTTCAAATTTAAATGTATGTTTCTGGCTATATTCACCGTACTAGTCGACCCCACTCAAATCGTATTTTTAAAAGTATTGTATTAAATTTATTCAATAAATTCAGTGAGCTTATGCTTTCTTTTAACTCCGATGAAAATATGAAAAAACAGTGGGTAGATATTGCCAATTAACTACCACAATCTACAATACCTTAGAGTGCTTTCTGTGTTTTCGGGTATTCTCTTAAGGTAGCTTAAATGACTTTTCTTCGCTAACCATACACTAGTTTCATTGTTCTCAAATACGATCTTTAAACGGCGTATTGAGACACTAATTCAGCTGTGTTGTTTTGTTCACCATCATCGAAAACAAAAAGGCGAGTTATTGTCAATTCAGTTACCGCTAACTTAACCATAATTTACCCTGTACATGTACCGTTACTCGATAATGATTGCAGGATTTACCATCTTAACAACTTACCATAAACCACAGGATTTAAGTTTAAAATCGTATAACTAGTGCATAAAACGGCCCCCTAATTTTTTTTTTTTTTTTTGTCTAGAGTTTAATATTAAAAGTTTGCCTTGTATACCAATATACACGGTAGACAATACATTTTGGTAAAATAGCAAATGACGGTAGTTAAAGTATACCGAACCCCACTAAAAAGTTATATTATTCATGAGTTCGGCTATTCTATTTTAGAGGTTTCACATTTATAGCATAGCAATTTTTATCTTTTAGAGGTGCCGGTAAAGAGGCACACAGAAAGGATTAAGTTTATTTTTATGAAAATTGATTCGCGTCGGGAAAACTCAGGTGCGTAAAGAATGTTTGTTATTTTATTGCTATTTTATTTTGGTTTCGTTTTCGATTTCGTGTGTTTTTCCAGATCATGTCAAAGAGACTGTTGAAGCCTGGGGCAGACTTGAGCGGTACCATTCACCCGAAAATATTTCAAACACACGGTAGCTTCTTTCATCATCCAGCGACAAAGAATGACTTCGCTTCCCTGAAGCTAGATTTTCAGACGTCGTGCTCCAAACATAACAGGATATATATATATATATATATATATATATATATATATATATATATATATATTTGTGTGTGTGTGTGTGTGTGTGTGTATTATGTTTGGAGCGCGACGTCTACAAAATCGCTCTCTCTCTCTATATATATATATATATGTTTTTCTTTGTATGTGCTTTACGCATATTTTAACTTTAACATATTATACACACACACACACACACACACACACACACACACACACACACACACATGTGTGTGTGTGTGTGTGTGTGTGTGTGTGTGTGTGTGTGTGTGTGTGTGTGTAAAACTTCAGATATAACTAAAATATATATAGAGAGAATTTGGGGAAAATTGTAAAAATTTAAAAAGATGTATCAGTGAAGGCAAAAGGGATCTTATACACAACAATTTATAAAATGCATTAATCATACATAGAAATAACATCAATCACAACTTTGATCTAAAGAATGCCACACTTACTTATATCAATATATGCATCTGCACCCTGGATTTTTTCAAATATCTCTGTTCCTGAAAGAATTACTCTTTCCAAAGCCAACATAATGACAATAAAAATGTTTAAAAGATTAAAACAAAACTCTTAACTTCGAAGCCTTTTATTATTATTATATATATTGTTACGTGTTAATCGTAACAAAAGAAAAAATAAAAACGATTGACCAAAACTCAGAATTAAAATACAGACAAATATTTAATTTACAAAACATTAGATAAAAATATTTACAAATATACAGTATAGAAATAGAAAATAGAAAACGTATAGTTTACTACTGGTAGGCGAAGTGTTACGAGGAGAGAAGGGGAGGGAAGGTGTCAAATATCTTTACCCAGTTAAGTTGGCGTGGAAGTTAAGTTCTATACCTTTTGGAAATCCTTAAATGCGTATATAAAGACTAATTATTCGTTTGGTCAATGAAAGAGGTAAAAATATGTATTTACCCAGATAGTTCCATGAGGTTCTTTTTTAGGTTTTAGTTGTTCAGACTTTTCTGTGAGATTCTCTCAGATGGATATAAATCCTTGAATCATAACCGGGATTGATATGCCAGTAAATCCTTTTAACAACTCTTTAAAGTTTTAGTTTGTCGTCGACTTTACTCAGGGAGATTCATTCGGTTGGATATAAATCCTTGAATCAAAACCGGAGCTGATGAGGTCAACCCATCCTGCTATCAACTAATTACTCACTCCCCAAACCTATTTTTATACGGGCTAACACCTAATTTGCATATTTCTAGAACCTTTCGAATTCTCTAGATTTTACTGGAACATTCTGGCATCTTTCAAACGTTCTATTTCTAATTTCTTTATTTTTACGACTACTTCATGAATTAAAGCTTTTTTGAAATAACACGTAGGACTCAATAGAATCCTTTACTACGACTTTTTAGACATTATTGTTAGTATTTGTTTATATAAAAGTATCCTCCTTACAATAAACTAGTTATTTTGCTTTAATGAAAAATATTGAAAACTTCTACAATATAATTGTATTGAACACTTTTTAATACAACTGTGTACTGGTCTAATTTACTTATGACCCAAACAAAATTTACTAAATAACTAATTATATATATATATATATATATATATATATATATATATATATATATATATATAACATAAATTAGTACCAAACGAAAATAATATAAATGATAATTTCATAACTTCAAAATAAAAGTAACTATATAAAATAAACTGTCAAAACTGCTCCTTACAATACATTGAGGAAACATGCTGAAATTTCAAAAAATGTATCTTTGAACAAAAAAGGATCTTATATACAGCAGTTTAGCAACTGTAATAATCAACTACAACATTGATGTAAAGAATGGCACACTTTCCAAAAGAGTAAGTAACTGCCTCAAGTAACATCATCAGGGGTTATGAGTGAGAAAAAAAAATTAAATGTGCTTTAAAAATAATATTGTTTCAGTATGTTGAAGATAGCGTGAACCGAACATATGAGGTTTTGGAAAGGATGAAAGCGAAAGAAAGCTGATGTTTAACATCAGGAAAAGACAGCTGCAGTTTCTGGGACATATAATAAGAATGGCTTGGAGAATCTGATACTCACAGGGCAGATAGAGGAAAAGAGAGATAGGGGAAAGCAGTGCGTGATATATTTGATGAGATTGAGTAGATAGCTGACAGAGCAGAGTTTGGCAGGGGTAACAAGAGAAAGGGTGTTAAGAGGGATAGGGAGATGTGGAAGGCTATAATCGTCTACGCCCTGGAGTGACAAGCCAAATGGAAGAAGAATATATATGCAAGTTGTTTATAAGAAATTATATTGATATATATTGGGGGATTAATTCTATATTATAATCATATAAACTGACTCTTCTCTTTGTGATCATGCTAATTTCTATATATTCATATTATAGATTTATGGGATTGAGCAATTGGATAGCAGAGCAGGGTTCCGAAGGAGTAACAAGAGAAAGGGTTTTAAAAGCTACAACAGATAGGTAGATGTGGAAGGCCCTGATCGCCTACGTCCCGAAGAGATACGGTACATAGAGGAAGAAGTTTAAAGTGTCGTTATGCTCTTGTTTTTAGCTTTTAAGTAAATCGGATGTGACTACGCACAGAACGTCATGTGACGCTTTCGCCTCATAAAACGTAATTAAAAAAAGAGATGTTCAACGTACAAATTGCCCAGTTCATACAGATAACAACACTGGTAATAGAATTAGTATATTAGCAAAAAATATTATTAAATTAAACAGACACAATTTTTTTTTAATTTAACAATATTGTTGAAAAGATGTGCGTCGAGGTGTAATTAATATCGACCCGGAATTAGAAACCGGAGAGTCAAATTCGTTTCTTTCACTTAAGCACAAACAAATATCCTTGGGAAATTAAATCCATCTCTTCTACCTCCAGCTATGGGTTGAATACCAGGACAGATTGAGTTCTATAGCCTTAGTTGGCAACCTACGACGGGAAAATCTTCTCCCTAGTAAGTCATACCTCAAAATAGACATGACCGCCTAAGCGTACATTATATATGTCACGTATGACAATTAACTGACTGTTGAAAATAACGATTGCTACCTAAATATACCGAATTTATAATGAATCTAGCTGAAAGGTAATGCCTCTTTATCAAAAGACTCTGAAAATCCCAGCCTGGTAAACTGAAATTATTCTTCGAGTGGATATCGGCTCGGAACGAGAAACCGGGGAGCCGAGTTCGAATTCCAGCTAAATACATTGTATTCACTTACGCGCAAATACCCTTGGAAAAGGTATTAATCCGTCTCTTCCTTCCAGTTATGGGTTAAATAGCAGGACAGATTGGATTCTATAGCCTTGGTCGGCAACCAGTCTACCGCAGAAAGCAATGGCAACCTACTGCGGGATAATGTTCTGCCCAGTCAGTCATGTCTCTTTCGAGACATGATCGCCCAAGCGTGTATCACGTATGGCACTTAACTGACTGACTGACGATATGAGTCTCTCTTCAAACAATCATGGCTCTTCACAACTTCCTGTCTTTTGTAGCTTTTAATAAAGTTTTTGTTTTCGTTATTTAACCTAAAACTTGCCACTCCAACCTCGCTAAGTACTTAATGCATTGTTTTTCTCTTGCTTTCAATCTGCCCTATGAGTATCAAATTTTCTATGTCCACTTTATTCATTCTCAACATCAGTCGCTTACTCCGCGTTGTTGCATATCAACATGAGATGTTAATTTGATAGCCTACACTTCCATGCGGGCTCAAGGCATATTGGAAGAGAGCGTTTGGAGATTTCTCTCAGCAGATTTCCAGTTCTTTCTGCAGCAGACAGGTTATCAACCAAAGCTGTATAATCCAGTCCCTCTTGCTATTAACCCTCTTCGAGCTGGTTTTGAATTCAGAGTTTCCTATAGCCGGTCTGTGTTGCTATTTTCCCATAAATGGAGGTGAGAGAAAGGGTATTAGCACGTAAGTGAATGTAATGAATTCGAGTGGAATTCGAACACGGCTCTTCGATTGCCTAATCCGACCCGCTAACTTACTTCTTCATATGAACTAGAAATTTCACCTCTCTATTCATAATGTTAAGTATAAGTGCCCTTTTTGCTTTCATTTTCTCTAAAACTTCGTTGTTTCTCCATGGTATTCTCAGCATCATATTTTTCAATTGGAGTAGATAGACTAAACTATCGCCCAGTTCACACACCACTCACGTCTATTGTACAGGTGAAGAGGCTCATCCCTTGTTCCCTGTTTAGGATGTGGTTTCCGGCTTTCTCCTTTCCAATCTTTTCACTCTTTTATTTATTTATTTTCAATTGGAGTAGATAGACTAAACTATCGCCCAGTTCACACACCACTCACGTCTATTGTACAGGTGAAGAGGCTCATCCCTTGTTCCCTGTTTAGGATGTGGTTTCCGGCTTTCTCCTTTCCAATCTTTTCACTCTTTTATTTATTTATTTTCAATTGGAGTAGATAGACTAAACTATCGCCCGGTTCACACACCACTCACGTCTATTGTACAGGTGAAGAGGCTCATCCCTTGTTCCCTGTTTAGGATGTGGTTTCCGGCTTTCTCTTTTCCATTCCTTTTACCCTTACGTAGCCCCCCTGTGCATCAGTGGCATTATCGCCTTGCTTGGGGTGATATGATTAAAAAAAAACTCACCACCCTTAGCATTTTTTTTTATTGGAGTAGATACTTAACTACTGCCCGGTTAACACTCCACCCACTTCTATTGAACAGGTGAAGAGGTTCATCCCTTGGTCCCTGTTTAGGATGTGGTTTCCGGCTTTCTCCTTTCCAATCTTTTCACTCTTTTATTTATTTATTTTCAATTGGAGTAGATAGACTAAACTATCGCCCGGTTCACACTCCACCCACGTCTATTGAACAGGTGAAGAGGCTCACCCCTTGTTCTCTGCTTAGGATGTGATTTCCGGCTTTCTCTTTTCCAGTCTTTTCACTCTTACGTAGCCCCCTGCGCTTCAGTGGCGTTGCCGCCTTGCTCGGAGTGATATGATTAAAAAAAATGTAGAACCACATTTCTGCTGCCCCAAATATTTTTATATATGAGGAAATTGTCCAACAAATTTCTCATTCATGTGCCGTGTCTCTTCAGGACGTAGGTGATCATGGACTTCCACTTGGCTCTGTCGCTTATTGCTCTCAATAATTTTTTCTCTTGGTACCTCTTCTAAGCCCCGCTCCGTCAACCATTTGCTCAGACCTAACAAGTACGTCTTGCGCTGCTTTCCCCGTCTCTCCTTCCATTTATCCTACCCTCTTTCCTCATTACGTGTCCCAGGAACCTCATTTGTTTCTTTCTGATATTAAGTATGAGTTTTCTTCTCGTTTGCATCATTTCCAACACTTCATCGTTGCATACGTGCTCTGTCCATGGTATCCCCAGCACCCATCTGTAAAACCACATTTCTGCTGCCGCAAGCCTTTCCTTCATCTTTGAAGAGATCGTCCAGCATTTACTTCCATACAGAAGGACAGATATCACATAGCAATCCAGCACTTTTTTCTTTGTTTCTCTAGTTCGAGAGCAAACTCAAAACAAAACAAAAACAATCAAACGAAGACTTTAAAACCAAAGAAGAATGTATTAACAAAGAGTGTTTGAAAATGATTTTTCAGCGCACCGTAAAAAAAGTTAAGTAAAATATTAAACAGTATTGGAAAGAAAGAAAGTCGTCGCAAATTGTATAATAAAGAAAAGATATAATACTAGCAGTATAGCCCGGCGTTGCTCGGGTGTGATGAAAGCTTTAAAACTAATCCATGGTCCTGGAGCTCAGGCTCTTTGGACGTTGGCACGAAATACTAAAAAGCAATAGTTGTTTCCAGTTAAAGTGAAACCGTAGACTGAAAGAAAAATGGATGTAAATCAAATTTTGATTTCCTGGTATCGATATCAAATAAGTTTTTTTCGTCGTAAACTGAATTTTGAAGGCTAAATAAGTCCTCTTAGTAAATGGTATCATGTCTGAGACTAAGAACTACAATTATACCTACTTAGAGCCAAACCCGAAGCAAAAACTAAAAGGGCTGAAAAAAATACAGACATACAGGCAGATAAACAGACACACACACAAACATCTAGCTTTATATATATATATATATATATATATATATATATATATATTATCAATTTTCTGCACTATTGTAAGAACTTCAACCTTGAAACTTCTGAATATCGTTTCTTATGTCTTTGTCTATGAGTGTATCAAATTTGATTAAAATCGAACCACTCCTTCTATAACCCGATTTTTTCGATTATCGATTTGCAATATTTATCGGGGGTACCTCGACACAAATCCTAGCTTATAGTACAACTGTGTAAATTTTAAAAAAAAATTTGGTTCAGCCGTTTCGGAGTCTATAAGTAACGGATGCACACACATAATCTTCTGTTTCATGTACCTTCAGGATGTTAGCAATCATACCTCTCCACAATTTCCTGTGCCTTATTCCACCATAAATTTACTCATGCCCATTGATAGATTAAGCGTTGTTATGCTTTGGCCCTCTTGCCTTCAATTTGTCCGGTGAGTATCAAATTTTCCAAGCCCTCTTTTCTCATTACGTGCGCTATGAAATTTCAGCTATCTATTCGTTTGAAGTATAAGTTTCCTTTTTGCTTCTGTTTTCATTAAAACCTCGTTGTTGCTGACATATTGAGTACGTGGTATTCTCATTATCCTTCTGTAGAACCACGCTTCCATTACTTCGAGTCTCATCTACACTGTTTAAAAAATAGATATTTCTACCCAAAAACTAAAATATAACTGTTAGAGTGTTAACAGTTGCTTTTTTATATCAATAGCGTATTTTTTTATGAAGATAAGCACGAATATTCTGCGTTTATAGTATATAACACTCATAGTAAGTGTGATATACTATTTTTATAGTAGCCATTAATACTTGTCTAATCTTAATTGTTGTATTTTGTTTTGTTTCACAATATATATATATATATATATATATATATATATATATACTCACAAAATATACATATATATATACTCATAATATATATATATATATATATATATGTGTGTGTGTGTGTGTGTGTGTGTGTGTGTGTGTGTGTGTGTGTGTGTGTGTGTGCGAGAAAAACAGAAACTGAAGTAGAAGAATCGGTTCCATTTAACTATTCCAAAAGAAAAAAAGGTGGAATGTAAATGCCAATCGAGTAGTAAGCGTAAATTTATGTA
The DNA here is from genome assembly GCA_037127315.1 of Ascarosepion bandense. Taxonomy (NCBI): domain Eukaryota; kingdom Metazoa; phylum Mollusca; class Cephalopoda; order Sepiida; family Sepiidae; genus Ascarosepion; species Ascarosepion bandense. Next base: position 1,397,420 of record JBBBDQ010000885.1, on the reverse strand, counting down.
GTCCAGCATCAGCGAAAAATGCTTGTCAGAGCAGTTGCCATGAAAATAATTGTAGAAAAGACAGAGGGAAGCCATATTCCGACGGTGAGAAAGTGGCGGAAGCCGAGATGCCAAGTCAGGATCTATTACACTACAGATCCTTTTTTGGATTTTGTCAAGAACAGGAGCACCCGACAAGATATGGTAACAATATTCAATATACTGACGAATGATCGTGAAAAATGGATTCTGCTCCGAAACAGTGACCCAACTCTCCTAGCAATAAATGCAGCGATGTAGTCATTCTACTTCAGGTCATTTGAGAGAGTGGGGCCAAGGAGGCTAATGTCATCCATTCTGATGGCTGGTAAGAAAGTTTCTCTATGGTGGTTAAAAGAGATCAGTTTCGTTTTGTAGGCATTAAAATTTACTAACCATTTTCTAGCGCAGTACATCATAAATTACAATCATTCTTTTCTTTTGCAGGTGATATGCGTTTTACCCACGATGCTACTTATACAAACCATATATTTGAAGTACATTGAATATGATGATAATATAAGGTACAGAGTGACCAAAAAAAAAAAACGGGAATTTTTTAAGTGTGTATCGGCAGACATGAGCATATGGCAGCAATGCGAAACAGTGGCCTCGAAGTAAACACTTTGCCATTTCAGTAACCATGGATCAGTGGAATGGGCAACAACGTGGAAAAGTTACAATCCTTCGTTAAATCTGAACCGAACATTTTGTCACACGTTCAAGAAACCTAGTTTCAAAAGGATGAAGCGACATCACACATTGCACGGCAGTTATTTGAGGCTGTGCGAGAATTGTTCGGTAACCGTGTGATCTCAAGATTCGGTAATGTTCCATGGCCCACTAGATCACCAGATTTGTCCGTTTGTGATTTTCTTTGTCAAGAGTAAAGTGTACACGACTCGACCTAGAACTCTGGATGAGTTAAAACAGAGAATTCAGGATGAAATTCACATCATACCAGCTTAGATGTTGCAGCGGTCAATGAGGAATCTCAACAGCAGATTTCAAGAATGCATTCGTAAATGCAGACGCTATCTACAGGACGTACTTTTTAAAAAATGAAAATTTCATCATTTTTCCTTAAATGACATGTTTTAAGGTCTCAATTACTTTGAAAAAAACATTTTTCTTTCATCACTCTTGGTTTTATTGAATTGTTAAAAGTTCCCGTTTTTAGGTAACCCTGCGCCTTGTGACACTATCTCCTGCTGATATATTTTTTGTTTGGTGTAATACAACGGAAAGAGAGGAATTAATATTAGTGGTATTATTAGTTGTGCTTTATTGTAATTCGCGATGTGAGCTTATGTAAAAAAAACTATATTAATACTATCATGTACTTGTAAAATTCGTTGAATAGAAAAATTAGCTAACAGCTGGGAAAGAAAGAGAGAAATATAATTCTTCTTCTTTCGTGTTCGAATCGAATTGTTTTGGGCCAGCTAAAATTTTGTAAGTAGCCATAACAAAATGTCAGGATTTACTTGATGAGGTCAGGTAGGGTTAGATCCTCCAACAAATGTTCCTGGGAACAGAAGCTATGAGATCGGAAGACTGATGATGCAATCGAAAGAAGACATAAGACATTACGTCATGTGAGCTGTTGATATTTCATTCGTCGAGCCATGGCACGCCACAAATCATGTGGGTAGAAAACAATCTCATTGGTCGAAGGCTTCGAGTCGGTTAGATCCCCCGAGAGGATTGTAGAGGGTTATAAAAAGAGAGACTTTAAAGAGAATTTGAAGAGGTCTATTACTTTAACGAAACTTAGAACAGACATTGTTATTTTGAAGATTGGAAGCTCTGAGATTTTGAAAACGAACTCTCTCTCACTCCTTTGTAAACTGGCATTCCGACAACTGTATTATCATTCTTACAACTGTATTATCTGCTCATGTGACGAATAATTGTTTTTTATAAAGACATTCTTCGTAACTCTCCAGGCGTGTTCGACCTCATTCATTTATTTAATTTTTTTTTTTTTTTTTGTGCCGTGTTTATTTTTAACCACAAGTGTAGACAAGTGTCCGGTCTGGTTCTGGTGGAAAGACGGCTACTGAATTTGCATAACGTGACTTTCTGAGATCAAATCACAACGTGAGCAGTGGTCCGTTGTTGCAATAGACGTCTTGAAGACCAGCTTTTGTGACGAGATCATCACGACCAGCAACAGCAGCCCAAAAGCGTCGACACAGCAGGTACCGTTTCGACATCATCGCAGCGGGATCCGTTCCCGAACCAGCGAGCGACCGAACCAACCGGCCAGCCGGGTGGCAGTGTCACAATTGGTGCCGTCATGACCGTCGACGAGAACAAGCGTCACAACCAGACAGCCCGGAGAAAATAGTGTTTAACAAAACACATTGTCCAAACACAGAAAACATATTGTTGACGTGTTCGTAGTTGATATTATTAAGTTTTGGATTTTTATTTTTTTCATAATTTATTTCCTGAAAACAAAAAATATATATAGAAAGAGAATCACATAAAAAAATTAGATAAAACATTAACCATAATGAAACCTGCAAGTATGTATATATATATATATATATATATATATATATATACTTGCAGGTTATATGTATATATATATATACATATATATATATGATAAATTATCAGCATACAGGCCTGTTTCACTGTAGCACAGCTCGTCAGTGAAGCTAGATTAAATGACCGCCTCAAACAAAGACCAAAACACGATTGATTTATCAGCAGCCAGATATTCACCTACCAAGCCATCGGAAGATTTCAAAGCGGATAATATATTTACACCAATGTAGATTCGCCAGTAGATGAAAGTTCTCAATCTCGAAAGATATATATATATATATATATATATATATATCAGACTTTCATTACAGTCTCTTTTCTGACATTTATTTAAACTTATTCCAAATACTTAATACTATATATAAATATATATAATATTATACCTATATATATTTCATATATAATATTATATATATATATATTCCAGCGTAAAAATGGCATTCCTGTTTCTTTGTTTCCAGAAAAAAAAATAATTCCTTGAAAATGGTTTAGCTGAAAGCTTTCGAGACAATAAAAACTAAAAACAATTTCTTTGAGCTCTTGGTTTTCAAAATTTACTAAATATTTTTGTCTGTAATATTTAACGAAACATGCATAAAAGAAATATTGCTATATATAGCATAAAAACTTATGTATGTATGTGTGTGTGTGTTTTATTTTTAATCATATCACACCGAGCAAGGCGGTAACGCCACTGATGTGCAGGGGGCTACGTAAGAGTGAAAAGATTGGAAAAGAGAAAGCCGGAAACCACATCATAAACAGGGAACAAGGGATGAGCCTCTTCACCTGTTCAATAGACGTGGGTGGAATGTGAACCGGAGGGAGTGGGAATATTGGGAGGAGAATGGAGAATGTGAGAGAGAATCAATAAATGTATGATTTAGTACTTGACTGTCAATATCTTAATATGTTGCAGTGTCTTGAAGTAGTGACCTACCAGTAAGAAGCGACACATCTTCAATCTCTTACGCACCACACCGTGTAGTCATTGTTGACCTGTGTCACATCTTGAAAGTCATTTCGTACACCAAGTGCTGTGCTTTCGCCATTTTCAATTTTGTCAAATCAGAACCAGTTTTCTTCAAGCATTGTACTTCGATTCGACGACTTTGACAAACCCACCTCCGGTTCCATTCGGCACCAAAGACTTTTATCGGTTCAGTTCTTCTGATTGAAATTTGAATATTTTTTCCTCTTTTTCTTTGTTCTTCGTTTTCTCATATTTCGGAGTGGCAAGATGAAAAAGATCCGTTTTTGATCTTTTGCTTTGTTCAAATTTAAACATTGAGTTGATGAAAATAACTCATTTTCAAACAAGTCTTGTTCCGCATAGTTTCCTGAAAATTTGTCCTTTTTTTTTTTAAGAATTATTTTATCTTTATTGTCTGTTCCATTCGCTTCTCCTCTCACACACTTTGTCTCCTTCGATGTATTCTACAAAAAAGTTACAGACGTGTTCACTAAACTTGAATAATATGAGCGTAGCATAACGGGTTACAACTCGAAAAGAGAAATCGGCTAACCAAGTTCGGATTTCGGTCGCGTGCGTTAAGTTAAATACCGCAGAAGTACCCTTGGAAAATTAAGAATATATCTATTCTCTTTCTCTACCATTCTAAGTGTTACAAAGTTGAGCTAAGACAGTTCTTGTGGTGATAATCAGTTTCGGAAAAGGAAAACTGAATTAAAAACTAGTCATTCTACTTTTCCCTAGAAACGCCACTGCGATAAATTTTGGTACCCCTGCGAAGCTAATGATTTTTATTTTTACTATAGTTCGCTCAAAACAAGGTCCAAGAGCCACTCACGGTAGAGAGTTACTGAAAAAAATGTACGCGTAAAAGTAGGGGTAGGAAATTAAGATTACGAGGCTATAGTGAATAACGATTGACTTTAATCTTGAAATAGTTGCGATTCAGGGAAGTATCCACTGTAGGTTCTTGGGAAGAGTCTTTCAGAGTAGAACGCCCTTCTCACGCAAGTAATAAGGGTGATTCAACGCTGTGCCGGTAGCAGTAAAGGTTTTGGCTGTAAGGGTGACACTAAAGAATGGGGCTTGTCCATGGAAGTAGCGATAGAGAAACATGTGGTTTGCAATGTTTCGTTTGTGAGCAAGGGGATTGGAGAGATTAGGAAAAATGTCATAAAGCCGCGTAACCACTTTTGATCTTCCGCCAAGGTAAGAAAGAGAAAATTAGGTAGCTCCAAGCAGCATTAGTCCTTTTTTTTGTCTGGTTTTGCTCTTGTAAATCCAAAGCTTGGAAAAAGAAGTCAAGTATATTCTGAGAAACTACCTATTTTTCTGAAATATTGGATCATATATACAAGTTTTCTATTAAGAAAGGACCCAAAAAGATTGCAATTATTCTTCGTGACCTGCGCAGCGAGAAAAAAAATTCACCAGGTCGGTTTTGGAATTATTAAAACCTCCCCGTCTTGATCTGTTAGTACTGGTTCAGAATAGAGATCAACTACCTTTCTCTGATAATTATAATATCCTAAGTATCGCTCAAATATATGGTATTATCTGCAAAGATATTTATTGACGATATGAGAATGGTCATAGACAAATCGTTAAAATGGCAAAAAGAAAGAAGGGAGCCTTGAGTGCCGCTTGCACTGATGGCATGAGCTTCAGAAGACTGTCTATTAACTCGAGAGTAAGAGCGTGACAATTGCGTTGACGTGACGTGGTGTGATTCACTAAGCGTCATTGACATGTGGTGATGGGTGACTAGAATAGATAGACTTAGAAAGAGTTCTTTTTCAAAGAGACTCACTTTAGCCGTTATTTTTTTTGTGTGTGTCTGATCTATTTTGGGACAGCTTCTACGAAGTGCAGAAGATAGCTATGAAGTTGCTGGTTGTGGAAAAAATTCAAACACTTACAGTTCATGAACGACTTTATCAAAAGCAAATAGGCTCCAGATTCATTGATTCAGATGGTCGTCACCTCAGTGAGGATATTGAAATGTAACTTGAAGTATCAAGAGAAACGAAAACAAAAGTTAAATGAGAGTATTTCAGACGTGTAAGGAAAATTCTTGTAATAAAATTAAATGGTGGCAATATCAATTAATACCGTGTCAATATCCTGCTAAGCTATTCTGCAGTATTCTTAGATTGGAATAATATGGAATTAGAGGAGATGGGTAGAAGAATACCTAAATTGAAGAATATATATAATGCTCTGAATCTAAAAAGTGTTGATAGGCTGTATAGTTCAATAAATAGAGTGGCAGAACGGTAATGAGGTGTTGAAGAAGTTGTGTCATTCGTTGTTCTGGGACTTGAGAACTGTGCAAAGCTTTCTCATGAATTGCTTCTGACAGCTTCATGTAGAGTGTACGGAATTTGGAAGGGTAAAATGTGCTGCCAGTGATGTGGCAACGAAACAGCATGAGACGTTAAAAGAAAAGAGGCTTCATGGGCTTTATTTTCAGCTGACACAAAGCCACATTGAATATGAGACTTGACTCGGGATAAAAAAAAAAAAAAAGAGAAAAAGGAGAACGAGTATTTGAATCCCGGAAACAGGCCATCAGAATGAATGCAACCGAAGCAAAGATAAATGGATCACAGGAAGAAAGCAAAGGCAGGATGTGTGGACAAGTTGATGAGCCAGTTAATTACACTCTATGAATGTCTCAAATTGATGTAGACGGTGTATTTAGTGACGGTAGAAGAATCCCATTAGGAAGTATACCGTAAAGTTTGACTTCAGTATAAAAGACAAGTGGTATGTACATCAGACAGAGGAAGTGAGAGAAAATAACTGTTAAAATATATTACGGCACTTCTCAATCCAAGCAGGCTATGTCATTGAGGCACGATGAACCGGAATTTTGTTTATAGACAATGAGTATAGCACGTGGAAAATTATTGACTTTCATTATTGATTCCAGTGCTGTTCTATATGATAAAAATCAAACTCTTAAATAACTGAGATTATATATATATATATATATATATATATATATTATTAGTCATCCAAATACAAGCCTGTTTTGCTGTATCACAGCTCATCAGTGTGGCTAGACATCCACTTGCTTCTAGCCGTTTTGGTGACAGTCGGAGTGCCTACTCCCTAAGCTATCGGCTCATGGAATGAGAGAGAAGGAAATTATAACGTGTTATATATACGGTGCATACACACGCCAGCCACCGGGAGAAATCAGTTCATTACTGAAAAGTAATGCGTAAATCACACACACACACACACACACACACACACACACACACACACACACACACACACATATATAGTGTTCAGTTGGGACGTTGCTTAGTGCCAAGATTGTTGTTTTTCAGTGGTTTACTGCTAAAAAGATATTTTGGCAAGCAAGTCTTTTTTTCAAGAAGTGCTCGATATCAAGATAGAGATAAACAAAGCGTTAGAAGAATTAATGTGGAGAAGTTTGTCACTTAACTGAGCAGAGTCACGCCGACTTCGAAGTTTCCTGAAGGTAGCACCATGATGACCTCACTTTTTAGGACTTTTCATTTTTCAATCTGGTAATTGAAAATTAGAGTGCTCAGTTTCAGGGATAGAGCGTATGCATATCAATAACTTGATTGAGCGAAGACAGGCCAAACAAAACATGAAACTGACTGTCGCCTTTGAGTGTTGACTACAATGTTTACTTGCAAATGAGCTAGAAACTAAACAATAATTAGAAAGCCTATATATATATTATTACATTGACTCCTTCGTCATTATCTGGATTACTGTATTTAATTTTCTGTGTAATATCTTTTATTGTAAACGTCTTTTCTTTTATAAAGGGATTTTTAGAAAAAGATGTTTTTGGAAAAGATTTTTAAAAAAGGAGAAATGTTTTAAATTTGTTTAGAATTTTTCTGTCAGCTAATATATGTGAATTTAAGTATAATATCTGTCCCCAATGTTTATTATTTTTTCTAAATTTATTTCTTTGTTTTTGTTTCTCTTTCCTTTTCCTTTTTGTGAACATTATGCGTGTGTATTCATATTGTATATGTTTATAGTTTTTTATGTCTGGTTCAAATGATATAATGTTCACTTACCTTGTCAAAAACTGTCATTAGAATAGTCAAAGTGAATTTAACTTTTACTTTTATTTTCATACGGTTCAAATCGGGAAAATAATTTTTAATAAAAGTTTTGTGATGAAAATGTTTTCAAAATTAAAAAATAATTCTTATTTTTTAAAGAATTTTTGTTAGCTGTATGGGCTCCTGTTCACTTTCTCTTTAACCTTTTTCTTCTTTTCCACTTTTTTCTGCATATATTTCTTCCAAAATATGTGCGTGGATAATTTTGTCTGGGTGTTGTTTTGGGCGTGTATATTCCTTGCGTTGTGCGTTATGGTACAGTGGATATCGGCTCGGAACGAGAAACCGAGGAGCCGAGTTCGAATTCCAATTGAATCCATTGTATTCACTTACGCGCAAATACCCTTTGGAAAGGTATTAATCCGTCTCTTCCTTCCAGTTATGGGTGAAATAGCAAGACAGATTGGGTTATATAGCCTTGGTCGGCAACCAGTCTACCGCAGAAAGCAATGGCAACCTACTGCGGGATAATCTTCTGCCCAGTCAGTCATGTCTCGAAAGAGATATGATCGCCCAAGCGTGTATCACGTATGGCACTTAACTGACTGACTGATATTCCTTGCTCCCTTTTGCGTTTATATAATTCATTTTTAATTATTTCATGTATGTGTGGTTTGATTCCTTAGTCTGTATTGAGTTATATGTGTGATTCTCAATTTATTTCCGATTTAAAAACTCCTCTTTTTAAAAACCGTTTCTATTTTTAAATATTCGGGGTGAAATTAACAATTATTTATTCATCAACGGTCTGAACGAGGTAACTGATTTTTTTTTTCTTGTTTACATTGCTGAAATAAATTCTGGATTTATAATTTATTATGTGTTGTGCTTTCCTCTCGATATATTTACTCTGGAGGATAATATCCATTGAGCTTTCAGTTTTTATTCTCTCCATTTTCACGGGTTGCCACACACACACACACACACACACATATATATATATATATATATATATATATATTTACAAAGGTTAGTTTTTCTGGCAATTTTTATCTCTTAAATTACTCAGTATTTTCTTAATGTGAAATGCCATTAAGAACTTTTTATTCCTATGACGGTGTGATTTTGAAATGAATTAAATTTATAAATTAATTTTGCATGCGATAAAACTAATATAATCAATTCAGAAACCATCTTTTTGGCGCTAGTTTTAAAAATACATTTTAAAAATCAAGTAAGATTTGGAACACCATATAAATGCAGATTAGTCTGGCAAAGAGATTAACTGAATTTTGATCTAATATTTTCAGTGTATAAGTTTGAAAGATGCAATTAACATGCACCACTTAACTAAATGTTTAAAAAAATTAAATTCTGATACAAAATAAATATTTGTTGGTTACAATTAGACTTATTGTTTTTTTTTTCTTTTTTTTTTTTGTACAAAAGTACAAAAGGTGTGTGCTTTCTGGGTCTATACTGTTAAGCTACTTGTATATTTGGAGAGGTTAATATTTCATTCGTGAATAACATTCCAGATTTCAGGTAGAGACGTTAGATGTACAGAGTTGAAGTAGAATTTAGAAGGGACCCGAAACCCAAGGTCAAACAGGAAAGAAGGTGTAAACCTCTACTCCTCCTCAACTGGTGTTGATGATAAGGCGAACCTCGCGGCTGAGCTTGAAAATGACCGCCAATCCGTGGTGGATTGGGGTAGGAAATGGCTCGTAAAATTCAATTCTTCCAAAACGAAGCTGCTGTCAATTAACCACCACAGACGACCGCACCTCCCTCCCATTAGCATGGAACAGGCATGCCTCCCAGAGAGTAAATCACTACGCCTGCTTGGCCTGACACTCTCAGCTGACCTCAAGTGGAATGACTACGTCGAATCCATTGCTAAATCCGCTGCTATGAAAGTTGGCTCTCTGTGCAGGGCCCGGAAATTCTTTCCGCCTGAATCTATCCTGCACTTATCCGCCCGTGTTTTGAATACTGTTGCCACATCTGGTCGGGTGCCCCTACTATTCTCCTCGGGCTTCTTGACAAAATACAGCGAAGAATCTGTAACGTGATTGATACCGACTTAGCTGACCGCCTGCAGTCACTCTCCCACAGTCGTGACGTGGCTTCCCTGTGCCTCTTCTATAAATACTTTCATGGCTTCTGCTCTGATGAACTTAAATCACTGGTGCCCCCTAGGTGTGAGTTTGCACGAGATACTAGATTAGCAACTAGGTCCCACCCTTTTACAGTGAAACCGATGAAATGTAACCGCAATTTCTACTCCAACAGCTTCTTTTCTCGCACTTCCCGCCTGTGGAATTCCCTTCCGCATGCTTGCTTCCCCGACGGCTATAACCTCCAGGAGTTTAAATGTAATGTCAATAGACACCTCCTAACACACTAACCCTCCCATTCTCTCCAACTCTCCCCCTATGTACATCTTAACTCGTCTATCGCCCTGTGTAACCTCCTGCGCTATAGTGGCAGTGGAATGCCTTGCTTGGGGTGACATGATTAAAAAAAAGTCGATAGAAAATCCTGACAGAGGAAAAAAGTTAATTACTGACTAAAATTTCGGATTTCAGACTTATACGTCAGAAGTATAGATTTGAAGGAACCGGAAACCAAATCCTAAACAAAAAGCAAGAGGTAAACCTCTACTCCTGTTCAAAAGAACCCGGAAGGAGTATGAACCTGACTATAGACAAATCTATCTATTTCCACTGAAGAAGAAAAAATATAGTAAATACAATTTCAGAGTTTGCCAACATATATGTGTTTAAACAAACACGCACACCCACAGTCGACCATACCCACTCACTTACACACAATAGACACAGACACATACACACACACATACACGTACACGTATACACACATACTTCTTCTTTATTAAATGCAACTGATGAACATGTAGCTTACTGTTAGGGTTTATTTTTAATTAATTTTCGGTTTCATAAAATTATACGTATGTTTTTACTTTCACTTTTACTTTCACTTTTGCTTTCAATATCTTGAAGCTTTATTTCCTTTAATGTATTCTATTTTCTTTTTCATTTCAGTTACTTTTAGTCTTTTTTTATTTCGCTTTAATGTTTCCTATTTTATTCTTAATTTCGATTTTATATTTTAGTTTTCTCTCCTTCTCATTAGTAATTCCCTGTGTTCTTTTCTTCATCTGAGAAAAAGGAAAACTCAAACAGCACATATTGTTTTAAAGAACGAATAAGATAAAAAAAAGCACGCCATGATTGTATTTTGTTTCTCGTCTGTGAAAATGCAAGCATCAATGTCTTTATCATCTTTAAATTATTTCAACTCTTGGTTGTGTACCTAATAGTTCTGGAAGCAGGTAGGTTGATGATATTCTTCTCATCAAAAGATGAAAACCTTTGTGCTGCGACATCAATCAAATGGACCCAAAGAGAATACGTTTCTTTATGAAGACTATTTTTGACATTCTACCAACGCCTAACAACCTTAAATTGTTGAAGTCAACAATGCCCGTCAGAAGGTTGCTAGACTAAAGCGTGAACACGCGGATCTCGAATATTCTTTAAAAACCTTCTTTTCTTCTTCTATGTGCCGTGTCCCTTCAGGACGTAGGCGATTATGGCCTTTCACATCTCCATATCCATTGTAGCTCTTAACACCTTTTTTCTTATTCAGTGAGTCAGGTAAGTGCCATACGTGATACACGCTTGGGCGATCATGACCGAAAAGAAGATTTTCTCGCAGTAGGTTGCTATTGCTTTCTGCGGTAGACTGGTTGCGAGTCAAAGCTATAGAACCCAATCTGTCCTGTTATTTAACCCATAACTTAAGGAAAGAGAGGGATTACTAACTTTCCCAAGGGTATTTGCGCGTAATTGAACGCAAGGAATTTTCTTAATACCCTTCCCATACCTTGGTCTGCCATCTCTTTTCTAAACTACATCATGTATGTTAAGCGTTGATTTCACGTTTCTCTCTATCCTTGGGGCACTTCGACGTCGTGTAATGGTTAGCAAGCTTGTCTCGCTAGAACCTATTACAAGTGGGTAGTGAATTCGATCCTCACAGGCTACCCCATATTTTCGACCTTGTGCCACATCTAAGCGACGCTCTTTTTACCTCCATCTCTCATGTGAGAATGAGATTCTCCAAGTCATCCTTCTTGATTGCATGCTCGAGAAATTTACGTATGAAAAAAAACATCTAATCTAGTATTGTTTTTTTTAATTACAAATTTCCTATTGATTTTTTAATTATTATGAAATATTGCTCATTAAGGAAAAATTTCTTACTGTTGCCAAATTACTGTTGTTTACATTTCAAGCTGATAAGGATTCGTAGAAGATGCAACAAGAGACGTTCCTTAAATAAGTAATTAAAATCTCTCGAGGCTAAACTAGTAGCAGTACGCGTCGGCTATAGGAGTGGTTTCTCTGCGGGAAAGAGGATACATGTTTGATTCCTGTCAGAAAGTGCAATTTATCTTTAGTTTAATTCTTAGGTCGTCTGTTATTAATTTCGCGATTTAAGAAACATTAAATCCTCAAAAATTTTACAAAATAGTGTGGGATTCAAAATAATATATATATATATACAAATTAATAAGGAACGGAAAAATAATTGCAACGTTCAAAGCAATCATTTAAAACATTGCTCAATACAACAATAGAGCAATAAAAACGTTTATTATGAACTACTTGATGAGACATTGTTCTTTCAATGTCGAAATAAAATGTACAATTTTGTACAGCATAATTAACTATATATATATCGTGTTAAGTTGTCATAATACTTAGTCTCAAGATTGATACAAAGTGGTTACCCTCTGATTTTTGAACAAATATTTACATGGGAACTGCTTTGACAAGATTTCCCCTGCTAACCCGATATATATATATATATATATAGATATATATGTGTGTGTGTACTATATCCGCAGATAGATCTATTTCGCTCATCAGTACGGCTTAGACTCCGGTCGCTTCCTAACCCAGGATTGAAACCCGACCGAATTGACGTCAGTCGGCAAGTCTACCCCTAGGCCACGAGCGACCCGTAGAAGAATTGCTGGCTTTTTAGCGCGTATAAACACGCGTAATAGCTAGGGTGCTCCAATTCATTATCGAATGAGCGGTGCATGTTGCTACCGGGGATATACCGTATCTAAAATAGACTCCCAATTTTTATTTATTTAAACACGATCTAATAGGTTTATTAGTCTGCCCTTTGGGGAAATCCAAGTTAAGATTGTGTGTCCTTTCACACGGATCAAACCTACGTCTCAGGACATACTTATAAACTGAATTTTTATGTGAAAGATTTGTGCAATTGTTGGTGAAGCGTTGTTCTGTGTATTGACAAAAAAAGAACGATGCGTAAATGCGTGAGTAGCTACTGTTTGTAAAGTCTACCATTTCTCCACAAAGCTCAGTCGCCATATATATATGTATATCTGGATGTGCGTTGTAGTGCAGTAGATATGGGCTAAAAAAGAGAAATCGGAGAACCGATTTCGATAGAATTTCTTGCATTCAATTTCACGCAAATGTCATTTGGAAAGGTATAAATTCGTTTCTTCCCTCTAGCTATGGGTCAAATAACAGGACAGATTGGGTTCTATAGCCTTAGTTGTCAACCAGTTTACCGTAGAAAGTAATGGCAAACTGTTTCAGAAAATCTGCCCAGTCAGTCATATTTGCCCAATGGTGTATCACGTACGACACTTAACTGACTAACTGATATATATATATATATATATATATATATATATATATATATATATATATATATGTAACAGTTGTGGAACTCGCAATTTTTTTGACCTGCTGTTCATGCATTTACTTTTATAAAGAGTGCTCGTTTATATATATATATATATATATATATATATATATATATATATATATATGAATTACAAGATACATATTTATATATATAATACTGAGATGAAAATTCAACAGATAATTAAACAATTATAAATACAGAATTTATTTCGACAGTTTTAAAATTTACAACAGGCTTCTTTCAGACCATAGAAAATAAATAAATAAATGTTAATTTCACTCAGAAATTAACATTTTTAAAAAATGTCTTTTTACCAGACTGAAAATAGGTGCGGTGAAAAGGAACATTGTGTTAAAATTTTAACCGCAAGTATCAAATTTGACAATACGTACATCAAATTTGACAATACGTACATCAAATTTGACAATACGTACATCAAATTTTACAATACGTACATCAAATTTGACAATACGTTCATCAAATCACACTAAAAATTGAGAGAATATTTACGGATACAAAAAGAAATAGATATAGTCATCCACAAAATAAGCACACAAAAAATAACACCCCCCCACAAAAAATGGGGATGGAAAGAGATAAAAAGACAGATAATATACTTAAAAACACAAATGAACAGCTATCACAAAATTTTTTAGAAAATAAACATTTTTTTTTTTCATTTTTAAAAATTTTTTAGGAATTTAAAAAAACATATCCTTTGTTAAAAACCGTTTTTTTTTATTCTAAATAAAATTAAAATTTCTTTATTTTTCCACGGTCTGAACGAAGCATATTGTAAATTTTCCAATAAAATTCCAATAAAAGATTTATAACCGTTGAATTATGTGCTGAGTTTTCTTCTCAAGATTTTATATTGCTCAGGATATATCCATTGAATTCTCTGTTTTCATCTATTTAATATTTTATATTAATTAGATAAAATATTTTGCATTATCCTTTCTGTTTTTACTGGCTTCCCGTTCTCATATATATATATATATATATATATATATATTGTACTTAATTGTACATACTTTTAAATACTTTGTCAACAGATAGTAGCATTTATTTCAACAGAATTTACTGGTCATTACCGTGAGTGCCGAATATATTGAAGAGTGAGTTTTGCATACCAACCTTAAGATAAATTCCCGTTTATTTTAGTCAGTTAAGTGCCATATATGATACACGCTTTGGGCGATCATGTCTCGAAAGAGACATGACTAACTGGGCTGGATTATCACGTTATAGGCTGCCATTGTTTTCTGCGGTTGACTGGTTGCCAGCCAAGGCTATAGAACCCAATCTGTCCGATTATTTAACCGATAACTGGAGGAAAGTGACAAATTAATACTTTTCCTAAGGGTATTTATGCGTAAGTGAAAGCAAGGAATTCAACTAGAATTCGAACTCGGTTCCTTGATTTTTCGTTCTTAGCCGATATCCACTGCACCACAACGCACCCCACCCCCGTTTATTTAGTAAATTAAAAGTTAAAGGTAGTCTCTTTTTAGGACATATTATTTTATAAGGAACAAAGCAACATTAATGAAACCTAAATCAACAATAATGCAACGTCAGTCTCTAACGAGTACCCAGATTACGCTGTCTTTCTACCGATGATAAATAATATATATATATATATATATATATGTGTGTGTGTGTGTGTGTGTGTGTGTGTGTGTGTGTGCAATTCACATTTACTCGGTTGTTCAGGTGTTTCATTGTAAGAGTGCCTCTTCTTTTGTGTGCTGTGTCCCTTCAGGATGTTGGCGATCATGGACCTCCACTTACCCCTAACCCTTGTCGCTATTAAAACTTTTTCTCTTGGTATCTCTCTGAAATCCTGCTCTGCCACCCACTTGATCAGACCCATCAAGTATGTCTCACGTTGCTTTCCCCTTCTAACCGCCCCGTGAGTATTGGATTTCCCAAGCCCTCCTTCCTCATTACGGGTCCCAGAAACTTCAGCTGTTTCTTCCAGTTGTTAAGTATAAGTTTCCTTTTCGTTTCCATCCGCTCCAAAACCTTATCGTTGCTCAAATCTTCAGTCCATGATATCCTCAGCATCCTTCTGTAGAACGACATTTCTGTTGCTTAGAGTCTCTCCTTCATCTATGAGGAGATTATCCACAATTCGCTGCTATATAACAGGACAGATATCGCATAACATTTCAGCACTTTTTTCTTTGTTTCCAACGAAATTTTCCTGTCTCTCAATACTCCGCTTAGCTTTTGGAATGTATCTATAGCCATGCCAGTACGCCTTCGAATCTCAGAGTTGCACTTCCCTTTGTCAGAACACTTCCCAGATATTCAAATTTCCCTACCTACTTGATTTTAGACTCCTCGAGTTGCAATTAGCAGTCTGGGCTCTTCTTTCGGCCGATGACCATGCATTCAGTTTTCTTGTAGTTAATCCTTTCTCATCACTTTCCTTCGCTACATTCGTAGTTTCTTGTAGTTTTTTCCGTGTCTGCATATCTTATATTGCTAAGATTGTGAATTTCAGAATTTCCTCGCTGTATAGGTTGAATTGATCTGGTGAGAAGACACATCCTTGTCTTACACTACTTTCTATTTTTGTATATCCGCTGAACTTATTTCCTGTGCGTATGGAGTCGATTTACTGCCATTATAAGTTCTTGATTATTCTAATGTCTTTCCCGAACATGTCAATGTTGCCGAAATTAATTGTATTTTTTAAAAAATGTATTAAAACAGCCGAACCAAAAGTATTTTTAAAAATGCGTTAACCATATATTTTTATTAAGATTCAATTCGCTGAAAAAATAGCATAGCATGATGTTAAAACTCCAAGACTATTAAAAAAAACTTTCATCGTCAAAATGTTTATGTTATTATTAAGAGGAAAGATCAATATATTTTACTTATTTTATTAAATTTTTTAATCTTTTCTAACACATTCGAAGTTTTGATTAATTCTTTTTTCGTCTCCGATTGAACATTTTTTTAATGGAGTTTACTATGGCAAACGTAATATTATGAAGCTCGTTTTTTTTATCGGTGAAAAACATTAATTTGGAAATTCTTTCAAAAATCAAATAATGTTCGGATTCAAATGAAACTTCTAGATCTTATGCAAAAGTGAGTGAAAGTACTTTTGAAATCATTATTTTTGTAAAATCTCGGCAAAAATGTTTTTTTCATGTTACACCGCTTCAAACTGATTTCTTGAAAAACTTCGATGAATAATGAATTTTCGCAAGGACTGTTTTCACCTTTGATTTTAATTATAATAATGAATAAAGTTTAAAAAATCTTATAAAATTTCTTCGTAACATAATCCGCAATAGGTTATTAAGTTAAAAAATGAAGACTATATTTACGAATCGAAAATTGAAAAGGTTCATACAAATTTTCATGAGCCAAGATCTTTAGAATAATTAAAAATTGTTTTTTTTTCTTTGTGTGTAGATTTCTGGTATTTTATTGCTTTATTTATTGTGTAAATGACATATTAAAAAGTCAAGCGTTTCAAGGGCTACAGGAAAACAAAACCTTTTTCGGTAGTGTAAAGTTCTTTTGTTTCACTTCCGTGTTTCGTGTGTACGTTTCAACACCCAACAGGTTTTGTAAATCCACTCTTCAAAATTTAATGTTTATTTTTTTAATTCCTAGTTTGCTCATTCTTGAAATCTAAAAGACTTCACCGAACTGTCAATTTCTTATTTGCTTATTGAATATCCAAAGTGCAGAAGTCCTGCATGAAATACTCAATGGTAACATAGTTGGCCAGACCATCAGACACATTTGGACAGTTGATCGTGTAAACCAGTGTTTCTAGTAGTCCCGGGGCGTTGAGGAAGTGCAAGGGGCGTTAGGAGGTTCCGCCTTGAACGGGGGGCGTTGAACGTACAGAAGAGAGTATTGAACAGAGAAAGTGTGGTCGATATTTTTAAAATTATGAAATTTTATATTTCATACGTGTACGTGACCATTAGACGTGTACGTGACCATTTGGACAGACAGCTCTGTTACTGGAACGAAAATAATCTGTACTTGTTTTGATCACGTATCGTTTATGTTGCTCATTGTCACTCAAACGCCCCGCCAGTTGAGCAAGGTTGCCAGAGGCCGCCAGCATGTTGAATTGATTAATTAATAAATTAATTAATTTAGATACAGAAACGTTATTTAGGCTTAGATCCATATTTTCATTGCATGCATATTACTGATAAACTTGTATGCATGCAAACTTATTCTAACTGTAACGGACTCCCCAATCTCTCTCTCTCTCTCTTATATATTACTAGCAGTATAGCCCAGGTGTAATGAAAGCTTAAAAACTAATCCATGGCCCTGGAGCTCAGACTCAGCCTAAAGAATATTTGTGTGAAGTTTGGTGAGAATCGGATAAAAATTGTGGATTTGTATAAAGGATATACAGACAGATAAACAGATACACACACACAAACATCTTGCCTTTTATATATATATATATATATTATTGATTTTCCGCACTATTGTAAGAACTGCAACCTTGAAACTTCTGAATATCGTTTCTTATGTCTTTGTCTATGAGTGTATCAAATTTTATTAAAATCAGATTACTCGAGGGTACCTCGACACAAAACCTAGCTAAGAACACTCGCAGACGCTTATAGTATAACTGTAAATTTTCAAGAAAATCGGTTCAACCGTTTCGGAGTCTTTAGATAACGGGGACACACACACACACAGACAAAGTTCCATTTATAAATAAGTTTAGATTAAATGAGGTATTGGCTGACAGACATAGCAGTACTCCGAAGAGGAATTTAAATATTTCAAGGAAATAGGAAATAGACAGAAATTTAAATAGGGGACGTCATGCTGGCTATATTTAGACTTTTGGCCCAGAAACCGAATGAGCGTCACCCATTGGCTGAATCAAGCAGACCGCTATTGGTGGGAGAATCAAAGACACGTGATGAAAATTTTGGTGATATTTCAGTTAGCCGCGTGCTGCCGAGATGAAAGGTTGTGTTGGCAGACTAAATTCGGGACAATATCCCGTGAATTGAAACACCTTATATAAGCTGACGTCTAAAATTAGCCACAAGAAATGGGAAGAATAAAACCGTTTATTTGTTGCCCACTAAAAACCTTTAAGTTATTCTTTTTCGATTTCGCACCAACATTTTTACAGTTAGTCATTTGAGCCTGATATGCAGTTATATATCCATTAAGGGGCGGTGAAAAATTAAATTGTGTCCTAAGGAGGCGGTGGTTAAAATAGTTTGAGAAACAGTAGTGTAAACCGTGATTAGACAAAATCATAAGTTTTGTAAGTCCATTTTATAGGATTTCTTATCTCAGTGATTCAGTTGACAACTATCAATTGAACAAATACAAATAGTTGGTGCTGACTATATTATGCAGGATCTGTGTGTGTGGAGAATCAGCTCAGCAATGAGAAAGGTTGAAGAAGCAACAGGAGAAGTAAAAACGGTCTTTTTCGAAGCCATATATATATATTGTTTATGGTACTGGATGAAGATTAAATAAAATATTATTTGTAAACACATTATGTAATTTAAAGTGTAAAGTACAAAACATATAAAATAAACATTGCCATGTAATAAACATCATAAGAACAATATGAATAATAAGATATTAAAATATGTAAATTAATAATAAACAAATGCTATAACATTTCATAAATTATTGAATTACCGCGTTCATAGTATTTAATTTCATTATTTCAGTTATTAATTTTTTCAATTAATTTAAGGAAATTTTATATTATTTTAAATTTTATTTTCTATGAAAGTATCAACAACGGCGTAAAGGGGACAGTTTTTCCCAAAATATGTCTCTCGCCCGAGAAGGAACGACATGAGCAACAGGTGTCTCTGGACCGTTACCCTGCGACTGTGCGCAACAAAGAAAGGATTACTTTGGGGACATGGAACGTCAGGACGTTAAACAGCTGCGGACAACTAGAGAACGTCAACCAGGAAATGAATAGAATAAAAATCAATATTCTGGGAATATGTGAAACCAGATGGGCAAATAATAACGACTTCAACAGCGACAACCATAGGATAATATACGCTGGAGGCAAAAATAATGAAAAAGGAGTCGACTTAATACTGGACAAGGAAATGAAGAAATGTGTTTTGGGATACTGCCAGTTCTCCGAAAGAGTTCTCCTGGTCAAACTTAAAGGGAGACCGTTCAACATAGCAATTGTAGTCATATAGGCACCAGAAAGAATACACTAACAGCGTGAAAACCACATACGAAGAACAAACTAGGACAGGACACTCAAAATGGGTCTCGCTAAAGGAAGCAATACTGACATCAACAAACAACATTGCCCCAAAGGAAAATAGGCGCAGAAAAAAAAAAACGAGTGGATGACGGAACAGATTTTGGAAATGATGCAAAGGAGGCAGAAAATTATATCAAGACATGGAATGGAGTACAGGGAACTACACAAGGAAATAAGAAGAAAATGTAGACAGGCTAAAGAGAAATGGCCCAATGAAAATGTGCAAAAGTAGAGAGATTGAGCAGGAATAATAAAGCAAACATGCATAAGGAAATAAAAGAACTGACAGGACAAAACACCTGCTCTTCAACAGGATGCCTAAAATCTAAGGATGGAACAATCATTTTGGAGAAAGCGGAAATACTCCAACGATGGGAACAATATATAAAAGATCTTTTCCACGATAAGAGAGAGCAACCAATAATACGCAAAGATGAGGACGGGCTAGAAATATAAAAGTCTGAAGTGAAATCTACAGTAGCCAAACTGAATAGAAACAAAGCAGCTGGACCGGACGGCATAGTCATAGAGCTGCTGATAGCCCTGGAAGAATTTGGTATAGAGAAAATTACTGAAATAATAAATGAAATTTATAATAGTGGGGTTATAACAGATGAACTCAGCAAGTCTATCTTCATAGCACTACCTAAGAGGTCAGGAGCAAACGAGTGCGAACTCCACAGAACCATCAGTTTAATGAGCCATATAACAAAACTGATCGTCTGAATCCTGATGAATAGAGCGAGAAGCAGAATCAGGCCAGAGATAGGACAAAAACAGTGTGGTTTCGTTAAAGACACAGGAACAAGGAATGTCATATTTATGATTAGGATGCTCTCCGAAAGGGCAATACAAATGAAGAAGGACTTATATCTGTGCTTCATTAATTAAGCGAAGGCGTTTGACAAAATATGCCACAAAGAACTGATGGAGATGCTCGGCAGCCTGGACATATTTGGGAAAGACTTGATAGTAATCAAGAATCTTTACCGGCAGCAAACCGCTTGCATACGGACAGGTAATGAATTGAGTAGATATGCAAAGATAAAAAGGGGCGTAAGACAGAGATGTGTCTTTTCATCGGATCTGTTCAACTTGTACAGCGAGAATATTTTGAGGAAACTAGATGTTATACCTGGATTCGTAATCGGAGGCCACAATTTAAACAACCTAAGGTACGCAGATGATACAGTGCTGATAGCAGACACAGAAGGGAAAGAACATACCTCCTACAGAAGGTAGCAGAAGAAAGTAACAAGAAAGGACTAGAAATAAACTGCACGAAAACCGAATGCATGGTCATCAGTAAAAAGGGCAGCCCAAAATGCCATATACAGGTCGGGGATACCAGAATCAAGCAGGTACAAAAATTTAAATATCTTGGAAGGGTTATAACAGAAAACGGAAAGTGCGACACAGAGATCCGAAGGCGAATTGGCATGGCGAAGGAAGCATTCTAGAAGTTGAGTAAGGTATTAAGAAACAGGACAATTTTGCTAGAAACTAGGAAGAGAGTATTGGATTACTACGTGATATCCGTCCTTCAATATGGCAGCGAATGCTGGGCAATACCATCAAAGATGAAGGAAAAACTTGAAACAACTGAAATGTGGTTCTACAGAAGGATGCTGCGAATATCATGGATAGAGCATGTGAGCAATGATGAGGTTTTGGAAATGATGGAAACAAAAAGTAAATTAATACTGAGCATCAGGAAGAGACAGCTGAAGTTCCTGGGACACGCAATGAGGAAGAAGGGCTTTGAGAATCTGATACTAACAGGCCAGATAGAGGGGGAAAAGAGACAGGGAAAGCAACGGATAACATATTTGAAGGACCTAATCAGGTGGATGACGGAACGAGGATTGCATGGTGTAACAGGAGAAGGCGGCTTACAGCCACCAGGGATAGGGAAACGTGGAAGGCCATGATCGCCTACGTCCTGAAGGGACAAGGCACATAGAAGAAGAAGATCTTTATATGTAAGGCTATAAAGCTAAAGCAAGTAAAATTCCATAAAATAATTGATAGTTGCTTAAAATATGTTAATTTTAAAAATTACTAGGTAGTTAAAACGCAGAAACGAAACGTTCACTTAGGTTTGATAAATTTATGTCAATACTTAGCTGCCATCATACATCTGGCTGTCATTTCACACATCAGTCAGTTCACACCTCTGTGATTAAGAAATACTTTCATTCTAAATTTCATGTTGTAAGCAAGTAATATTTGTTTCAAATTCCTAATTTTCCACAAATAATGTGTCACAGATATATATTTTATTTTTGCAAGATTCTTAAAACCGTGAATTAATATTTCTTTACAAACTTGTCAAAATTTGCAAAATGGCCGCTAAAATAAAAACTGTCAAAAGTTTTAGATTCCACTCAGTATAATTTTTTTTTTCCATCAGAGTATTTTGCTTACCGGAAATAATAAATTTAATTATTTATCTTTCAATTAAACCTAAAATGAAAGCTTTAAGAAAGTTTTTTTCATTTATTAAAATTCACTTTAAAACGTGGGTTTTGATAAATAACTGGAGGTACCTAATTTAAATTATGCAACGGTCACTCTCTACTCAGCAACTTCGTCATACATGAATCTTCGAGTCGTGCTACTGATGTGGAATTATATGCATATTTATTAATATATGTGTGTTTATGAGTATGTGTGCTTATTGGGAGTGTTTATGAGTATGTGTGCTTATTGGGAGTGTTTATGAGTATGTGTGCTTATTGGGAGTGTTTATGAGTATGTGTGCTTATTGGGAGTAAAAACTGCCCTTTTTTTGCGTACCTCACACCCCCACGGTCTATTTGCACAATATACACGTGTTCCATTGTCCGAGTGAACATGACTGTAATGATTGCTGGCGGGAGATCGTGTGGCTCCTTCCCGTCTCCATTAAACCTCAAGCTGTCCACGATGGCCTATGATTTATGACTTTGTATGCATGCATGTCCAATTGTAATGTCAATGATCGCGGACTAATTAATGTGGGATTATATATTGCCACAAAACGCGTAAAGAAAGTCAAAAT
Organism: Ascarosepion bandense; assembly: GCA_037127315.1. Lineage (NCBI taxonomy): Eukaryota > Metazoa > Mollusca > Cephalopoda > Sepiida > Sepiidae > Ascarosepion > Ascarosepion bandense. Next base: position 1,374,699 of record JBBBDQ010000885.1, on the reverse strand, counting down.
CGTTTTCACACTTATACACGTACGCTCCGGCGGGTAGGGTTTTAGCTTTAATAAAAAAAATTTAAAAAAATCGCGCATGCGCCGTCAAAAAACACACGTATATTTTGTCATCTGCTCACCTTTGATATTCAAAAGTACACATCATGAAGTATTTATTTATTTTTTCTAAATAGCTGAGAAAATATGAAAAGCTACCTGAAAAATTATTTGGTGATACAACTGGTTGATAAATATACTGCCTATTAAAATAGGATGTTTTAGCTTCTGCTAATTCAATACCTACTAAACGGAAGTTTTTTTACAAGAAGCTGTCTATGTGAGTTTGAGTTTTGTTTAACGGCATATCAACCTCTATTGGTTATTTAATGCCAAAAAGTTTGGATTTTAGGATACTTTTTTAATGCTCGGTTATAGTAAGAAGGTTGATTTAGTCAAATTTATTCATTTTTTTTTAATTTTAGAAAACTGAAGATGTCTTTTAATTTTGTATTCAAAAATATATTGCTGATAATAATTTTTCTTTAAAAAATGTTATGGTAATGATTTTTCTTTCAAAAATGCATATTTTTTTATAAAAGTCTACTTTTATGTATGTATTTCTATAAAAGTTTATTTTTATACTTTCATATTGTTTTGACCCCAGTTTGGGGATAAACTATTTGCCTATGCTACCATTCTGGGTCAGGGTGGACCTATGAACAACAGCAATTAAGAGGTAGTTCCATGCTCCTCACAACCTCCAAATCAAAGGCCTTACTGCCGGATGCAGTTTACCGTCATACCCGGGTCCCCTCTCCATGTGAAAGAATATGATACACTATTAAGGAGCGAGAAAAATAAAAGAACAGAACTTTGGAAAACAAAGATTGATCATTTAAATTTTTAAATATCCAAATTGACTGGAAAGCAAGAAGCCGAAACAGTTTCACGGTTGAGAAGTGCGAGAGAAGAAACTATTGGCATAGAACTTCCAGCTACATTTAGTCATTTAAACTGTAAGAGATGAGTCATTGTCGCTAATCTAGTCAGTCAGACAGTTAAGAGCCGTACGTGATACACTCTTCTGCGATCATGTTTCGAAAGAGACATGACTGACAAGGCAGATTTTCCTGCGCTAGGCTGTCATTATTTTCTGCAATAAACTGGTTGCCAACCAAAGATATAGAACACAATCTCTTCTGATATTCTACCTATAGCTGGTGGGAAGAAAAGTCTGGATATTTAACTCATGGCTGGAGGAAGAAGAAATGGATTTCCGAAAAGTGTTTGCACATAAGAAAGTGAACGCAGCGAATTCAACTAAAATTAGAACTCTGCTCGCCAATTTCTCATTCTGATCATATATCCTTTACACCACAACACACACCCACTTTCTCTTCAGTGTCATACGTTATATACACTTTAGACGATCATGTCTCTTTCAAGACATGACTGAGTAGGCAGAAGATTTTCCCGCAGTACTTTTTACGGTAGACTAGTTGCCAACCAATGCTATAAAACACAATCTCTTCTGATATTCAACCCATAGCTGGTGGGGAGAAGAGTATTCGAACCAATCTAGTTAGTCAGTTAAGTGCCATACGTGAAATACGCTTGGGCGATCATGTCTCAAAAGAGACATGACTGGCTGGGCATAAGATTATCCCGCAGTAGGTTGCCATTGCTTTCTGCGGTAGACTGGTTGCCGACCAAGGCTATAGAACCTGTTATCCTGTTATTTAACCCGTAACTGGAAGGAAGAGACGGATTAATACCTTTCCCAAGGTTATTTGCGCGTAAGTGAATGCAATGAATTCAACTGGAATTCGAACTCGGCACCCCGAATTCTCGTTCCGAGCAATCTAGTACTGCACCTAAATTCATAGAGTGTTGGTACCATAGATACTATAATTCTGATATTTAAATGCCAATATCTTATCTTATTGGGGTCAAATATATTTTTCAAACTCTGTCTTTCTTTGTTAATTATCCTGCATCACAGTCTGCTAAAAAGTTTTCGACCCGACCCACTTCCTAAAATCTGAGAATTATTTTATCACTGGAACAAGGAAGACTTAAATATCTCAACTGTCAGATAATACAACCGTTCTTTCAAATTCATCATTAACGATGGTTTCGAATCTTGTAGGTTTTAGCGACGAACATTTTATTTCGAATATGGAATGGCTCTATAGAATCCTTCGAATATAGAATCCGATAATGGCTCTCCACAACTAACTGCCCTTTGTAGGACTTAGTAAGGTCTGTCTCTTGCAATATCTCCAAATTCCATTTCGGTCAAATATTTAAACAAGCAAACTAGGAATGCGCTGCTTTCACTAGTCTCTTTTGCCTTCGGTGGGCATCTCGACATAGTGTAAAGGTTAACAAGCTTGTCTCGCTAGAACCAATTACTGAATAGTAAGTTCGATACTCACTGGGAACGCCTCGCTTTCGATGCTTAGAAAATCAGCTCTCTTGCTTTCGGTTATTGGGTTTGCGTTCTTTCTGTCCGGTTCACTCTACTCTCCAATCTTTTGAGCACGAATAGGGGTTTATTTCTTGTTCCTTGTGTAGGATTTGATTTCCAGATATTCTAAAATTTTATTCTCTTTTACGCCCAGTACCCATTGGCCTTTTAGACGCATTATCGTCTTGCTTGGAGAAAATTTATTTAAAAAAAACGTCCTTTGGGTGTCAAATTCTCCAAGCACTCTTTCCTCATTGTTCTTTTCTCTAAAACGTCAAAAAGCAAAAGTTTACGTATATCTGAAGGGTTTTTTTCCAAATTAAATTTGCCGAAATGTTACACTTTAATTGGTAATATGCAGCCTTTGAGATTTGAAAAAGAAATCAATTGACCGGCGGTCGAGAGCGAGGGAAAATTTACTCGCCCCAAAATCATTTTACTCGACCGGCTCCATTTTCTTAATAGTCGCCTTACGTAAACATAGCGTAAATCGCTGACAGAAAACAAAAAATTAAATTTTAATTAAAATTTCGAACGTGTTATTAAGGATTTTTTAAAACTTTTTAAATAATAACGACAAAATTTGATCTTTCTTCTTAATAATCACAAAAACATTATGATGATAAAACTTTGTTTTTATTAAGCTCTTTTACCTCCATGACATGCTAGAGGTTTTTTTTTCTTTTTTGCAATTGAGTGGAGGTACCTAAATTATTCGTAGTTGCTTTCTTCTGTTTGATTAAAACCTGCATCGCATAGATGATAACCAAAGAACACATTTTCTCAACGATTTTGTATAAAATAATACTTACTTGTATAATTTGTTTTTCGGTGTGGGGTTGAACGAAGTATACGTATTTTTGTTTCTGTCTTTCAAACGTTCGTTTTTAATTTTGGTAAATATAGACGTTGAGTCAAGGGTAATATTTTTCCGAAAAAAATTTCTAAAAATCCGTGAGTGTCTTTAATCTAGACATTTTGACTAAACTCTGGAAGTGTTAATTAAACAATTGTTTACACTGACCGGGACGATAAAAGCGAGACCAAAGAGTTCAATAATATCATTGTAGGTCATTCTAAGTAACTTGTGAATCTTCAATGGTTTACTTTTGGGTTGTAAAAGGAATCAGATTTCCTTTTTTTTAATCGACCGCGGGCGAGTAAAGAAATAAACTTTAATCGCCCAATTAAGTTTTAAATCGACTGAGTCGATCGAGCGAGCGTGGTGTTGCGACATGTTTACAACGTGCTTGATGTCCTCACCACCAGCTGTAAATGAATCACCAGGTCCCGAAGGCTAGTAGAGAACTTCACATTTCCGAACATTAACATTGCAATCAGTTATCTTCTTGATTCCGAAGTAACTGTTCATCTCCAACATATTGTATTGAAAAATGACGCATACACTATCAGAAGACTTTTTCTTCATTTAACAGTAGGTATCTATATATTAATACCGTAGTACCTACGCGTGTCACATTGTGCCAAACGCACACACAGACACAAATATTAAACATAGAATGACTGTTAACTCTAAGAGATATGAACGCACACACAGACACAATAGATGAAATAGAAGAACGCTAGGTGACGTACACACAGACAGACACACATGATAAATAAAAAAAACCGTCGAACAGGAAATATAAAACGAAAATAGAATGACTGTAAAATATATATCATCTATTATACAAGAGAGAGAGAGAGAGAGAGGGAGAGAGAGAGAGAAACAGAGAGAGAGAGAGACAGACAGACAGACAGACAGACAGTGACACAGAGAGAGAATTATTGTACTTACAGCGTTTTTGTGCTTTAAATAATAATTTCAAGTAATTCTTTGCAGTCTTCGTCTTGATTCTACTTCAACTAAGAAAAATACTTTCCATCCATTTATTTTTTTAAATTTTATCCAATCGGTCCTTCAATTCTCGCTGTGAACAACATAGCAAGTCGTAGTTTTTATATTATAATACAGTAATACATACCTAGGTACCTACGTCTGTCACGCTTTTGCTGTAATGAATGAAATTAAATGTATTCTGCAAATGCATTATATTTCCGGAGAATATCATTGTAATGAAAGAAAGAATAAGACAACAAAGAGAGACAACAAGAGAAGACGAGAACGATTACGAACAGAAGAGAGACAAGCAATCCGTAAACATAATAGAGAACGAATGCAAGCAGAAAGGAATGATATGAACACAGAAAGAAAATTTTATATTTATGATTGTTGTCGCAATATTTTTTGTTAAACTTGTTAAGCTCAAATATCTAATGATACAACAAGGGAATTTGTACGGATATTTTATTTTCATAGTATTTTCCTTCTTCAGAATATTAAAATGAGAAAACCGTGAAATCTTCTCTGGTTAAATCTAGTATCAAATTATAAAATTTATTTATCTATTTTAAAAAATTAAGTATCACTAGTTTAGATAATTCTAATTGTAAATATACGACGCGATCTCGCTCGAGCTTACCACCAACCGGCCAATGATTACCCTACGTTTGGTTTCGAGTCTCTTCCTCGTCGCTGCGCAAGGGGAAGGACCTGCTGCATGTTCACAAATAGAAAGATGAAGGGCAAACGTCAAGTTGGGAAATACAATGTCTGATAGATAACTATAAGGAGTGTTGTTATGGTAATGGAGCTGAAATACGCAGGTTGAAGCCACTTGGCACAGATCGATCTTGAACCGCTCATACACATTAAGTTATAACGTTTTCGTTCATTTCTGTTGTTTATGGCAGTGCCTGGAAGAAAAATGTGTAGAGTGTAATCGTCACACCACGCCACAAAGATTCCATCAGCGACCTTGATTTGTCCAGCAGTTTTGGGTTAAGGACTACATTCCCCACGTCTGGCAACCACCATATTCCCCAGATCAGAACCCTTGCAACATTTGCGTTCAGAAATTACATCCCCCATAAAAGGAAAAGGATTTTAAAACGTCGAGGAAATCCAAGAGAATACCAGATGACAGTTGCTTGTTGTCTAAAAAAGGAGTTCCAGGAATGTTTCCATCAATGATAACGACGTTGAATAAAGCTTCAGAAGAGGACTGCTTCGAAGGAGATTAAATGCCGAATTGATATTTCTAGCAGTATTTTTATATAGTATATGTCACGATACTTTTTGATCTGGATGTGCGTTGTGGTGCAGTGGATATAGGCTCGGAACGACAATTCAGGGAGCCGAGTTCGAATTCCAATTGAATTCCTTACATTCACTTACCCACAAATACCCATGAGAAAAGTAAAAATCCGTCTCTTCCCTCCAGTTATGGGTTAAATAATAGGACAGATTGGGTTCTATAGCCTTGGCTGGCAACCAGTCTACCGTAGAAAGCAATGGTAACCTTCTGCAGGATAATCTTCTGCCGAGTCAGTCTTGTCTCTTTCGAGACATGATCGCCTAAAGCGTGTATCACGTAAGACTGACTGACTTTTTGATCAGATCTTGTATGTAGATGATTTATTTAGGGTTTCCCCTGCTCGCCTAGGTAGATAAGTGGGTGACACTTTGAACAATTTCTATGTCAATCTCATTGCTCAGCTCCTACGCTACCAACTCCTTGCTCATCTACACATCCCGACGTGCGGCTGTTAATACGAACAGGTGGCATCAGAAGCACCGTTCGTCTCCTGCTGAGGGTAGACTAGAACTGACTCCTCGATATCAAGCATGACTATTAGCGATTATAAATATAATAATCAATGTCCGATTTATTGCAGCTTAACCTCATGACGTTTTTATAGTTCACCCAGTGAGAGACTCAAGGGTCCCTCAAGGTAGAGAGTGCTGTAAGGGATGGGGAAGATGGTTGTAAGGACTGCATATTATGAGGATAGGGAGGATAAATATCGGCTGACATGACCATGGACTTGATAAGGTTAAGATTATAGTAGTCAGGAAATAATTATCTCCGCTGTCAGTTCCAAAAAGTAAACTGGGTGGAACTTACTCTTTACCTGTGGAACTCGAAGTGGGTGTGGTATGATTTACTTCCGGGAACATGGTTTAGTGGGTTCTAGCTGTTAAGGTATGAGCTGGTAGGACAAAAGAATATAATTCATTTGAACATTTGTTATAGTAATCGCGATAGAGTGGTGAGAGGCTGGGGAACGTTTTTTCTGTGGGATAATGGAGACAAGGTTGCTTTTGTAAAGATATAGCACTGTAAGTAGAGTTAACTATTTTCAAGAGCAAAGCAAAAAACCAACAATTTGTAATTCATCACCCGTAAGAAGGGTGTGCGTTGTGGTGCAGTGGATATCGACGAGGAATCGCAGAGCCGAGTTCGAATTCCAGTTGCATTCTTTTACGCGCAGATACCCTTGGAAAAGATATTAATCCATTCTTCTCCCTCCAGTTATGGATTAAATAGCAAGACAGATTGAATTCTATAGCCTTGATTGGCAACCAGTTTACCGCAGAAATTAATGGCATCCTAAAGCATGAAAAATCTTGCCAGTCAATCATATCTCGAAAGAGACATGATCGCCCAAGCGAATATCAGGTATGGCATTTAACTGACTGTATAGCTTTTGATCTATTTCAAGGCTGGACAGTGAGGATTAGATAATACCAATCTTGATATGGCAGCAAAACCCTATTCTTAGTATGATCTTATTCTTGTAAAGATGGAGTATTAGAAGAGGAGTTATGTATTTTCTAGAGCAAAGCAAGGAACGGATTATATAACCAGCTGTTGAAGGCCATGTAAAGAATAGCTAATGAGAGCGGTATTACCAGCATACTGATAAAAATAAAGTTTAACTTATTATTTATTTCAACGCATTCATCAGAAATAGACAAATTAAACATAAATAAAGACATTTTTAATTTTGTAGGAAATAATTTTGAATAAGAAACGTGTAATTTGGATCTTAAGAATAAATTTCAGTGAAGGCTGGTGTGGATAGAAGTAGCTATCTGATTGAATCTTGAAAATTAACTTTTTTGTAGTATGGACTGGGAGATAGGAAATACTATATTAGTATAAAAAGTTACTAATATTTAACGTAGTAAATATCTATTACATATTCAGCAAAGAATTAACCTCTGAAAAATTAGACAGAAGAAACTAATCGTTTTCACCACCAGTTAATTTCTTTAAATTTTTTATTAGAATAACTTATTTGAATAGTTGCATTGGCTACCAATGTTTATCTAATATTTTAATATATTAAGCGGGAAGGTAGGCGGACACAGGTTAATTAAAAGAACAACAAGCATGCCAACTGGTACAGTAGCAGAATAAAAAGAAGTAATGAAATCCGAAGGCGAATTGGCAGGGCAAAGGACGCGTTTCAGAAGAAGAGCAAAATACTAACACACAGGAAAATCTCAATAGAAACGAAGAAAAGAGTGCTAGACTGCTACGTGATGTCAGTTCTTCAATACGGCAGTGAATACTGGACAATATCATCGAAAATGAGGACAAAACTGGAAGCGGCCGAAATGTGGTTCTACAGAAGGATGCTACGGATATCGTGGACGAGCAGCGACGAGGTGTTAGAAAGAATGGCAACAAAAAGGAAATTGATGCTGAGCATCAGGAACAGACAACTGAAGTTCCTGGGACATGCAATGAGGAAAGAGAGCCTGGAGAACCTGATACTGACTGGGCAGATAGAAGGAAGGAGAGACAGAGGAAGGCAGCGGATAACATATTTGCAGGGCCTGATCAGGTGGATGACGGAACGGGGGTTGCCAGGAGCAACAGGAGCAAACATACTGAGAGCCACAAGGGATATGGAGACGTGGAGAGCCATGATCGCCTACATTCTGAAGGGACAGGGCACATAGAAGAAGAAGAAGAAGAAGAAGAAGAAGGAGGAGGAGGAGGCGGAGGAAAAACAAACAAAAAATAATATAGAATATAAGCGAGTTCAAGCTAGAAAGTTTTAACTAAATTTAAGCACTTAGATACCACGGAGAGCATCAGCTAAAATAAATAAATAAAATATATTAACAAAATAAAGAAGAAAAATTGGAACGAATAATACATGTAGTAGGCACTTCTGGAATGAGACAAAGAAACAAAGAAACAAAGAAAGAAACAAAGAAACAACAAAAAAATAACTCGAATGACCAATTCAGACAATAATTAAAACTGGCAAAACCATCAGTCAGTTTAGGTGCCATACGTGATACACGCTTGGGCGATCATGTCTCGAAAGAGACATGACTGACTGGGCAGAAGATTATCCCGCAGTAGGTTGCCATTGCTTTCTGCGGTAGACTGGTTGCCGACCAAGGCTATAGAACCCAATCTGTCCTGCTATTTAACCCATAACTGGAAGGAAGAGACGGATTAATACCTTTCCCAAGGGTATTTGCGCGTAAGTGAATACAATGGATTCAGCTGGAATTTGAACTCGGCTCCCCGGTTTCTCGTTCCGAGCGATACCACTGAAAAAAAAAAAATCTTCCGAAAAAAACAAAAAAAAATCCAATCGAAGTCACGACCAGTTAATTTCTTCGATTTTTCAGTCAGAATAACTTATTTAGGCAGTTGAATCGGCTATCAGCAGAGCTTTTTGGCCACGCTATCAACCTGCACAATGAAGCAATTACGAATTACAGGATTCGTCATTGGTGGCCACAATCTTAATAATATCAGATGCGCGGATGACACGCTGCTGATGGCAGACACGGAAAAGAAAATGCAGGACCTTCTACAGAAAGTAGCAAAATAAATTGAGAAGTCGAAGAAACTAAAATAAAACAAGTAAAAAAATTCAAATACCTGGGAAGTATTTTGACAGAGGATGGGAAATGCGACACGGAGATTCAAAGACGCATTGGCATGGCTAAAGACACATTTCACAAGCTAACTAGAGTACTAAAAGACAGGAAATTTTCATTAGAAAGAAAAGAGTGCTGGATTGCTGTGACATCTGTCCTTCTGTATGGAAGTGAATGCTGGACAATCACATCAAAGATGAAGGAGAGGCTTGAGGAAGCAAAAATGTGGTTTTACAGAACGATGCTGAGGATACCATCGACAGAGCACGTGTGCAACGATGAGGTGTTGGAAAGGATGCAAACGAGAACAAATCTCATACTAAATATCAGGAAGAGACAAATGAGGTTCCTGGGACACGTAATAAGGAAGGAGGGCCTAGAGAACTTAATACTCACAGGTCGGATAAAGGGAAGAAGAGACAGGGTAAAGTAGCGCGTGACGTACTTGTTAGATCTGAGCAAATGAATGGCGGAGCGGCGCTTAGAGATATCAAGAGAAAAAATATTGAGATCGATAAGAGACAGAGCCAAGTAGAAGTCCATGATCTCCTACGTCATGAAGGGAGAAGGTACATTAAGAAGAATGTTTAACTAACATTTAATATGTGAAGTGGGGAAGTGTATAGATGCGTAGTTATGACATAACCGTTTAGAACTGTCCTCTTTTTCTCGTGCAATTTTCATAGTGTTTAATATTTTCCTAAATTTCTGCGAGGCGTCTTTCACTGCACATATCGACAAAACTCAAAAGCATTTGCTACAGAAAATTGGACTTCTTTTATGTTTTCCGTACCTTAAACTATTCATTTATTCAATTTTAATTTCTGTTCATCTTTTCAATCTTACGTTTAAGTTTCTTTCGTTTCCTCCTTTTTCGTTTGATATATTCAAGCATTAACTGTTTTCATTTTCTTTTCTCCGTTAGTTCTCTTATATTACTAATCAACTTCTTTCTATTCTTATTTCACAAAGAAAAAGAGGAGGAGAAAGGATAATAATAAGAAGAAACAAAGATCATCGTAATGTAACTAAATGTCAAAAGATGGCGAAGGTCACGTGATGTTCGGCGCGAAATTCTCGCGCTCTACTGACTTAGGCAAATAATCCAGCGGCCATTTTGATAAAATGAGGTTGGGGTGCAAACGTCAGAAATGCTTCTAGTCCAAAGCGATTTTACATTTGAAGTTTGAAATTTCGAAAACCTTTGCACTGAGCACTGAGCGTCAGCTTAGGTGAGGATTAAATGATCGCTTCGATTTTATGCGGTAACCTTGCATAGTGTTAAGTGATGAAGAAAAATAAAATCGGAATAGACAAGCCAATGAATAAGTAAATAAATACAAAAAGATGTAGAAGCAGAAATATGAAAAAAAATGAATGAAAAACAAAATTGAAAAATAAAGACTGTTAGTGATAAAATAAGGAGACTACAAATGAAAGAAAAAAAAGAACTAGGAATAACTTTTGAAGTAAATAAATAATATGAAAAAGAAAGAAAAAACACAACGTTGGAGAAAGAATAAGAAATAAATGAAGAAATAAATCAAGCAGTGGGGAAAAAATGTAACTGAAACGGAAGAATTTTAATTTGAGAAAAAAAAAAGAAAGAAATTTTGATTCAAGAAGGTAAATTTAAAAAGACCAAAAGAGCTTGAACTTCGAGAAAGAAACTAAAAAAAAGGAAAAAATGCTTGAGATTTAAAAAAGAAAGTAAAAATAAATATAAAGAAAAAAATTAAAATTCGGGAAAGAGAAAAAAGAAAGACCTTGAGATTCGAGAAAGAATGTAAAAAAGAAACAAAGAAATTGAGATTTGAGTAGAAAAGTAACAAAAAGAAACAAATAATTTTATATTTGAGAATTAAAGTAAAAAAGAAAAAAGGAAAACAACAAAGAAATTGAAATTTGAGAATGAAAAAAAGAAATTATGAAGGAACGAAAAAAGAAAATATATTGATATTAAAAAAAAGCAAGAGAAAAATCGCAAAAAGGAAATTAAACAAATAAAAAATAAATAAATGGCTTAATATATGCGTTCACAAGAATACACACACACACAGTCACATACACACACACAAGCAGACACACGCGCACACACACACAAACACGCACACACAGGCACACACACTGACACGCATACACACAAATTGAAAATAAATTCAAAAGCGTAAAAGTTCTTCAAGAAAGTGACAATAATTGACATATTCCTGTAAATGTGGACATGAACCAACCTCGAAATAATGAGGCTTCTTTGAAAACGGTAAATACCATGATTCCTACCATATAATCTCTCATTATCTCTCCCTCTCTTTCTCCCTTCCTCTCTTTCTCTCTCCCTGTCTTTATCTCTCTCTTTCTTTTACATGCAATCTCACAGGCTTAAACATACGTAAACAATGCACAAGCACAATACAAATTTAATAAAGAAACCATGAAATTCGGCGAGTCAGCCATTCATTTTTTTAATTTGATTCCTGACGGCTGAGTTCCTCCCACCCAAACTTATCAATCATGTCCGCAAAACCCGTTTACCTCGTCATTAGAAAATTGGCCATTTAACGTGATACATGCGAAGGGCAGAAATTCTGTGTTTGAAACGGGTAGAGTCGGTTGCCAGCTCTGACAACCTCGTAATGCAAATAAATCCCGATAACCTTTCGCATTCATATCAGTTAGCAACACAAAATCTGGTTGCTTTCTTTTTCTACTCATGCGTGTCTTCACCGTCTTACAGCCATTCCAACTTCAACCCCACCCATCACAACGTGATGCATAGTCTCGTGTAGAGCACAGATTTATCAGGTGTTAAAAAAATCACGTTAAAGCAAACCTGTGCGCCGACAGGAGACGTAACTAGTTAAAGATCTATTTCATGATCAGAATTGATGTTGTCGAAATAACAAAAGACGTTTATATTGAATGAGCTTGAAGATTTCTAGAAAAAACTGAAAACGCATTCTGAATAAAAATAACACCCAGTTTGTTTGAAAAAGAGAACACGATAAGAACAGGGCCATTTGGCCAAATTAGGCAAATGATTCAATTATCCGGACAGGATAGAAACGTCGAAGTATATAGATATGACCAAGTTTCGTATCAACTTCAGGTTGATCAGAACGTCAATAATTTGACACGTAGATATTAATACATTTGTCATCTGAAATTTTAATTGTATAAAGTTCGGTGTAGGAACCATTGGATTAAGTGCATTGACAATGATAAAAGTCGATTTTGTTGAAAAATAAAAATTTATTGAATAAAATAATTGTTTGTTTTATTATTAGATTATGGATTTATCATTGCGCGCATCGACAATTAACACACACACACACACACACACACACACACACACACATATATATATATATATATATATATATATATATATATAGTGTGTGTGTGTGTCCATAAAGTTCGTTTGCACTTTAGAAATTTATAACTGTATTTGTATTATAAATTTTTAAAGTGCACACGAACTTTCTATATAAGGTGCAATGAATGAATTGTCGTCTAAATTGCTCAAAATTAAAAATAGCACAGTTGTTTCATTTTAATAGATATATTTACCAAAATTGCACAAATTATCTTGAAAACTAACGAGTAAATTAATTCAATAAAATAACCAGTCGCTTCAACCACAGTCTCCAGCCGACTTCGGAATCTTGTGCAATTCTTCTGGTTGGTCTCCTGGTGAATGCTGTCATAATCCTTGCCTTCTACTTGCCTTCAGTTCATTCTTGATGTGATAAGGAATTTTGTTCAACTGCGCCGCATACATCATAATCAAGTGGTTTGCAATCTGGGGGGTCAAATGGCAGGATATTAGGGGGGGATATGGTCACAGACATTGTCTAACAACCAAGACTCGATTCCCTTGATTGTGCGGCATGATTCAGTCTTGTTAACAGGCATAGAGTCTTCTAACCGCCATCATCTCGACAGAGTGCTAAAAGTCCTGCCAGGAATTGTCATTGTCAACCACAATCTGATCAACATAAGATACACAGACGATAGAGTGCTGGCGATACGAAAAGAGAAATACAGGACCCCCTACAGAAGGTAGTAAAGGGAAAGTGAAAAAAAGGTCTCAACTTTAAAAAAAAACCGAATGAATTGTCATCAGCCAAAAAGTTAAACCTCAAAATTCCAAGTACAAGTCGAAGACACTAAAATCAAACAAAACCGATTCAAACTCCACCCACATCTATTGAACAGGTGAAGAAGCTCATCCCTTATTTCCTGATGCAGAGACAAGCTTGTTTCGCTGTATCACAACACTTCAGTGCAGCTAGATTATACGTTTACCTTCAAGCTGGGATCAAAATCCAACTAATTTGTCATTAGACAAACATCTTACCACTAAGCTATCTGCGTAACAGCAAAACTAAACAGCTTTCACAACAGGTTATTCACAAGTTGTAAACATGCTCCATTGACAGATGGAGAGTGTGTGTGTGTGTGTGTGTGAGAGAGAGAGAGAGAGAGAGAGAGAGAGAAATAGAAGTGGGGGATAACAAACTATAAATCATTTTTAGTTTTGAAGTTAATGTATATTAATCTGTGCCTGAAATATTTGAACAGATTCTTGCAAAATATATCATATAAATGTATATTATTGTATGTACACGAATCCTTCAATAGAAGACTACGTAGATAAATCTATTTATCAATCTATAAATCTTTCTGTATTGTCTCCTTACGAAGTTCTCTCCCACCTCTCTATCCTACTGCTTCCCTTTCCCCACTCTTTCTCTCGCTCTTATATATATATATATATATATATATATATATATATATATATATAAAATGTGTGTGTGTGTGTGTGTGTGTGTGTGTGTGTGTGTGATGACTGTCCGACGAATTATACGTAATTGTCAAAATATTGGCTGCATCTCTAATGGAAAATTCGTGTTTACAATGAAATAATAGAATAAAAAGTTCCTCAAGTAAATTTCCTCTGTTTGGATACCAACGAAATAAATGTCGTATTTATTTAGAAAAAAATTCTAAAAGGAAAAAAAAATCAATTCATAATTCATAGCGGCAATATAACCATCTTGGAAACATCATTCGCAGAATATTCTTCTTAAAAGAATGAATACAATTATTTATCCATTGTTAGTTATGACGTATATGAGCCAATGAATAAAAAGTAATATTCACTGCTTTAGGGGGGAAATGTTGTTATCAGTGTCTCGAAGACGTTGATATTGTTTCTAAGATTGGCAATTACAAAATTATGTCGAAACTAACAATAGATGTATTATGAAATCGCTTTATTACTATAAATGTTATATTTTGTGAAAAGAGATATTTGAGTTTAAAAAAATGTTTTTGTTTTTGTTTTTGTTTTTTTTACTTGTTTTAACAGTATAATTGACGGGTTTGCTACGTTTAGGCGTTAGATAAATAATTGAACTATTCAGCGAAGTCGATTTGGCAAGAGAATATTTTGACATCAATGTCGTTAAAGATGGATTAATATTTTTTGCAAGGAAAATGAAAACTTTAAACTTTACTCAACATTTTTGTCATTTATTCTTAAAATCAGGTGTTACACCTTTTTTAAAACTGATGAAATAACGTAAGTTAAAAACTTGAATTGCAAAAACTATCATAAAAAGACATGCAATATGCAAACTCACTTTACATCAATCTTTCTGTTAATATCTCCAGAACTTTAATTTAGGATCACGTTTACTCGTTGTGTCAAAAATACAAAAAAGTATCCATTGTGCATCACTTTGTTTCTTCCAAGCTTTGATAAAATGTTTGCTATCATTTCCAATGATGGGGTTTAAAAATACTGAAAAATTTTAAGTTCAACCAAGCTTCAAGTTCTGTGCAAATTTCTAACTTTGGGCTAATGGGAATATTTGACAATTAAAACTATCACGAATAGAATATCTAATTTGAGTATTAAGAATGGAAAAGAGAAAGAGAGAGTTCACGACAACAAGCTAAACAAGGTGACTTTTTAGATATTAATCTGACGCGAAAATGTCCCTTCGCTAAAAAAAAAAAAAAAAAATTCCTGCCGAAATGGCTACGCCGAAACTTTCCATTCCCATAATTGACGCTTACTGGTTATGGAATTCGAGTGTTTCTACGAAAGAAAATGTGAATTTCGACAGGGTTCAAACCTGCGTCCCCTTATATAGGGGAAAATACGAACAGCTGTGCGTTGAACTGTTCAGACACGAGGGGAATAAGGTTCAAGTGAGTAAGTTTTGTCATCTTAAAACATGATTCGTTATGGTTAAAGCGCTATTTAAAAAGTCCCATTTTTGTTCAATACTACGCTGAACCCTGTGAGTAACACTTCTACAAAACAAACAAAAAATAGTACATAAATTATATTAAAATTATATTAAAATTAATATAATAAATTATATTTAAAAAATGTCCTTTAAAGTATTGTGTTCTTGATCGATTCAAATTCGTAAATAATTATATTGGATATACTACTACATGCTTAACAAGAAGATTTACGTTACATCTCTCTGGCCATATCTATTAGGCTTCATTTAAATACACATTATCCCTACCAAACTCTCTCCGTAACATACTCGTCCATTATATAAATATGAGCACCCTCTACATGTAAAAAGGGCAAAAGTAATGGAAGCAAAAGAAAAGCGCCAACACTCAGTAATATCAACTATGAACACGGCCACAATGTGCTGGCCGTTTTTTGGATAATAAAACATTCCTATAACTCTAGATCCTTATATAAAACAATTCATGCATACAGTTAAAAGTAGAATAAAATTCATCCTTGATGATGACTAAAACTCCAGAGGAAAACGCTTGGATAAATAAAACATTTTGACAATTTTTATATAATTTATGTTCTGAAAAGAAAAAAATATAAGATCACATGAAAAATTATATCAAAACTAAATCACATCACCTTGTCTGTCATTTTTATAGGAACGCCATGCCTGCAACCACATATTATTCCTCGGAAGAAACAGACAAGCGACGCAAACGTGAATAAGACTGGTGTGTATTTACTGCTACGAATTATCTACCCTAAATATGAAAAGCAAAATAAGAATAACCTAGCCTAGTGGACTGAATGAACGGTCCCGATAAAAAAAAAAATGGAAAACCCTAGATATTTAACAAATACATAGACACCTGATGATGACCGGAGAGTAGAATGGTTGAAATATAGTCTGCACAACAAGCAAGAAAATCAGCTTGGTCTGGATAACAAAGCATCGTGCTTGTCCCTTCAGTCGTAAATTCGCACGGCCGTTACGCCCAGTTAACATCTCATAAATAATGAGCTATTCCATTCTGATGGCGTGAAAAGAGAGGAAAAGACTATTTACTTCCAGTGAATAAATGGACATATTGTTAATTTAAAATCTCATAAAATTTCATACCTTTCTAAAGGGTATTTGCCCAAAAGTGATTGCAACGAATTCAACTTGAATTCAAACTCGGCTCTCTGATTTCTAGTTCCGTATTCATTGCACCACAGCGCACATCCACGGGGTTGTATACAACTGAGAGCTTAGATATTTTTGAACGAGTTTGACGCCATGCATGAAAATCTCGATCTAACGAAGCTATTTAAGAATATGACCCGAGCTTTTAGGTTAATTCATCGTTTTGAAGCAATTCGCCGTAATACCTAAAACCAAGCCTGTTCAATTTTACTACCCTTACTAATACTAATTTTTTATATCATTGATTCATACACCCAGGGACATTAATTATTTAGTATTACTAATTTAATTCTGAAGACCAAGGGATGAATCCAAGTGACCGAAGATTCTCTCCAGTTTTCTATTACCTTTCTGTCTTAAGTGCTTTCTAGGTCGTAAATAAAACATTCCGCTGACATGAGTTGGAAATATTATATTAAGTCAATTGCTAGTGGGAAATATTATATTTAGTCGATTGCTAGTGGGAAATATTATATTTAGTCAGTTGCTAGTGGGAAATATTATATTTAGTCAATTGTTAGTGGGTTAAATATTATATTTAGTCAATTGTTAGTGGGAAATATTATATTTAGTCAGTTGCTAGTGGGAAATATTATATTTAGTCAATTGTTAGTGGGAAATATTATATTTAGTCAATTGCTAGTGGGAAATATTATATTTAGTCAATTGTTAGTGGGAAATATTATATTTAGTCAGTTGCTAGTGGGAAATATTATATTTAGTCAATTGTTAGTGGGAAATATTATATTTAGTCAATTGCTAGTGGGAAATATTATATTTAGTCAATTGTTAGTGGGAAATATTATATTTAGTCAGTTGCTAGTGGGAAATATTATATTTAGTCAATTGCTAGTGGGAAATATTATATTTAGTCAGTTGCTAGTGGGAAATATTATATTTAGTCAATTGCTAGTGGGAAATATTATATTTAGTCAATTGCTAGTGGGAAATATTATATTTAGTCAATTGTTAGTGGGAAATATTATATTTAGTCAATTGTTAGTGGGAAATATTATATTTAGTCAATTGCTAGTGGGAAATATTATATTTAGTCAATTGCTAGTGGGAAATATTATATTTAGTCAATTGCTAGTGGGAAATATTATATTTAGTCAATTGTTAGTGGGAAATATTATATTTAGTCAATTGTTAGTGGGAAATATTATATTTAGTCAATTGCTAGTGGGAAATATTATATTTAGTCAATTGCTAGTGGGAAATATTATATTTAGTCAATTGCTAGTGGGAAATATTATATTTAGTCAATTGTTAGTGGGAAATATTATATTTAGTCAATTGTTAGTGGGAAATATTATATTTAGTCAATTGCTAGTGGGAAATATTATATTTAGTCAATTGCTAGTGGGAAATATTATATTTAGTCAATTGTTAGTGGGAAATATTATATTTAGTCAGTTGCTAGTGGGAAATATTATATTTAGTCAATTGCTAGTGGGAAATATTATATTTAGTCAGTTGCTAGTGGGAAATATTATATTTAGTCAATTGTTAGTGGGAAATATTATATTTAGTCAGTTGCTAGTGGGAAATATTATATTTAGTCAATTGTTAGTGGGAAATATTATATTTAGTCAATTGCTAGTGGGAAATATTATATTTAGTCAATTGCTAGTGGGAAATATTATATTTAGTCAATTTGGCGCGAGTGAAGGTGGTTTACCGTTTTGTACTAAATGTTTCCCGCCATAATCTTTCTTACATATTTATAAGTCTACCCTTCTTCTATGCACTGAATAGTACTGCCACATCTGATCTTGTGTTTTCACTATGTATTTGGAGATTCTAAATAAATTGCAGAGAAGAATCTGCAATGTTATTGCTCCTGACCTGGCATCTCAGCTTCAGTCACATTCCTATCGCCGTGACGTTGCTCCCCTGTGCCTTTTCTGTAAATACTTTCGTGGTAATTTTTTCTGGTGAACTTTTCTCAAATTGTTATTTTTATTCCGCCCCACTCCTACAGAAAAATTGGGGACTAGTTCGGATTTCATGGAAACTCTGAAGTATTGTGAAGTCTGTAATAAGAACAGCATGGAAGAATGTGCTGTTTTGGCGCAAGGAATATTATAGTTAAAATAGTATAGTGTTTGTGGCTAAATGTTTAAGATAAGACTAAAGGCCAATCTTCCAACCCTTAATTTTTGGCTTCGTGTCAAACTTTTGTATTATTATACAAAATAAATATTATTTTCCTCATTGTTACACAGACTTTATGAATTTAAACACAGTATTAGATTACCTGCAAAGTTTCATCATTTTATTGTTGAAATGGCTAGATGTAACCGTAAGTTTTATGCTAACAGTTTCTTCTATTGCACTTCTTGTTATGATTATGGGTTCTTTCCTTCCAGTCAAGTTTGATCTTCAAAATTTAAATGCAATGTCAATCTATCTTCTTAATTCCTTCTCTTTTACTGTTCTCTCTCATGAATGCCTTCTTATATATATATATATATATATATATATATATATCACATATTCTCTCATACTCAGTAAACCCTTACATTGCTTTATTGATTTGAGATGAAATTATTAAAAAATATATCTATGCAAATGATATCACACTTTATGAGTGCACCTCTAAAAATCTAGAGGACTTGATCCTAGCCGCTGATCACTCCACTGACCTATCTCTAGTAGTTAAAAACTGGCCTCTGATTTTGTTTATCTCCCAAACCAATCTATTAACGTTCCATCATCACCAAGCAGACATTGAATATTTTCTGGCAATGATGAACGTTTGTACTCTCAGTGTAACTACTTAATTGCACGTTTATTGGGACAAAAGTTTACTACAAACCCTAAGTGCAAATCATATATACGCTCCATCGCTGAAAAGGTTGGCTGGAAAAATGAGCGTTTGTACCATTCGAGAATGTACCTAAATCCCTCTGCCATTTCCTAGCTTTACAATCAGTCAGATCGAACAAAAGGTGGGGTATTGATACCATATCTGGGCTGGAGCTACCCAATCCTCACTTTATGTTATTAATTGCAATGGTCAATGTGCAGATTGAGTAGGACTAATAAAGCAGACATGCATATAGAAATAAAAGAACTGACAGGACAAAAAGCCCTGCTCCTCAACAGGATGTATAAAATCCAAGGATGGAACGATCATATTAGAGAAAGAGGAAATACTCCAGCGATGGGAAGAATATATAAAAGATCTTTTCCGCGACAAGAGAGAGCAGCTGAAATTACACAAAGATGAGGACGAACCGGAAATATTAAAGTCCGAAATGGAAGCTGCAATGGCCAAACTGAATAAAAACAAAGCAGTTGATCCAGGAAAGAGCAAGGCACATAGAAGAAGAAGAAGAAGAAGGAGAAGAAGAAGAAGAAGAAGAAGAATTACAATGATCAAAAAAAAAAAAAAAAGAAACACAAAACATTATTTTTAGCTAATTCGAGAGCGCTGAATCTGAAAATGATTTTACTTTTTCTTGGTTAGCTACTGCTTTTGCTGTAAAGAAATGCCTCATTTTCAGGAAAAACGCATTTTTTCATTTGTTTTCTATATATATAATATTGACTGATAGCAATATTTCTCAAAGAACTATCGTAGCAAGCTCTTAATTCGTATTAAACCTACAAATATTGGTCTGCTTATTGAGAAATACCATTTTTTTTCAATAACAACCAAACCCTAAATTTTTAAAATAAGACAATTGATTATACCAAGATCAAAAAGTATTTTCATCAAATCATTTAATAAACTTTTAGCAGAAATAAAATCTTCGTGAACATTAGGACTATGGTAAAAAAAAATTTCACTTTCTTGATTGTATGTCATGTTCAGCGTTATTTATGTCCTTTTTATTACTCTAGCAGTAATTAGCCATCATTCGATTGTCCTCCTGATGACGCTTTTCCTGATGGAAATAGTTCTCCTTGATTATCACTCACATCTCAACAATTATTCAGAAATTTATCTAGATGGCTTTTTCAAAAATGAACATTAATACTCATATTAGCGTATTACTGATAAAGTTTATCAGTTAATTTCAATTTTGGCAAAAAATTTGAAAAATTCGGTACGCCTGTTTTAAAATTTTTGACTCAAAAACACTTTTTTCTGATAAAAAAAATAGTGGCTGACATAAATTGTTCGGTTTACCTGATAACTGATGGGTTTCTACGACCTTTATTGACTAAATGTTGCGATCAGCCAAGATCCTAAATTAATCTTTTTTCCTAAAAATGAGTAAGTTCAGTACAGCAAAAGTGGTAGCTAGCCATGAATATCTAAGATCATTTTCGGAATCAACACCATCAAATTGGCTAAATAAAAAAAAAGTGTTTTGTTTCTTGGCACTAAAAATCATGTTGACAGTGATATTCACGCGTTATTTCAACACTACATCTATTTTACGGATTAAACATAGCAAGCGTTTCGCTATTTCCCTGGCAAATGTCCAGACGGGTTACATTCCTTACTTAATTCTTTTCGTATTCCATTGGAAAGGGGGAAGTTCCACCTAGCTTCTTCCCAAGAACTACAACTTTGTGGAACAGACTCTAAAGCTGATGCATACCTGATCACTACAATCTTAACCTCTTCAATTTATAGGTGAACCGCTATCAATCCTAACCCTATCCTCCTAGTCTGCACTTACGGGGTCTGATAAAAAGTATCAGGACTACTGTCTTTGGGACGTGGACCACAAAATATCTTTCTTTATTATCAGTGAGAAATAAATACCTGGGAAGCGTTCTGACATAGGATGGGAAGTGCGACATTGAGATCCGAAGAGGCATTGGCATGGCCAAGGATGCATTTCAAAAGCTAAGCAGAGTATTGAGAGACGGGAAATTCTCATTAGAAAACAAAGAAAATGGTACAAGACTTCTATGTGGTATCTCTCCTTCTATATGGCAGCGAATGTCGGAGATCTCCGCAAAGATGAAGGAGAGACTCGCGGCAGCAGAAATGTTGTTCTACAGAAGGATGATGAGGATACCATGGACCGAACACGTGAGCAAGTGTTGGAGAAGTTGCAAACAAGAATACTCAGCATCAGGAAGATATAGCTGAGGTTCCCTGGACATGTAATGAGGAAGCAGGGCCTGGAGACTCTAATACTCACAAGATGGATAGAAAGAAAAAGAGACAGGGGAAGGCAGAAAATGGATGGCGGAGCGGGGTTTGGCAGAAATACCAAGAGAAAAACTATTGACAGCGACAGTAGAAAAAGCCAAGTGAAAGTCCATGATCGTCTACGTTTTGAAGGGACGTGGCACGTAAAGAAGAAGAAAGAAGAAGAGTATTGTGTGGGTGCCGTAATGGATAGCTGCTCAGAATGAGGAATCAGAAAGCTGAGATGGAATTCTTGTCTGATTCGTTTCATTCACTTACTTGCAAGTGCCCATGAGAAAGGGGTGAGTCCATCTCTTCTCTCCTAACTATGAGTTAAATGAAAGGATTTGGATCTCGAAAAATCATTGTTATTGTTAAAAAATTATTAATACAATACTTATTCGACAAAAAAATACGATTTTTACAGTTAAGAAATCTTTCGATGTTAATCAACTGACAAAGGGTTGATAAGTTAATTATTTACCTGTTATTTAACACATAAACAGAGGATATCGTATTATGCAAAGATAAAGTTGGTAAAATACAACAACAACAAAAAAACATTAGTATTTGTTTCTATTTCTGAAATGAAGTAGTATTTAAATTATTTACATTATTCGGATTATTGCCGTTATCTTTATTGCCATTATTACGTTTCTACCGCTGTATGATCCGACCTTCTTCAGGTGCTATGAATTTCGAACCGAACCTTTTATTACGATCACTGGGATATATCATTCACTATATGAAACGTCGTAATAAACGCAATAAAGATGAGGATATTAGTCTGAACTATATAAATAATGTAAAGAAATCATTTTTAATGATAGTAACTATTACAACCAGGTTAGTCAAGCCAATTTTTATATCATTTATATCATTTATATCATTTATATTCATTTATATTCATTTATATCATTTATATTCATTTATATCATTTATATTCATTTATATTCATTATAACATTTATATTCATTTATATTCATTTGCATCTTTTATATTCATTTATATTCATTTATATCATTTATATTCATTTATATCATTTATATTCATTTATATCATTTCTATCATTTATATTCATTTATATCATTTACATTCATTTATATTCATTTATATTCATTTATATAATTTATATTCATTTATATCATTTATATTCATTTATATTCATTTATATCATTTATATTCATTTATATCATTTATATTCATTTATATTCATTTATATCATTTATATTTATTTATATTCATTTATATTCATTTATATTCATTTATATCATTTATATTCATTTATATCATTTCTATCATTTATATCATTTATATTCATTTCTATCATTTATATCATTTATATCATTTATATTCATTTATATCATTTATATTCATTTATATCATTTATATCATTTATATTCATTTATATTCATTTGCATCTTTTATATTCATTTATATTCATTTATATCATTTATATTCATTTATATTCATTTATATCATTTATATTCATTTATATCATTTATATTCATTTATATTCATTTATATCATTTATATTCATTTATATCATTTACATTCATTTATATTCATTTATATTCATTTATATATGTTATATTCATTTATATCATTTATATTCATTTATATTCATTTATATCATTTATATTCATTTATATCATTTATATTCATTTATATTCATTTATATCATTTATGTCATTTATATTCATTTATATCATTTATATCATGTCTATCATTTATATCATTTATATTCATTTATATCATTTCTATTCATTTATATTCATTTATATCATTTATATTCATTTATATCATTTCTATCATTTATATCATTTATATTCATTTATATCATTTATATTCATTTATATTCATTTATATCATTTATATTCATTTATATCATTTATATTCATTTATATCATTTATATCATTTATATTCATTTATATCATTTACATTCATTTATATTCATTTATATTCATTTATATCATTTATATTCATTTATATCATTTATATTCATTTATATTCATTTATATCATTTATATTCATTTATATCATTTATATTCATTTATATTCATTTATATTCATTTATATCATTTATATTCATTTATATCATTTATATTCATTTATATTCATTTATATCATTTATATTCATTTATATCATTTATATTCATTTATATTCATTTATATTCATTTAATAAAATATTAAGAAGCAGTCTGTAATCGGAATGACGTTGCTTTGAAACGTGTTGTTTCTGTTATCTATATATACATTCATTATTCTTATTAAATGATATTTTAGATAAATTGGCACAAATTAAATTCTTGTTACACTATTAATGTACACATACCGTACAAATGAGGATGTGGCTACCGATTCGTAGAGCCGAGTTCGAATTCCTTTCAATTCGTTGCAATCACTTACACGCAAGTAACCATGAGAAAGATGTTAAATCATCACTTCTCCCTCTAGCTATGGGTTAAATAGTAGAACAGTTTGGTTTCTAAGGCCTTGGTCGGCAACCAGCCTACCGCAGAAAGTAATGGCAATATTCTGCCCAGACAGTCATGTTTCTTTCGGGACATGATCACCCAAGCGTGTATCACATATGGCCCTTAACTGATTAGCCGTCAAAAAAATGACAGCAATTGTCGGAAAGTTTTAATAGTGATATGCAATGTAACAAGAATCTAGAAACAATGTACTGAGATTCAATGAAGCTGAGATGAAGAATTCACAACTAAAATAGAGTCGAATGGAACATATAATTAATCTGTTTCCTTTATATTTTTAGAGGTTCAATGGTATCCATGATCCATTGATTATCTTTTGGTATTATATAAATCACTTTTTGCTCAATATCTTTTCTTGTGTTTAATAAAACAGTGAAATGGCAATATCTATTCGAAAATAAAGATCAACAACAGAACGAGAAAAACAGTGACGACAACGTCTATTAGAAGACCAAGTATATACAAGATGATCATTTAACAGACAATGATATCTGAGTACCTCACATGAAAGGCGTGAACAAATAAGACTGCAATCTAAGAAACGTAGGAATAAAGGAATTGATTAATTAAAAGGTTCATTTTGCTTGGAAAGCATTTTTGTTTAAATGCACATAAATATTTTATAGATTATGAAAACTACTAAGAGAATTAATCACTTATAAATTTACTAACTGAAGATAATGAACATACTTTCCCACTATAGATGGGACAGGAAATATATAAATAAATACACATTGATAATTATTATATGGTTTGATTACATACTTGTTGCCTTTTCTCGTTAATATTATCTTATGGGCAACTGAGGCCAGAACGTTCGCTTTCTGAATACGAGAGCTGGGTTTATGGTTTAATTGTCGAGAAGGTGACTTCCTAATGTCATTGACTATCTCATCTCTCGGCACGGTTGGAAAAGTATCGAAAAATCATACCATGTTTTGACCCAAGCAAGTGAAACTCAATCGAGCAACTGTTTGGAATCGTCGATGGTGGAGCTAGTAAGTTACAAGTCATCATGACCGAGGGTTTGAATGTACTAGCCTTATTTCAAACTGTTGATCACGCCAGAGTATTCGCTCTTTCCCAGAAACTGTAACTAAGGGCCGCTCGGCATAGTTTAAGTATAAAACGCCGGTGATCTCCGTGGGTATTAAACAAATACACATATGCCCGATCAGGCGTCTGTAACAGGGATTTGCTAGCCTTCTCTATAAAACGTTTATGTGAGTAGCTAGTCATCATTATCTGGTCAGAACAAGTTTCCAGTACTCTCCACAGTATTCCTGTTAATATCAAAAAATGCTTCGAAATGCAGTTATTTCAACCTCTTTGCTCTTTGAACTGTTCTAATAATACATTTTTGTTTCGAAGGCTATATCAAATAATGTCAATTAGTAATTCTCTTATCTAAAAGTTTTCAATTTTTGCTTGGATTTCCAGTGCACCGGACGTTTATAAGTACTCCAGTAATGACGTGTCTTATCGACGTTTTGATATACTAACTTGTTTATATCCTGAGGAGAAAATCTGACAAACAAACAAAGGGTATATGTTAGCGGACGATAATAATTATTTTAAGCAGAATCCCCTGATTCATCATGCTAGTGATCCGATAGAAAATATTGATAAGTCTATTGATAATTACTATTAAACGCACCCCCAATTCAGATGCTCCTAACTTTAAGCTTACTCTTTTAAACCCTCTATGATAAGCGGATAAAGCAGAAAGAACCAATCTTGTGCGGTAAAGATAGAACAGGCTTTTGCCGATTCGGTTATATAATGACGAAAGCATCACAAAATGCAGTCAGAACTGCGCCATTTAGAATTGAGTCGGACAACATCAAAGACCTTGATTGACTTTATATGAATCCGGAGGCCAATGTGGCGTGGGGTTTTTCATGGCTGTGTGCAATATCTAATTGTGCCTAATCAGAAAGAAACCGCTCGTTTCCAAATGGTTCTGTAGTAGCATTGATATGATCGGTATCTTCGTCGGCGATCGGGGCACAAGGAGACGAGATGTCGTCGCTGCTTACTGATCTATCGATGTTCCGTAATTCGGTCTATCATGAAACAGAGGAGTTGCGTGCCTAACTGATCTCTACGTCTGGCCTGAGCAGATTTCTCGTCGAGGTAGGCACAAATGACGAGTGTGGTAGAGAAAGAGCGAAAGAAAGGAGACAGTTGGAAAAAAAAAGAAAGACGAAGAGGGAGAGAGGGAGAGAGATAGAGAATAGGAGAAATGACACAGAACAAAAAGATAAAGAAATTTAGAATGAATGAAAGCTTGAATGAAGGAAAAATTGTAGGAAAAACAAAGGAAATTTGAAAAAGTGAAGCATGAAAAGGAAAAATAAAGAAAAAGAACACACACACGTATACCGTATTTTCCAGCTTGGAAGACTCACCCTAATATTGAAAAGAAATTCTAAGAATAAAAAGTCATTCTCATACAACAACGAATTTACCATGCATCTCTTACATACTGGCACCACGTATTTTTTATTTTAATCACTCGTCCGATTTTGTTTGTAGGGCAATGACATACTAGTTGGGGGTTAGTAAATATACTATATATCATTTATTGTCTAAGGATAGTTCATGTTCATAAAAATGAATTAAAAATGTAACAAATATGCATGCAAATATATAAAACAATCAGTTAAATTTTATTCATCCTCAAATCCCCAAAACTCGTCACTGCTGGATTCATGTAAAAGCTCAAAAGTCGTCTGCAGAGTCATCACTATTGTCAGGCATGTAAAATAAATGATCCTCACTAACGTCCCCGTTCTGGTGGTAACCATGACGGTAACTGATATATTCGTTTTGTGTGTGTTTGTTTTCTCTCTCTCTCTCTTTCTCTCTCTCTCTCTCTCTCTCTCTCTCTCTCTGTCTCTGTCTCTCTCTCTCTCTCTCTCTCTCTATATATATATATATAAGCGTTACAAACCCAGGACAAAATTGGTAAATGATCCGGGAGGATCCTAGAAATATCGTTTAAATATTAAAACTGATCTAAATGAAAGCTCAATGTAAATTAATTTAATTTACAGACCAGATATTTTTTGAAACTTGACTAAGCAGTAGCTTTTTCCTTCTACCTACCACTACTAACCCAATGGCCATACCTCCAACTACCATAAAGGAAATTACTACTAAGATTCCTCTAGCTTGATCCTACAATAACCAACATTCCCCCACCCCTTCCTTTACCAGCCTTTGCCTCCGACATTAGAATTTTTCCTCATTCTTTGATTAAACGGCTTGGACAATGCATGTCTTAAACTGACATCTTGAAAATGGGTATTTCCCTTCTAAATTTTATATATATATATATATATATATATATATATATAAAAGAGACAATGAATGTCTATTATGTTTTATCATGGGCCGTTCTAAACATCGTATTTTGGCTTTAATTTCAGGTGAAAATAAAGATAAAAATTCTCCAACATTGAGTCATCTTCAGAGAGGTTACAAGAACGTTAACATAAAAACATCCACCATCAAAGATGATTTTATCTTGTGTTGACATAAAACTTTGCTAAGCAACGATAACAGTTACCAAATAGCAAACGCGTTTCGTTAATCATCTTTTTGTGTTTGTTTATATATATATATATATATATATATATATATATATATATATATATATATCGACGTGTTGTAATGGTTAGCAAGTTCCTGTCGATATATCAATTACGACTGGGCAGCGGGTTCTATCCTTACTGAATGTCCTTACTTTCGCTCTTGTATCGTATCTACCCTACCTTTAGGAAATCACTGTAAGTCCCTTTTCTTGCTTTCTATCTTTTGCATGTTATACGGGCACGTGGCCGGATGCTTAGGAGGTCCTGAGGCGAACTCAGCGCGTGGCCGAGTCGTCAGGATGTTCGCATACTGATCATGAGTGCCGAGTTCGAACGCTCTATGTACGCTCTATCAAAGTTTCTTGATGTATGTTAGTAATCAGTGTCAAGTTAGCGTCCGCAAGTCGGTCGCGTAATATTTGTCCAGAAACTAAATAAGTTGTTCCAGCCAAAATTCTTCAGTCGTGAAATGGATTAAGCACAGTTTCTTCACTTTCTTTGAACTGAAAGAGGAAAGTTCCTTCTTCTCGAGATTTCCTAGACAATCACGTTTGGGATGTATTTAAATTTTTGGAGATTAAATTTGGACAAAAAGTATGGAGCCGAGAGAGAAGTGCGAGAAAAGAAACTGTTAACGGTTACATCTAACCAGATTAAATAAATCAGTTGTAAATTAACGAGATCATAACCCCAGTCAAGTACTCAAAAAATTCAAAAAGTTTCGGCATCATCATGAAGAGAAATTACGATGAACGTAACCTGTCCTCAGACCTCAAATGGAAGCACTGTATTGAATCCATAGCAAAATCTACTGCTAAGAAGGTTGGGTCACTATGTCGATCCAGGATGTTTTTTCCACCTGAATCCATCCTGCATATATACAAGTCAACCATCCGTCCGTGCATGGAGTACTGCTGCCATTTATGGTCAGGTGCCCCTGCCGTTCTCCTCAGTGTTCTTGACAAGCTCCAAAGGAGAGTCTGTAATGTGATGTTCGCATACTGATCATGAGTGCCGAGTTCGAACGCTCTATGTACGCTCTATCAAAGTTTCTTGATGTATGTTAGTAATCAGTGTCAAGTTAGCGTCCGCAAGTCGGTCGCGTAATATTTGTCCAGAAACTAAATAAGTTGTTCCAGCCAAAATTCTTCAGTCGTGAAATGGATTAAGCACAGTTTCTTCACTTTCTTTGAACTGAAAGAGGAAAGTTCCTTCTTCTCGAGATTTCCTAGACAATCACGTTTGGGATGTATTTAAATTTTTGGAGATTAAATTTGGACAAAAAGTATGGAGCCGAGAGAGAAGTGCGAGAAAAGAAACTGTTAACGGTTACATCTAACCAGATTAAATAAATCAGTTGTAAATTAACGAGATCATAACCCCAGTCAAGTACTCAAAAAATTCAAAAAGTTTCGGCATCATCATGAAGAGAAATTACGATGAACGTAACCTGTCCTCAGACCTCAAATGGAAGCACTGTATTGAATCCATAGCAAAATCTACTGCTAAGAAGGTTGGGTCACTATGTCGATCCAGGATGTTTTTTCCACCTGAATCCATCCTGCATATATACAAGTCAACCATCCGTCCGTGCATGGAGTACTGCTGCCATTTATGGTCAGGTGCCCCTGCCGTTCTCCTCAGTGTTCTTGACAAGCTCCAAAGGAGAGTCTGTAATGTGATAGGCACTGATCTGGCGACTCGACTGCAGCCACTTTCCCATCGTCGAAATGTGGCCTCCCTCTGTCTCTTCTATAAATACTTTCATGGCTTCTGCTCGGATGAGCTTAAGTCACTGATGCCTCCTCAACAGGTGTTTACCCGTGCAACCAGACTGGCAACTGGGTCCCATCCATTCACAGTCAGGTTAGCCAAATGCAGACGACAATTCTACTCCTGCAGCTTCCTCTCTCGCACTTCCCGCCTGTGGAACTCACTCCCGTATTCTTGCTTTCCTGACGGCTACAACCTCCAGAAATTTAAATGCAAAGTTAATACTCATCTACTAACCACTGGCCTCTAGCTCTCTCCCCTCCCCTGTATAACCTTCCCTTTCTCTCCACCTATGTATCTGTCATCGCACCTTCTTTCTCAGCTTTCTATTGTTCCTTTCTAACTAGCTTGTACTCCTCACTCTTTTCTAATTAATCTTTTTACATTTATGTAACCCCCTGCACATCAGTGGCGTTTCCGCTTTGCTCGGGGTGAAATGATTAAAAAAAAAAAAAATTATAGAAAAGACACAGGGCTGCTACCTTACGGCAGTGGGAAAGTCACCGAAGCCTTGCTGCCAGATCAGTACGGATAATATTGCTGATTTTTCTTTGGAGTTTTATCAAGGAACTCAAGATATATAGCAGGGGCACTGGACTATATGTGCGAGCAATATTCTAAGCACAGTGACAATGTTAAACAATATTTTCAGTATAAAAATATATAAATCTACGAAATATAATCTTTTGTGTAAACGTTGCTTGACTTGTCATGAAAAACACGGTTGTACTGGTAATAAACGCGTGAATTCGAAGGAAACACCGCCAGCATGAAGGCATGAAACTAAAACATGCTTAATATGATGGCGATCTTGTTCATCTTGAAATTTTTCGTTAATTGATTAGTTACTATGAGGAATTAATCAAATAGCTTAGTATAAATTTTATGGAACTCTCCTGTCATTCTCTTCATTCCTCCGGGGCGGGAAATTAGTAAATAGCGTACGTAACTATCCTTAATGCTAGTTGTAATACTAATAAGTTTTTGTAGATTTATATTTTTTTATACGTGAAATTTTTTTATAAATATAACTTGAAGAAAACACATTCTGTTGAAATATTGTTTAACATTGTCAAACACTTTTTTTCTTTTTTTAAAATCTCGCTATTCTCTTAACTATTATTATTATTGTTGTTGTTGTTACTATTATTACATAATCCCTGCAGATAGTAAAAATCGTCTAAAATTCATATGTGACAAAAATGACAAAACGCTAAGTTTTGTGGTTATTAACTAACAACATTTGAATGCAAAAACTACTTTGCAAAAACTAATGTTGCATAGCAATTCTATTGTTCTTTAGCTGGCCGTGTTTCTGTGAAAGAAACAAAAAAAGATTCAAGTATCTTTTATACCAAAATTCTCCCGAAGAGACAGACATTTTAACTCTCGGAGAACGTGCCACCTGTAAGCACATATCACAAATCCAAGGCGCTCGTAATTTCTGTCAGATTCTGATCGAAAACACAACGGTGCTCTGCCAATCCAACTGCAAAACTGATTAAAACATTTGAAAGCCCTTCACATCAAAGGGCAGCAATCCACCATCAATAAATGGTTCAATCTAGGTGCGCACGTGTTAGAATGCTTCATCTTGAAATGTTTCATTAGTTGATTAGTTACTATGAGGAATTAATCAAACACCTTTGTATAAATCTTATGGCACTCTCCTGTCATTCTGTTCATTCCTCCCAGCCAAGAAGTTAGTAATTTTCATACGTAACTGTTTTGTTCTATTGAGATTTAAGGGTTGAAATGTCGGTAGATACTGAATATTTTTTCAGAATGGGGACCTTAAGATACTTGTCGAAATTACAGTCGTTTGTAATCAAATGTACTGCAAGCTCCGTTGATGTCACGTCCTTGTACCTGACACCATTAGAATCTTTTATTTAATTTTTCCACCATGCAAATCACATAAATCATGTCATGTTTGGTACACTAAGCGGCGTATATTTTTATGACTTGGACTGTCAGGAATTCCTTCCAGGAATCCCTTCAATGAGAATATCGGAACATTTTCCAATCAATCCGAGTGCTCCAACTACAACTAGAGTTATTAATGTCCGTATGTGCCACAATTGTGAGATTTCGACTTCAAGATCCTTGTATTTTGATAGTTTTTTGAAGATCTTTAAAGATATATCCTAATCTACAGGGAGTGTCAATAAGAAAGCAAATTCTGTTGCTGTGACCTTTGACCACAATGTCCGGGCGATTAGCTTTGATTCTTTTGTCTATATCTATTGCATTATTATTATGTCATTTTTCATCATATTTCGATTTCTGCTCTGGTCGAACTACCAACCAAGTGTGCAGGAAGACCTAAAGCAGGTTGTGGCGTGTTGTTATGGCTCCATTTCATGTTTTTCTATCTCCCCTATCATCCCTAGCGTTACATAGACAAAGTTTTACTTAGTGTGTGGGCAATAATAATTAATAAGACACTTTTTTGTATATCTCTTAAGCTGAGGTTTATAGGGATTATTTTAATGTGTTGTTTTGTTCCATTTTTATCATTCCAAGTGCACCTACTATCACTGGCACGACTCTTGTTTTCAATTTCCACATTTTTTCGATTTCAATTTCCAGGTCTTTATATTTTGACAGTTTTTCGAATTCCTTGGTTGCTATGTTACAATCCGCTGGACAAGCCATATCAATTATTATTATTATTATGTCATTTTTCATCATATTTCGATTTCTGCTTTGGTTTCACTACCAACCAAGTCTGCGGGGAGACCTAAGGCAGGTAGTGGCGTGTTGTTATGGCTCCATTTCATGTTTTTCTATCTTCCCTATCATCTCCAGCATTACATAGATAAAGTTTTCCTTAGTGTGTGGGCTGTACTTAATAAGACAATTTTTTGTATATCTCTTAAGCTGGGGTTTCCAGGGATTCTTTCAATGTGTTGTTTTGTTCCATTTTTTATCATTCCAAGTGCACCTACTATCACTGGCACAACTCTTGTTTTCAATTTCCACATTTTTCCTATTTCAATTTCCAGGTCTTTATATTTTGACAGTTTTTCAAATTCCTTGATTCAAATTCCGCTGGACAAGCCATATCAATTAATAGACAAGTTTTCTCCTTCTGGTTTTTAACAATAATGTCTGGCCTGTTTGCTTCAATTTTTCTGTCTGTGTAGATGGTGTAATCCCATAGAATGGTTACATCTTCTATTTCTGTAACCGGTGCTGGGTGATGTTCATACCAGTGCTTGTTTACAGCTTTTCCATAATGTTTGCATATTGCCCAATGTAAATATTGCCCAACTCTATCGTGGCGATTTTTATATTCATTTGGGGCAAGCACAGAACAGCCTGAGATTAGGTGGTCTATTGTTTCTTGGTGTTTATCACAAAACCTGCATTTTGGATCCATATTATTATGCATAATATTTGCCTGAAAGTTTCTCGTGAAAAGACTTTGGTCTTGTGCTGCAAGAATAAAGCCTTCAGTTTCGGACTTTAATCCAGATGCACGTAACCATCGATGAGTATTAACTTTGTCAACATTGGATTTATTGGCACGTACTGGATATTGGCCATGCAGAGGTTTGTCTTGCCAGCGCTGTTTCATCTGTTCAAGAGCTTTATCTTTGGCTTTCATTTTCATATTCTTTGCCGCAATAGTCGGCTCTTGGCTTCCGTTCTGCTTTTCTACAGAATCTACTAACTGTAAATCTTGTTTGAATTTACTGCCTTATTATTATTATTATTATTATTATTATTATTATTATTATTATTATTATTATATATAATATAATAATTATATTATTATTATTATTATTATTATTATTATTATTATTATATATAATATAATATTATTATTAAATTATTATTATTATTATTATAATTATTATTATTATATATAATATAATAATTATATTATTATTATTATTATTATTATATATAATATAATATTATTATTATTATTATTATTATTATTATTATTATTATTATTATTATTATATATAATAATTATATTATTATTATTATTTTTGGGGTGGGTTTCTTCATATAAATTTCCTTCCTGAAATATCGACAGTTAAAGGAAATATAATACGGATGATCTTATTTAGGTTCATTTAAAGAGCAAATAGATAAATTAATTAAAATAAAACAGAATCTCATAAAAAATTATTATTATTATTATTATTATTATTATTATTATTATATATAATATAATAATTATATTATTATTATTATTATTATTATTATTATTATTATTATTATTATATATAATATAATATTATTATTAAATTATTATTATTATAATTATTATTATTATATATAATATAATAATTATATTATTATTATTATTATATATAATATAATATTATTATTAAATTATTATTATTATTATTATTATTATTATTATTATTATTATTATTATTATTATTATTTTATTTTGCGGGGGGGCTTCTTCATATAAATTTCCTTCCAAATCTCAACCAGAGATATAAGGTCAGAAATGGTTTAATGACATCTTCCACTTAAAATTTAAAAAAAAACAACAAATTAATAAAGAAAATAAGATTACAGACACTTTACACCGATAAAGCTCTTCGTAATGTGTGAGCTGTATTTGTGAGTACAATATTTTGTATTTCTTTAGGGTATGAGCTACCAGGATTCCCTTCAATGCGTATATCAGAACCTTTTCCAATCAATCCGAGGGCTCCAACTACAACTGAAATTATTGATGTCTGCATTTACCACATTTTTGAGAGACTTCAGACATACCATTGAGAAGGGCATGAATCAGAATACTAAGTTTTATCGCAAACATAAAAAAACATTTATTTCTTTTAATTTTATTGATTTGATCACTGAAAAAAAGGAAAACATAAATGCTTATCGGCATGAGGTTAGAAATACTTAAAAATTAAATTCAGGCAGGAATCGCTGTTATTTTTTTTATAGTTTACATGTCAGGTCATTAAATAGTAGTAACCAATCTGCATTGTAGCAGATTTCGGCAACAACTGACTTCGTCAACCAACTGACTTCGACAACAACTGACTTCGTCAACCAACTGACTTCGGCAACAACTGACTTCGTCAACCAACTGACTTCGGCAACAACTGACTTCGTCAACCAACTGACTTCGGCAACAACTGACTTCGTCAACCAACTGACTTCGGCAATAACTGACTTCGTCAACCAACTGACTTCGGCAACAACTGACTTCGGCAACAACTGACTTCGTCAACCAACTGACTTCGGCAACAACTGACTTCGTCAACCAACTGACTTCGGCAACAACTGACTTCGTCAACCAACTGACTTCGGCAACAACTGACTTCGTCAACCAACTGACTTCGGCAACAACTGACTTCGTCAACCAACTGGCTTAATTTTGTCGCCAGCCAATGAATACGAATAGCCGAATGAAAAACCTTCGCGTGTAATGTCATACGACCACATCGAAGAGTTTTTCTTTTTTTTTTTTTTTTTTTATCCCGGAGAACTTTCTTTCATAAAAATTTATTCCCTGAAAATGAATAAGGAAACAGCCATGATGATATTATTCTTCATCCTATCATTGCTCTCCACAATTTCCTGTCCTTTGTATCTCCTAAAAATTTTTATATTTTTGCTATCTTCCATAATTTCTGTTCTGCCAACCATTTACACAATCTCGTTAGGCAAGTTTATCGCTGCTTTTCCTATGTCCCTGTTACCTTTATTATATCCTGTGTCACATTTGCTAAGCCCTGTTTCCTTATTATGTACACTGTCTAAGTATAGGCATCCATTTTGTTTCCATTTCTCTTAAAACGTCGTCATTGTTCACATGCTCAGCCTATGGAATTCTCAGTATCCTTATGTAGAACAATATTTCTGTTGTTTCAAGACTTTTCTTCATGTATTAAAAGATTGTCTAGCAATCTCTGCCATATAGAACGACTGATATTACAAAAGAGTTCACTACGCTTCTTTGTTTTTATCAAATTTTACTGTTTCTTAATACTTTGCTTAGATTTTTGAATGCATCTTTCCTTATTCCACTCTGCTTTCACATTTAACCCTCTAGGGCCATTCGTGTCATATTTGATACAGTATGAAAACAAGCCTTGAAAGAAATATTTTCCTGAAAAATTTTTTAAGAGAAATATTTTATAAATTTCAAATGAAAGCAGTACTGACTGCTCAGTCAATGAATACCAAATGTTTCCTTATAAGGAAATACCAAATGTTTCCTTATAGAGAAATACTGTATCAAATATGATACGAATGGCCCTAGAGGGTTAATAGAACTAAATACAGGAAAGTAAAGACATTTTGGTATTTTGCCTAATAATGTCTTTCTCTCATTTTTTCTGTAGGGCTTTAATAAAATGTATAGATCGTTATACAGATTACGCAAAGGAATTCAAATATTCACCAGCTAGACTTTTTACACTTATTTTAATTATTTTTTATTATTTTTCCCAGCATCGTTTCGGCCGATTCATTTGGCGACCTTCTTCAGACGAACTTCTTATAAAACACACACATAAAAAAAAAAACACTCCGTTTTCGGTACCGAAAGAAACAAAATTACTCAGATCATTTACAAATATCTATGCCAATGATACGACTACACACTGGTGCACCTATAAAACCCCTTGATGATCAGAGATTGGCAGTATCTCTCTTCTGATCTACCATGAACTATCCAGTGAGGAAAACAATTGGCTTCTTACATTCAATTCGTAGAAAACGAAATTATTCTATCATTGCTGATCGGACCCCGAACTACCGCCAGTTACGACGTATAGATGTTCTTACGAGAAGCATATTACCTTGAGAGAATATTGGATCATAAACTCACACCAGACCTCAAATACAACTCGCACATAAGATACATCGTTAAAGTTGCAGGTAAAATGGTCGGCTCCCTGTACCGCCCCAGTAAGTACCTGACTCCTCACACTATCCTCTACCTTTAGGCCAAAAATGGAGTACTGTTTTCATATTTAGACGGGAGTTGCCCAGATCTCACTCTCCAGTGTCGATAGAGCCCGTAAACGTCTCAGAGTCCTTGTGGGTGATGAGTTATTCTCCATCATCCAACCTCTCCCTCACAGGCAACATAGGGCATGCCTCTCCCCGCTCTATCACTACTTTCAAGAAAAGTGCCCGGACAAACTACATTCCTTGGTTCCACCAGTTCTGACATTCACGGCAACGAGCCGTTACGCCACTTGCATTATAGAAAATCACTCAAATTCGTTCCGTATTCCATCGGTGAGAAGTAAGTTCCCCTAGAATAGCTTCTTCCCGCAATCTACTGCTCTGTGGAACAGACACCCAAGCGGGTGTTTCCCTGATTACTTCAATCTTAATCTGTTCAAGTCTGAGGTAATCGTAACCTTCCTCTCCTGTCCATCCAAACTGCCTCTTAATGTAACATCGGGTGGATGGCTGATGTTGTACATGATGAACTTTGCTGTTAAAAAAAAAAAATCTATAACAGGCACAATTTAAATTTTAAAAAGAACAACAATTGTAAAATATGTTCTATTTTCTGCAACGCATGTCTCAAAGCTTGTTCTATAATATTTAACATTGAGACATTCGTAGGTCGGGTCTATCTATCACGGTCTCTTCATATGTATCTATCTGCCTATATATCAGTTTATTTATCTCTATCTATCTGTTTACTTAAGCTTATTCGTATCTATCAATTTGTTTAAGTCTATTTGAATCTTTTTATCTATCACAGTCTATTCATATCTATTTAATTAACTTTCACGGTGTGCACATATCTATCTATCTATCTATCTATCTATCTATCTATCTATCTATCGATATTCATATCTTTCTTTCCATCTATCAGTCTATTCATATCTATCTGTTAATCTAAGCCTATTCATATGTATCTAAGTATATTCATATCTATCTATCTATCTATCTATCTATCTATCTATCTATCTATCTATCTAAGACTATTCATATCTATTACAGTCCATTCATATCTATCAATCTTTCACAGTCAATTCATATGTATATGTTTTCTAAGTCTATTCATATCTATATGTCTATCTATCACAGTCTATTTATATTTGTCTATCTATGAATCTATTCATATTTATCTGTTTACGTAAGTTTAGTCTACTCATGTCCATATGTCTAAATAAGTCTATTCATATCTATATATCTGTCTATTTAAGTGTTTTCATATCAATCTATCTATCACGGGCCATACATATGTATATATCAATCTATCATAGTCTATTTATATCTATCTATCTGCCTATCTATAAGTCTATTTATACCTAAATTTATTCATATCTATGTAAGTGTATTCATATCTATCACAGTATATTGATATCTATCTATCTTTCATAGGCTATTCATATCTATAAGTCTATCTATATTCATATCTATCTAAGTCTATTAATATCTATCTATCTATCTTCATATATATCTAAGTCTATTCATATCTATCTATCTATGTATCTATCTAGCTATCTATCTATATTCATATATATCTAAGTCTATTCATATCTATCTATCTATCTATCTATCTATCTATCTATCTATCTTCATATATATCTAAGTCTATTCATATCTATCTATCTATCTATCTATCTATCTATCTTCATATATATCTAAGTCTATTCATATCTATCTATCTATCTATCTATCTATCTATCTATCTATCTATCTTCATATATATCTAAGTCTATTCATATCTATCTATCTATCTATCTATCTATCTATCTTCATATATATCTAAGTCTATTCATATCTATCTATCACAGTCTATTCATAACTATCTTTCACTCTCTAATCATATGCATAATCTTTTCTAATTCTGTTTATGTCTTTCTATCTATCACAGTCTATTCATATCTGTCTATCTATCAGTCTATTCATATCTATCTCTTCGCCAATGTCTACTGATATCTATGTCTAAATCATTGTATTGGTATCTATTCATCTTATTATCTAAGTCTATTCATGTCTATATATCTGTCTATCTAAGTGTTTTCATATCAATCTATCAGTCTATCCATCACATTCTATTCATATCTATCTGTCTATCTATCACAGTCTATTTATATCTATCGGTCTATCTATAACAGTCTATTCATATCTATCTGACAATTCATAAGTCTATTTATATCTAACTATCGACTTACATATGTCTATATGTATCTATGTAAGTCTATTCGTAGCTGTCACAGTCTATGGATATCTATCTGTTTATGTTTCAGAGTCTATACATATCTATCTATCTATCTATCTATCTATCTATCTATCTATCTATCTATCTATCATAGTTCATTCATATCTATATATGGATCACAATCTATTCCTGTCTATCTGTCTATCTAAGTCTTATTATATCTATCCATCTGTTTACCTATCATTGTCTGTTTACTTATAGATGTCTTTTCATATGTATGTGTCTAAGTTTATTCATATCTATCAATTTCTCTCTCTGTTACAGTCTATTCATATCTATCTGTCTATCTAACATATCACTCAATAAATCCCAGGACTAACTAATAAAACAGTATTTTTTAGGCAAAATTCGACTATATTAATCAACATTGTCTCCTTCTAAGGTGATGCACCGATTCCAACGCTTCTCTCATAATTCGGTGCCTTTTTTGTAGAACGATTTGTCTTTGTCCTCAAAATACGCCTCAGTTTCCGATATCACTTCTTCATTGGAGCCCAATCTCTTTCCCTAGAGTATTCCTGTGAGGTCTGCAAACAGCCAATAGTCGCTGGGGACCAGATCTGGAGAATAGGGTGCATGCAATGCATATTCTAGGTAACGCTTTAATTTGCCTACTGATATTGCTATCTAAATCTAATCATATCTATCTGTTAATCTACCACAGACTATTCGTGTCTATTTGTCTATCTATCACAGTCTATTCATATATATCTGTCTGACTATCTAAGTCTATTCATATCTAGCTGTCTATCTATCACAGTCTATTCATAAATATCTATCTATCTAAGTTTATTCATATCTTTCCATCTATCTATCTATCTATCTATCTATCTATCTATCTATCTATCTATCTATCTATCTCTTGTGCAGGTTATTTCAAGCCAGAAAATATTTTTAGATTATTCTCCAAGCCTTCCTTCCTTATTATGCGTCCAAGAGATTTCTACTGTCAGGTTTTGGTTGTAAGCTAAATGTCGCTTTCATTCCCATTTTTCTTAGAACTTCCACATTGCTCACATGTTCCAGCCAATGTATTCTGAGTATCCAGCTATAGAACCACGTTTTCTGTTGCCTCAGATCTCTTCACCATCTTTGAGAAAATTGTCTATCATTCATTGACATATAGAATTATATCACAGTTGTGCACATACCTTAGTTTCCAACGGAATTTCTCCTGTTTCATAAAAAAGATTAAATATAGTTTAATTAAGCGGATTAAGCGGATTAAGAAGAATTAAACACGATGTTTCTTTTTGTCAGTTACTTTTTTAGAGTAAATAAGACACCTACGTAGCACAAATGAACTAAGCAAGAAGCCTTAAATCAAGAACTCAAAGCGCGTCAAGAAAATTCCGTTACACGCAACTGACAAGCTCTCTATCTTAGGGGCTTGGTCTAAGAAACAGAGACTCGGCTAAGAGCAACAGAGAAGCTTTGTGGGAACTGGGCCAATTTTGACCATTGGCCTAAGTGCAATCGCTCGTGTTCCCTGCGTTAAATCCGACCTTGCGTCACAATGGAAAGGTAGGGTTAAACACCACCCCCATCAAATCGGAAAGTTTGCTGTTTGACTCGAAATTAATCAAACACTCTATATTTAAGCAGAGAACTATTCAGTCCGGTGATCCGTCGACAGGCTGAGAATAGACAAGTTTTGAACCCGATTACGCGTATGTGGGTGCTGGGCAAATGTTGACCATTGACCCGAACACAGGCGCTTTAAAACCGACCTTGTGTCACACTTCTTCTCAGTAGGGAGGCATGGGTTGGAGTCAGTCGAGGAGAATTTCTAATGAAGTTGCCTAAACAAGACATAATATTCTAACCGCTTGGTG
Source organism: Ascarosepion bandense (assembly GCA_037127315.1). Lineage (NCBI taxonomy): Eukaryota > Metazoa > Mollusca > Cephalopoda > Sepiida > Sepiidae > Ascarosepion > Ascarosepion bandense. The sequence goes on along the minus strand of JBBBDQ010000885.1, from coordinate 1,334,038 downwards.
CTGACTATAACAGTTACTCTCAATATATGTCTGCTTATTTAAGGCAAGAATTTAAGGAATTCGTACCAGTATTGGTAAGATACGATAACCAAGAAGAAACATGAAAAACAAAGGAGAAATGATTTTCTAATAAAAGTTGTTTTAATACAGAATATTCTATTAAAATCTTTCAATTTCTAGCGTCTGTCGCTAAGTTTGCTGTGCTGTTTCTCCAATTATTCTATCAGCCTTGATTTCCTTTTATAAGTCTCCTTTGGCACAATGGGGCGGCTTCCTGCGAACCCTCACCTGGTTAAGATAGACTTTCTTTGTGGGCCTAGTTAATATGAGTAAGTGTTGTTCCTAGTCTGTTCACGAGGATGTCTTTTGTTATGATCCACGTCGAAATTCAAAACCTCCCAAGTTTATTATTTATCCCCCCTTTTTTATCTTGACAGGGTCAGTCATTCATTTTCCCATTCTGTCATTTATTTTATCCTTTCAACTCCGGTAGTGAGTGTGCATCTTGATTTTACCTATTGGCAGAATACAGCAGCTGCACTCGGTTTTGTGGGCTGGACGGGTTTTACTAACTTTTAATTTGATATTTTGTATTATTTTAGTTTGTTTCAGAGTTCACTCCTCCCTACACATTTTCATACCACTAAATTTTTACAGTATTTACATTATTCGAACTGTTGTCCTCATCTTTGTTGCTATTTGTACGACGTTTCGGCCTTTGTACTCTCCGACCTTCTTCAAGTGATAGGAATTTCGAACCGAACCCTTTATTACAATCACTGGGGTATATCATCCTCATTCCTTGCGTAAAGCCACCATTGGAAGTCATGAGTTATCTCCCTCTAACCCTGTAAGTTACTTGTTCACCACTGTTGTAGCCTGGTATTGAACTCACAACTCTTTAGGTCAAGTCACGGGAACTAACCAACGTCTATATCCACTGGGCCATGTGTCATTAATGTAAATACTATAAATTCTGCCTCATCTCAGTAATATAGACAAACAATAAATTTTTAGGTGTAATTTTATAATAAAAAAAGTGTTTATAAAAAGAAGAAATTTTTATTCATGTGTTCTCCCGCCTTTTTTAGGCTCCCCTGTGAAAATATGGTATTGTGGTGAATGTAGGATTGAAAGATGATGGATTTTATCTTGTGGTGAACGAGCAAATTGTAATAAGAGTTTGGGCCGTGAATCCGGTTAGCTCAGTATAGGACAGAGAATGATAGCCAGCCTTAATCCACTTTCCCTTTGGTCTTGGGCCATAATTATTGAAATTTCAATAAGTATATATTCTATCAACAGTAAATACCTCAATTTTAATCAGCTTGTAAAATTCGTAAATTCTGTAGATTACTACGTACAATGCAGTAGACGTTGCCATTGGATTAATTTTAATTGTTTTTTATCTGAATTCTTTATTAGCTAACAGGTGTTTTCCTGCTATTTCCCGGTTTCTTAATATATATGTGCGAAAAATATTGCCTAAATATCCACCAAATTTTGGCGACACAACTCCATTCCATGGTCAAATTTATTGATGATGTCTCTGCTTAGTTGCTTCTCGATCTCACCAATGCCTTATTATCTCATGTTTCAGCTGTTGAATTGTTTGTTTGTTTGTTGTCATAGAAATTACTTTTAAGATGACTCCACAAAACGAAATATAAGGACATCAAGTCGCACGATTGTGGTGGTCAGTTGACATCACTATTTCAAGAGATGATGCGACCTGAGAACATTTCATTCATTAAAGCCATTGTTGCATTGGCTGTGTGGCATATGGCGCCGTCCTGTTGGAATCACAAATCTTCGACATACATACATATATATATATATATAGATATATATATGTGTGTGTGTGTGTGTGTGTGTGTGTGTGTGTGTGTGTATATATATATATTTTTCAAATTGTCGGTTGTTTATAACAAAGTTTCGTTAAAATTCGTTAATTTCCGTAACATGTTTACATTTGTTGACATTACGATAGATTTCAGAGCAGATATGGTTGTTGCGATAAATCGAAAATTTGTGTTATATAGGCTTGATTAAAACCTCGTTTAGACTGGAGGTCATTCGTTGTCGAGCGATCTAAGACTTTGCCAGATCAAATGGTAGCTTCCCCTATGTAGATAGGAGTCGCAGGTTCGAATCCTGCCGAATGACACACATTTTTGTAATATAAATTTATCGTAAATAATCAGGCCAGTAGATATAAATATATAATACTATTTAATTAAAAGCAGAATATCTACTTAAATACGAGTATCGATAAAAAATAATGTTCAAACAATTCATTTGTCGGTTGTTTATAACCAAGTTTCGTTAATTTCCGTATATATAAACATGTTTATATATATATATATATATATATATACAGATATATATATATATATATATGAAGATTTAAAGGCATACCTATACTCGAAGGTTAAAATTTTTGATAGTTGCTCGTCGATCTCACCAATATGCCTTGTTATCTCATCCTTCAGCTGTTGAATTGTTGTTGGCTTGTTGGCTTTTGAGATGACCCCTAAGGAAGAAATCTAAAGGCATGATCGTGGTGACCAAATGACATCACTGTTTCGAGAGATGATGCGACCTAGGAACTTCTGTATGGTATGTGGCGCAGTCCTGTTGGAACCACAAATCTTCGACATCCATAGCATTCAATTCAAGCCAGAATTGTCATGACCTAAATAACATGACTCAATATTAAAATCAATAAAATTTCACCAATAACATTTTTTTTTTTTATCTGCGAACTTCGACCTGTCTTAATGGAACACTCTATATTTCGACTTCTTACTGTTATTGTAACGTATAATGCTTTAAATAAATCTGTGCTAGGTTCTGCTTCACATTACTTATTCTTTTTATAATCATTTCACTCTAAGCAGGGTAGAACTGCTACTAATGCGCGGGAGATTACATTGAGAGAAAAAAAAACAAAGTGGAAGTGGTCGATATATTTTACTATTTCGACGGTAAAAAGGTGGGGTGGGGTGGGGCTAAATGACAATCAAATCAGTCAGTCAGTTAAGTGCCATACGTGAAACATGCTTGGGCGATCAAGTCTCAAAAGAGACATAGCTGACTGGGCAGAAGTTTATCCTGCAGTAGGTTGCCATTTCTTTCTGCGGTAGACTGGTTGCCAGCCAAGGCTATAGAACCCAATCTGTCCTGTTATTTAACCCATAACTGGAAGGAAGAAACGGATTAATACCTTTCCCAATGGTATTTGCGCATAAGTGAATGCAATGAATTCAACTGGAATTCGAACTCGGCTCCCCGAGTTCTCGTTCGAAGCTGATATCCACTGTGTACGCGTAAATACAGGTGGTCGGGGAAGAAAGGAAAAAAGATCGCCAGAGCTTTTTGTATTTCATCACGACCCACATATAAATTTTGGAATCTCATTTTATTTGACTTAGAGAAACGTTCCTCGTGTAGGAACCAGTAATTCATTTTGATTATTACTACTATTTACATTCTTATTTCTCTTCTTCGTTTTCTTTTTCTTCTCTATCTGCTTTCATTACTAGTCCTTCTACGTTTCGCTGTACTCCAAAGTCTGTGATTAAATTGCGAACCGATGAAATAAATGATACACAAGATCGGTAGCATGGCCAGAAAGAACATCATGCGAGAATTTAGCTTGAACGAGTCGAGAAATAGATAAATCCATGAGCCCCGTGCGGTCCTCAAAAGCATTACTGTTAATTGGTAAAGGAACGTCAGTAGTACCAAGCTGATCATATGACAGCGAACGTTGAGATATGGATGATAGGTCAAACACCTCTCCAGGATGACCAGTACTGCCGGTAGCGTGTGGCTCAGTTGGTTATGCATATCAGTGAACCAGCCAAATGGAACATCGCCGTCGAGCAGGAAAACGCCAAGAAATACAATTTTGACAAATAACGACAATGGAAAAACAATGGCGTTAAAACAGTCAGAAAGAGTCTCGCGGAAGAATCTGTGAGTAGACTTCTTGAATGAGAGAACTAAGTCGTAGAAGATACTTGCAAGGAAGAAAAAGAACAAAATCCATAAATTCCAAAGAGTCAGAATTCGAAGGTTATGAAAAACACCGAACCAAGTAAAGGTATCGTTAGTTAAAATGGCATAGAAGACGATGGCCGCACCAAAACAGTGGATCAGGGGGCGAAACATGGTCGGTCACGGGTCTCGGAAAGACTGGAGAAGTCTTCTTCTTTTTTTTTTAATTGAACTCCCTGAATGATAACGAAGTATTTACTTGAGTACTTCTAACTCGTTTTGTTGTCCCAATACTAATTTGTAACGGCAACAACAGAGGCTTATTTCGTTGTTAAAAGCATCACCATAAATCAATAATGACGTAATTAATTACACTATTACTTACGTCATCAGCGCGGCGTTAAACAAGTCGGTCAATTGTTGCCGAAATTCTCGACTAGTATTTATTTCACTGAAAAATCTGTTAATTTAGTATTTCGATAGTAGTCAAGAAGTGTTAGGATTGCCCTCCCTTATTATCTCTCTTTTCAAGCCCGGGAGCTGAGTGCCGTTGTAGATCTCGGCGCCAGAAGGCTTTGCTTAACGAGTGTCGATGGAATTTACATGTCACTCCAGAGTTCAGTGAACAGTCTAGGGGGATGAAGACATTGTACCATGCATTAGTAAATGGGGTCACGCCCGACACGCTCTTTGATCGGCTTGATTTGTCGGCAGATGAGATGCGCTCTTCCTGGTCCTGGACGCCAGCGTGGGGATTATCCCAGTAATCCTGAGTTTTTGTTTGCCTGGCAACTGGCTCAAAATCCACTCTCTCTCAATGGTGTGTGTTTCAAGGCGGGCCTGGCAGAAATGACTGATTATCACCGGTGTGATCGTGGGTTGTATTAGACAACCGAGCACGTCTTCTTCCACTGCCTGTTGGTGCACCCGTTTTGACGTGTTGACGGCTCGTATCGAACCCAAACATCTTGTGTCCATTAATCTTGTGTACATGTTCCGCAATGTGTCGTCCCTGTGGTCTGAAGTGAAACAATTGGTTTATTCTCACTCTGCTTGCCGTGATAATAATGGTTGTGTGAGTGATGCGAACGAAAGAAATCTTATGAAACAAACACTATTAGATTCCTTGGCATCAGCGCAAGGTGGAATTCAGAACTGATAAAAAACGATTGGTTTCAGCAGAAAGGTGGCTACTTGCTGCAAGTCTGGTTCGCGTGAATTTTATCCAAACCGGGTTACATTTTCTAATCCCTTCAGGTCACAATGGGTGGATCCCTGACATAACTCACTTTCTTCTCCTTCTAGTTAATGTGAGTGAATGTCGTTCACGGTCTCCACTTTTGCTATGGTCCTTTCAAGATTCCCTACATTCCCACCTGTTATTTCTTTTTCATTTCCCCAATCTTTTAATGTCCTTCTCTCGCCACTGGGGTGAAAGCTTCTTGTGTCTGACGGTAGAATAGAGCGGCAATTCTCATTTTTCGGAGTGGATGGTCAGTCAGTTAAAGTGCCATACGTGATACACGCTTGGGCGATCATGTCTCGAAAGAGACATGACTGACTGGGCAGGAAATTATCCCGCAGTAGGTTGCCATTGCTTTCTGCGGTAGACTGGTTGCCGACCAAGGCTATAGAACCCAATCTGTCCTGCTATTTAACCCATAACTGGAAGGAAGAGACGGATTAATACCTTTCCCAAGGGTATTTGCGCGTAAGTGAATACAATGGATTCAACTGGAATTCGAACTCGGCTCCCCGGTTTCTCGTTCCGAGCCGATATCCATTGTACCACAACGCACATACCTTACCAAAACAGTTTAATCTTTTTTAATTATGTAATTGAATTTTCATTTCATTTAATGGGCTTGCTACGACAACCCTTTATATAGTGTAGTTCATTAAAAAAAAGAGTTGTTTATAAAAAAATTAAATTTTAGTTTTGTTTATAAAAAATAAAAGTTATATATATTCGTCATCCTCACTGTTTTGCTGTATCACATATCATCAATGTGGCTAGACATCCACTTGCTTATGGCCGGGACCGAAACTCGACCGATCTGATGTCAGTCGGAGTCGCTAACTCCTCAATCATAGGCTCATCGAATCAAAGACGGAAGATTTTAGCGTATTATATAAAAGCGGTGTATCCACACGCCAGTCATCGAAAAAACTCAATTCATTGCTGAAGAGTTTTGCATAATCGCAGAAGTGGTAACTATTTTTATTTAAATTTTCCTCTCAATCGTAATGAGAGCATAATATCTTCGTATTCCACTATATATATATATATATATATATATATATATATATATATATAATGATTGATTGATTGATTGATTGTTTGTTTAATACTTAGGTTTTGGTCATAATAGGGTTAGACTAGTGCACATTTGTATTAAAAAGTGTTCAATACAATTATATTGTGGAACTTTAAATATTTTCCGTTTTTAAACGAGTTATTACGCGACCTAGGTTTTTACCATAAGTGGTGTCTTCAGGCAATTTCTAATAACTGATTTTACCGTTTACCGTTTTTCTTTTTAAGACCGCTCATGTGACTGTGTTTTTTGACCGCTCACGTGGCAGGGAATTTTTGAACGCGCAATTTTTAAATTAAAACGAATTATGGTGTTTAATATCAATGGTTGTATGAACCTTAGAGGTATTTCTTAGTATGGATACAATTAATCATAATTTCCGTTCTTTCATTCAACAGTTCGTTTTTGTTTGGGAATAGCATAATCACTAACTTTTATTCTTAGCACAGTCTACATATTTTGCCACCATTGTAAGTCTTTGCTGTTTTTAAATATATATATAAATATATATATATATATCAGTAAAGACAACAGGATAAGATTGGTAAATAATCTGGGAGGATCCTAGTAATGTCGTTTAAATATTAAAACTGATCTAACGGAGAGCTAAATGCAAATTTAATTTACAGAGCAGAGATTTACTTATCTATCTGTAAATTCAAATACATTTAGAGGGAATAGCTATTTCCGCATGTCAGTTCGAGACATGCATTGTCAGCCAAGGGACCTGGGGTTGGCAATGTATGTCTCGAAGTGACATGTGGAAATAGCTATCCTTCCTAAATGTGATATGGATTTATAGACTCTCCCGTCGATTTCGATGTATGCGAGTCTAACTTAGGTAAACTGCCACACAAAGAATTGTTTAGATTAGTGAAGGCTTGTGTAGCACCATCCACAATTTTTGGAACTGCTGATAACAAACAATCGGTGCAGAAGTTCGCCAAGGATCGCATGAACAGCAGACCTCAGTTATTTAACCCATAACTAGAGGGAAAGGATTGATTAATACCTTTCCGAAGGGTACCAGTGCGCAAGTGAATGCAGAGTGTTCGGCTCACCGATTTCTCTTTCCAAGCCGACATCCACCGCACCACAACGCACATCCGTCAATAAACGCTTACATCACCTGGTATTCCCAAACAGTCACCCATCTAGGTACTGACCAGACTCAACGTTGCTTAACCTCGGTGATCGAGTGGAAACTGGGGTATTCAACGTGACATGACCGTAATACAATTTATGAATTTACAGATATCTATATATATGTGTGTGTGTGTGTGTGTGCGTGTGTGTGTGTGTGTGTGTGTGTGTGTGTGTGTGTGTGTGTAGAAGGAGCTCAATGGGTATGTGTGTGTACGCGTATATACACATCAATATATAAATATTAATCAGGAGTGAATGAAACAGTTCTCAATGTTGTATAACAGATCAAAAATATATATCAATAAATATGCCTATTATGTTGAGTTTCAGAGTCGTGCGTATAACGTAGGATAATATGTATATTTATTGATATATATGCATATTTATTGTGATACAACATTGAGTATCCTATTCCAATTTTAGGTTTGGCTATTAACCTAATTTGATTTTACATTTAATAAATTAAAAATATTAGTACATCCAATTTTATACCCATAACGAACTTAAAGAAAGGAAGGCTAATATTTAACTCAAATCGAAAAAAAAAGTTTATTATTAGGTCCCCTGTGAAAACGCGGTATTTTGGTGCATGTTCGAACCGAATGTTGAAGGCTAATTCTTGGTAGTGTTTGTGTAAATTGTTAGTATAGACAGGTCGTGAATCTAACTAGCTAGGAGCAGGATATTTGCTGATTAACAATATCTCACTCTCTCTTTTTAGCCTTGTGCGAAAAGCATTGTTTTGTTAAATTGACATACATTGCGCACCGGAATGTGTTCTCAGTGATGTCTTATCTGAGGTCAAAGAAGGTTTTGGGTCTACAAATATTCTATCCTCCGGGCCCAGCCGAGAGCGATCATTTCTTCATTTAGATTCTGGCATGGCTTTCGCACGATTGCAAGAATTGTAAACAATATTTCTGCCTACGCAATTGGGAACCTTTTTAATTAGCTTTATGAATAAATTTTGATGAATTGAAAAAAGACAATAAAAATGAAAATATAAATCGAGATTTAAGCCTTTTTTATATATTAACCATTTCTTCCCAAGCAAGGCAATAAAGCCACTAAGACAGAAAGCGTTACCAAACATTTATAAATCTACCATCCGCCCGTGCATTGAATACTGCTGCCATATCTGGTCGGGTGCCCCTGCTATTCTCCTTGGGCTTCTCGACAAGGTACAGCGGAGGGTCTGTAATGTGATCGATACTGACTTGGCAGACCGCTTGCAGTCTCTCTCTCTCACCGGCGCGACGTGGCTACCCTGTTTCTCTTCTATAAATACTTTCATGGTTTCTGCTCCGATGAACTTAGATCACTGGTGCCCCCTAGGTTCGAATTTGCACGAGATACTAGATTAGCAACTAGATCCCACCCTTTTACAGTGAAACCGATAAAATGCAACCGCAACTTCTACTCCAACAGTTTCTTTTCTCGTACGTCCCGACTGTGGAATTCCCTTCCACATGACTGCTTCCCCGACGGCTACAATCTCCAGGAGTTTAACTGTAAGGTCAATAGACACCTCCTAACACAATAACTCGCTTCCATTCTTTCAAACACTCTTCCCATCCTCCCAACTATCTATCACCCCACTTCTGACATTTTCTATATCTAACCACTCTTTCTATTTACCTTCCCCTATGTAGCCCCAAGCGCAATAGTGGCAGTGGAATGCCTTGCTTGGTGTGAAACGATTAAAAAAAAAAGTATGAGAAGATCCGAGGGAAATATTAAGTAAAGAGAATAATAAAAGAACAAGAATTAAGAAGATAGAAGATAAAAACCAAGAAGCCGTAAGATAGTTCCTCGAGTAAAAAAGCTGTTGGAATAAAACTTGCGGTTATATATCGCTATTTTAATTTTAAAATACGTGATACTTGCTTGGGTGATCATGTCTTGAAAGAGACACGACTGACTGGACAGAAGATTTCCCTGCAGTATGTTGCCATTACATTTTGTGGTAGATTGGTTGTCAACCAAAGCTATAGAACAGAATTTTTCCTGCTATACAACTCATAACTGGGGGGAGAAGAGACGGATTAATAACTATCTAGAGTGTATTTGCGCGTAAGTGACTACAAAGAATTCCACTGGAATTCGAACTTGGCTCTCCGATTTCTCTTTAAGAGCCGATATCCACTTCATCATCACGTACTTTCTAACAGTCAATCAGAATAATTACCATGAAATTTCAGCGAAGCTACGTTACGGCAGTCGGAAAGTGACTAATTCCGACATGCCAGGTCAGGACCAATTATATTGCATATTTTTCTATGGTTTTATCAGTAATCTCTGAATATATAGCAAGAGCACCAATCTAGATGTGACAGCAATATGTAATGCATAGACGAATAATAGACATTTTTTAATCGTTTCACCCCCAGCATGGCGGTACCGCTACTGATGCACAGAAGAGTAAAAGTTTAGGCAGGAAAAGAGTGAAGAGAAAGACGAAACAGTTACAGAGGGTGTCTGCTGGAGTAGAATTGTCGGCTGCATTTGGTTGATTTAACTGTACAAGGGTGGGACCTTGTTGCAACACTGGTTGCACGAGTAAATTCTTGTGGAGAGGGCACCAGTGACCTAAGTTCGTCGGAGTAGAAGCCATGAAAATATTTATAGATAAGACAGAGGGAAGCTACATCCTGCGGGTGAGAAAGTGGCTAGAGTCGAGCTGCCAGGTCGGGACCGATCACATTACAAATTCTTTTTTGGAGCCTATCGGGAACCCTGAGATGAACAGCAGGAGCATCTGACCAGATATGACAACAGTACTTTATGCTTGGTCGAATGGTTGATTTGTATTATGTAAGATAGATTCTGGGTGGGGAAAAATTATCTAGCACGACTCAGTGAACCAACATTCCGACCATCAGACTTAGCAACTGATTCAATATAATGGCTCCACTTCCTGTCAGTGGAAATCTTTAGTTCAAGAAGGCGCAACGAGTCATTTATTTGAAGTTTAGCGTCAAATATTCAAATGGAAGGCTAAAAAAAGCCGAAAAAATAACTAAAATTACCAGGGATTATGAAGTCGTTATTTATAAATAATATGCAATGAAATCATTTCTATTACGTTTCTGATGGTACTAACACCTAAACTATTAACGGATTAAAAAAAAAATTGAACGTGAGTAGAATAGCAAAATTTGATAAATATAACTTTAGGTAAGCAAAAACAAAAGGTAAAAATAATAGAAACTATCTTCAGGTTAGTTGTAAAAAATAAAAAATAAAAAATAAATAAAACCCCGGTAACTATCGAAAAAGTTTAAAGTAATAATAATACATATATAATTTCAAATTTTCTTATTTTATTTTTTAATCATTTCACCCCAGGCAAGGGAGGTCCACCACTAGTACGCAGGGGGTTACAGTGAGAAAAAAGACTGGGCACAGGTGATATTAAAGAAAGGAATAAAGACGAGCGGGATTCAAGAACATAGAAAAAAGCGGTTGAAATTGAATTTACCTTTTTAGTGATTGTAGCTAACAGGAAAGCAAGGAAACGGAAGGGAGTTCCACGGGCGGGAAGTGCGAGAAAAGAAACTATTCGAATAGAGTGTCAGTTATATTTAAGTATTTCAATGTAAATGTGAATCTAGTATCACGCTGAAATTCACGTGGATGGGACACCAGAAAAAAAAAGCTGATCAGAGTTGTTGCCATGAAAATATTTGTAGAAAAACCAGCGAGAAGCCATGTAACGTTGGTGAAAATGTAACTGAAATCTGGATGCCAAGTCAAGACCGAATATATTGCAGATCTTTCTTTGAATTTCGTTGAGAACCTCTCGGTGAATAGCAGGAGCACCAGACAAGATATGACAAAAGTATCCAATTCTAATAAACATAATATATATAATAAATGGAAAAATAAATTTAAAATCCTTTAATTTTAGGAACTTTGTGTAAACTCCTAATCTCTTTTTGAGTTCAGAACGCCGTGATAAATTTAACAAATTTTCGCTATTTATGTTTGTTTATGTATTTCGAATTTGTTTTACTTTCTGGTGTTTTTGTTTACCTAACGTACAGGGTGACCGCCCCCTCCAAAAAAAAAAAACAAAAAAAAAAAACAGAACACATAAATATTATAATAAATCCTACAAAATTACAGTTATTTTTTTTTTTAAAAAAGGGGGATTTACACTTCAGTCTATGTGCATTGTGGTGCAGTGGTTATCGGCTTGGAACGAGAAATCGGGGAGCCGAGTTCGAATTCCAGTTGCATTCACTTACGCATAAATACCGTTGGGAAAGTTATTAATCCGTCTCTTCCTTTCAGTTATGGGTTGAATAACAAAACAGATTGGGTTCTATAGCCTTTGCTAGCAACCAGTCTACCACAGAAAGTCATGGTAACCTAATGCCGGATAATCTTCTGTCCAGTCAGTCATGTCTCTTTTTAGAGATGATCACCCAAGCGTGTATCACGTATGGCTCTTAACTGACTGACTGACTATGTACGATCATTTCCCAAATTTTCAGTTAAATTGGTCGCTTTGCGTAAAAGTCACGGTCTTTCCAAAATATGCCCTAAATGCAGCATTGAGGGCAAACTTGCAATTGTTGCGCAAATTGACAATTACTTGGACACATTCCTCTTTTGGGATTTCCCTGATTTTTGCTGTTATTGCTGCCTTCAGTTCACTAATCGTTTGAGCATTGTTCTGGTAAACACTATCTTTGAAATACCCCCACAAATTAAAATCTGGGGTGGGGGGAATTCATGTCCTGTACAACATCAACGTTCCTTTCTGTTCTAGCACTCACACTCCGACCAGAATAATTATTCCTCGGGCCTTTAGAGTTCAGATTTTGCACAGTCCCATACTCTCTGAACTTCTGAACCCAGACAAAAATTTTGCTTTTAAGTGGAGCATGACGACACTGAAAGTTTGCTTGTATGATTTGTTAGCGAAATAGACCTCCATGCAAAATGTCCTCCATTGGTTGACCAAAACATATTGGGGAAGATTATTGTTCCAGTAGTTCATGTACAAAGTCAACTTATATACCTTGAAAGAGAAAAAAAAGGAAAAATAATATTAACTGTTTTGTTCAAAAATTCTGTTTTTTTTTTTTGTTATTTTTTGTTTTTTGTGGGGAGTCACCATGTATTTTATATTTAAAAATCCGTTAATTTTAGGATATTCTAAATCAGGTATTGTCTTTTATACGTAAATTATATATGTTCCAATGGTCGTCATAGTCGAGGGTGATAGTTGTAAAGCTTCCACTGTCTATAAAATGCTTCCGTGACATCCGTCTCAAGTAGTTTTTGATAAGTCCAGCGTTAAGCGGGAGAACAGGTGAAGCCGAATAACTGACCCCTAAAGACCAGCTGTTTCGGATAGATAAAGCTCAACAGCCCTGGAAGGCAGTCCAACTAATAGAAGGAAGACACTGATTTTAAACCTTAGCTACCTTGACATCATAACGAAACGCGGAAAAGGCTATGAAAGTAAATACAAATAAAAAACCTGGAATGGAATCCCTAAGGCGGTGGGCTGTAAACATTGATGACTTTCCAATCACTTCTGCAGCTAAGACGGCTCCAAATGTTATACTTTGTATTCATTTAGATCATATTAGTGCAGCCGTGAGTGGGAGTTATGTAGTCTGGACAGCGCACATCGTCCGTATACTATTGCCTTGGCCTGCACCCTGGAGTAGTCGCTTCAGTCTCACTACTAAAGAACTGGATTTCGAACAAACAGAGCGCTCGCTTTATTTTGCGAGATGAACAGATGACTGCTTATTAATTTATTTTTATTTCTGTTGCTTTCAGTCACTTGACGATCGTTTTTTCATCAGCGTGTCGTGGCCGAAAATGGAATAACTGAACGGCGTTTAAATCCTCCTTCGTCTGCAGTGTTAACGGCATGACTCTATCGCTTTCCCCGATCTTTGGGAAAAAAAGACCTCTCTTTTGACAAGTCTCTAGAGACAACTGAAGTTCCTGGGACATGCAATGAGGAAGGAAAGCCTGGAGAACCTGATACTGACTGGTCAGATAGAAGGAAGGAGAGACAGAGGAAGGCAGCGGATAACATATTTGCAGGGCCTGATCAGGTGGATGACGGAACGGGGGTTGCCAGGAGCAACAGGAGCAAACATACTAAGAGCCACAAGGGATAGGGAGACGTGGAGATCCATGATCGCCTACGTCCTGAAGGGACAGGGCACATAGAAGAAGAAGAAGAAGATGTGGCCTTTCGCAGATATAAAAAAGGAAAATGTGAGGTATTCTACATCCTAGAATTATAGCACATATTTCGTTTTCAACATCCTTAGCACGAGTTCAAGTTTTACATCAAAATTCAGCAGAACATTTTATGTCAGATTACCGATTTCATAAACTTGTACAGTTTTAAGTTCGTTATGTTGAAACCTCGGTTTCCGAAATATTACTGAAGTTAAGAGACGTCACACATGGTCAGTAACTAGATGAGTCACCGCTTTGGAATGGGTGGTACTGTAAGCTTAAACATGCGGGTGGTTTTATCGATAACGACTCGAAATGTTTAATCGGAGAGACGATTAAAAAAAAAAGAACTGCTTACAAAATATTTAGGTTTTCGTATTAAATAGCCCATATATACTGATATGCTTCTCAATAAAAACAACTACAGTGTGCGTATATATATATATATGTGTGTGTGTATTTAGGCAGCAAATTTTGTTTTAAACATGTCAGATTAAATAAATTTCAAACAATATGTTTGCTTATTTTTAATAAAATCCGTTCATACTCACGGATAATCTTTCGTGTATTACAATCAAAAGATGACAAAAATGAGCTGTAACGCTGACAGATGTTATTTTCATTCATTTCTTAAATGTTTTTTTCGTGCTTTAACACGTGCATGACCATGACATTACAAAATATATAAAAATTCCATTTTGGATAATTTTCATGTTCTAATGAACGCTAGCAATTTGTCAACCGTTATATTTGAAGCAGAAAAAAATGTACAGTAATTTTTAGCAACACAGTTTTCCGGTTACATATGTCACCATAACACACACCCCTGAAAATTACCTCGAAAAGAGGTTGAAAGTACCTGGGTACCTTAAGAAATGAATGAAAATAATATCTGTCAACGTTACAGCTCATTTCTGACATCTTTTGATTGTAATACGCGAAAGATTATCCGTGAGTATGAATGGATTTTATTAAAATAAGCAAACATTGTTTGCAGTTTATTTAATCTGATATATATATATATATATATATATATATATATATATATATATATACTAAGCATATACTGTTGATTATAAGAGACAATGAATGTCTATTATGTTTAATCATGAGCCATCAATTTTGGCTTTAATTTCAGGTGAAAATAAAGAGAAAAATTCTGCAAAATTTGGATATTTTTTTTATTATCTTGGTTCTAAGCTTTCGGCTCACATGAGCCATCTTCAGAGAGGTTACAGAGACGTTAACGTAAAAACATCCACCATCAAATATGATTTTATCTTGTGTTGACATAAAACTTTGCTAAGCAACGATAACAGTTACCAAATAACAAACGCAGTTCGGAAATTTGTAATGCGGTTCTATGACGTCACACCGCGTGAGAGCTCGATAATGTTAACAGAACCATATATTTAAATGCAATGTAATGTGTTATGACCAGATTTAAACGTGATTTTATTTTATTATATATACTCAATAATTAAGGTTTAGCACCAGGCTATCCGGGTTTCTACCGTTAGGTATCTTCAGGTAGAAGAATCTGATTTCATTTCAACATAAGTAAGGCAGGATTGCCACTAATACACAGGAGACTACAGAGAGAGAAAAAACAATCAGGGTAGGGGGTGCTGAAAAAAAGATAGAGTTTGGGTAGGTGGATGGGATTTATGGTGAGGTAGAAGATGGCATTTGACGTTGCATTTACACTTTAGAGATATAATGATTTTCTAAGTGTAGCCTAGATGTAGCATAAGGCCGAAATTATGAGGCACCCAGTGAGGATCGAACTCACTACCAAGTGTTAATTGCTCTAAAGAGACCAGTTTTCTAATCATTACACTACGTCGAGAGGACACCTCGACGAGGTGTAATGATTAGCAAGCTTGTCTTGCTAGAACCTATTACAACTGAGTAGTGAGTTCGATCCTCACGGGGTACCCCATACTTCTGGCCTTGTCCCACATCTAAGTTGAGCTAAGAAAATCACCATTACACCTCGTAGAGGTGTTTTACTATATATTTGGTCCGGGATAGTATGTGGCCTACGAAATTCTGTCAGTGATATAGTATGTGACCCCCTTTAAAAAGCGTATTTTAATGACATATTGTAACTGTCTGGTGAGGGTTACGATCAGGAATTAGAGTTAGGATTAAGGAAAATAATTAGTTACAATAAAATGTTAAGAGATATCAACAGTTAATATGTATAGACTAAGATAGATAGATAGATAGATAGATAGATAGATAGATAGATAGATAGATAGGAATATACTGAGATAGATAGATAGATAGATAGATAGATAGATAGATATGAATATACTGAGATAGATAGATAGATAGATAGATAGATAGATAGATAGATAGATAGGAATATACTGAGATAGATAGATAGATAGATAGATAGATAGATAGATAGATAGATAGGAATATACTGAGATAGATAGATAGATAGATAGATAGATAGATAGATAGGAATATACTGAGATAGATATATAGATAGATAGATAGATAGATAGATAGATAGGAATAGGATACTGAGATAGATAGATAGATAGATAGATAGATAGATAGATAGATGGATAGGAATATACTGAGATAGATAGATAGATAGATAGATAGATAGATAGATAGATAGATAGATAGATAGATAGATAGATAGGAATAGGAATATACTGAGATAGATAGATAGATAGATAGATAGATAGATAGATAGATAGATAGATAGATAGGAATATACTGAGATAGATAGATAGATAGATAGATAGATAGATAGATAGATAGATAGGAATATACTGATATAGATAGATAGATAGATAGATAGATAGATAGATAGATAGGAATATACTGAGATAGATAGATAGATAGATAGATAGATAGATAGATAGATAGATAGATAGATAGATAGAATAGGAATATACTGAGATAGATAGATAGATAGATAGATAGATAGATAGATAGATAGATAGGAATATACTGAGATAGATAGATAGATAGATAGATAGATAGATAGATAGATAGATAGATAGATAGATAGATAGATAGATAGGAATATACTGAGATAGATAGATAGATAGATAGATAGATAGATAGATAGATAGATAGATAGATAGATAGGAATATACTGAGATAGATAGATAGATAGATAGATAGATAGAACAGAGAGGCAGACTGACAAATTAATGTCATAACCATACAAGGTGCACACTGAAGTGTTCTTCCCTACAGCGCTACCGCAGTCCCAACAGAACCCGGCCAAGCGTGCAGAACGAAGGTAACTTCCAATGTGCCGATATCACAGGCGGTGATAGGGCTATATTTGTCCCGCTGCGAAACAGTACTGGACAGACTGCACTTGGGAATTCAAAAATTGTTCTGTTTAGTTATCAAAGTAAACATCTCATTCATCAGCTTCGTCTTGTGACCATATCTGCCGCGCATGAAGAGTTCCCATGCCGGCAGCTGATACTGTTTTCTTAACCGAGCCTTGGGTGAGAATTATGGTTGCTATGGCTTACTGGTATTAATGGTAATGAAGTTGTTAACTCTTATTGCTGTTGATACAAGCAAGTCCGTTTAGGTCCCGCGTAACTTCGAACGAAAAATTAATGTCTGCTGTTGAGCTATAGATAGAAGAGATAACAAGACGTCGCTCGTTGGTATTTACTAACCTTGGAATAATCTGGTACAAGGACACAAAAAGGGGAGCTTTTATGACACAAAGATCTATTTGAATTAGCAGGAGAAACATATTAATATAATCTAGAGCATATACTGGAAACAAGCCGGGTAGAAAATAAATTGAGCAAGTGAACAAAAAAAAAAGAAACAAAAAGGGCGTAAATTGATTGATTTGTTAGATTTTTTTACGGCTGATCAACCATTTGAAAGTTATTAAAAGCCAGAAAATAATTTTAGATTATAATAATTTTTTAGAGATAATAATGATTTATTGATACGATTCCTATTAATTGACCCATAGCCGGAGAAGAAGAGATGGGTCGATGTCTTTCCTAAGTGCCATAACGCGTGAGTTAATATACCAAACACGACTAGAATTTGAATTCAGATATCCGATTAACAGTTCTGAGCCCTTATACACTACATCACCTGCACATCCAAACTTACAGCATCTGATATTGTCAAGCGGTTACCCATCTATGTGATGAACAGGCTCAACGTTGCTTAACTTTGGTGATCGTACAAGAATCGGTGTTTCAACGTGTTATGGTCGTGCGTAAAAGAAGGATGCGTTTTCTTACTTCACGACATTGGAACAAAACGTTTTTTTTTGGGGGGGGGGGGTTCAGAATTAGAATGTTCAGTGTGAGAGATATAAATGCAAAAAGATCTATGCCTATATTTTAAAGATTTTGCAAAAGCAGTCGATAAAGTTCGAATTCCAGTTGAATTCATACACTTACGCACAAATACCCTTGGGAAAGGTATTAATCCGTCTCTTCCCTCTGGTTATAGGTTAAATAATACGTCACATTGTGTTCTATAGCATTGGCTGG
This sequence comes from Ascarosepion bandense, assembly GCA_037127315.1. Classification (NCBI taxonomy): domain Eukaryota; kingdom Metazoa; phylum Mollusca; class Cephalopoda; order Sepiida; family Sepiidae; genus Ascarosepion; species Ascarosepion bandense. Next base: position 1,315,839 of record JBBBDQ010000885.1, on the reverse strand, counting down.
CAACTAGAAAGCAATGGCAATTTACTGCAGGATAATCTTCTGCCCAATCAGTCATGTCTTTTTCGAGACATGATTGCCCAAAGCGTGTATCACGTATGGCATTTAACTGAGTCGATAAGGTACGACACAAAAGCCTATCTGAAGTGCTAAGTAAGCTCGACATGGGCACTTCGGCGTGGTGTAATGATCAACAAGCTTGTTTCACTAGAACCAGTTAAAACTGAGTAGCGAGTTCGATCTTCACTGGGTGTTCCATAATTTCGGCTTTGTGTCACATCTAAGTGGCGCATAGAATATCTCTTAAGTAAGCTATTCGAGTAATATTTTTGCGGGTAAAGCTCTTGAATCAGCATCGGAAACAAAATACTTGATGTACAATAACAGAAAGAGACGGAAGATAAGCTTACATTTTAGAACAGGATTTATTTAACATTCAAACAAGGTGAGGCAGAAACACCTCCCACATAATGGTAAGATATTAACTAGTTGAAGACACCATTGCTATCTTGCTATTGTATGAAAAGAAAACTACAAAAAACTTTTGGAAACGGTAGCATGAGATGGTGATGACAAAAGAGTATTATATGTCGACAAAAGGAGCAGCCAAAAATATTAGCTTCGAATTGGAGACATCGAAATTAGAGATGACAAGAGAATTCAATGCACGGACGAATGGCACATTTCTCACACTGAACATTCTAATTCTGAAAAAAAAAAAACGTTTTGTTCCAATGTCGTGAAGTAAGAAAACGCATCCTTCTTTTACGCACGACCATAACACGTTGAAACACCGATTCTTGTACGATCACCAAAGTTAAGCAACGTTGAGCCTGTTCATCACATAGATGGGTAACCGCTTGACAATATCAGGTGCCGCGCCCTATATATGTTTTGTTTTCTTTAATCATTTGACCCTAAGGAAGGCGGGATAGCTAATTGTCCGCAGGTAGTTACAGTGAGAGAAAGACTGGACGCAAGGAGTATTAAAGAAAGGATAAAAGATAAACGAGTTTCAAGAAGACTGAAGAAGGCAATTGACATTGCATTTCAATTTTTGGAGATTGTAGCTATCACGGAAGGGAATTCCACAGGCGGGGACTATGAGAAAATAAACTGTTGGAATATAAGTACGGTTAAAATAACTATTTTAACGTTAAAAGTGTGGAACATGTATACCAATCAAGTAGCACGCTTAAATTCATGTGATTAGGGAACCAGAAAAAAAAGCTCGTCCGAGCAGTTGCTATGAAACACGTCGGTGAGAAAGTGAGTGAAGTCGAGATGACAAGTCAGGATTGATTACGTTGCAGAGTCTTCCCTGTATTTTGTCGAGAACCTCGAGATGAATAGCAGGAGCATCCGAGCAGAGATGACAACAGTTTTCAATGCATGGACGAATGGCAGATTTATAAATGTGCAAGATGAATTTTGAAGAGAAAAACTTTCTGGCCCAACAGAGAAACCCAACCTTCGTAACAGTAGAGGCAGCTATAGATTCGATGTAGTCGTTCCACATCAGGTCGGTCGAAAAGGTACGTTAAATAAACCTGACGAGAAAAAGGTACGTTAAATAAACCTGACGAGAAAAAGGTACGTTAAATAAACCTGACGAGAAAGCGAAGGAAACTAAGAGAATTAGAATATTTAAAAAAAAAGATTTATTATTGAAGGTTATTATTTTACAAGCATAATATACACAGAAGACACTGGCAGTAACACAAAGAAAAGAAAACTACAAAAAACTTCTCGAAACGGTAGCATGAGATGGTGATGACAAAAGAGTATTAGCAGTAAGAATATATGTCGACAAAAATATTAGCTTCGAATTGGAGACATCGAAATTAAGCAGCTAGAAAAATGAATGTGTGACGCAGAGATCTGAAAGCATAGCAAAAGAGTCTAGCTGGAAACCAAGCAAAGTAATAAGAAATAGAAAAATTGGTTGGTTGGTTGGTTGGTTGGTTGGTTGGTTGGTTGGTTGGTTGGTTGGTTTTGTTTAGCGGCATATCAACCCCCAAGGGGTTATTTAACGCTACAATCTAAATAAACAACACATTTATGTAGCTTAACTATTTTCTAATGTTCATGAATATATTTGAATGGGATTTACTGCATTAGTGTATTTGTGGGTGAACTGTCCACAGTCTTTTTAGATTGAGTGTGAAAAAATCATGTCTCATAGTTCGAAAGAAGAAAACCCGGAAGAGAGAGCTACTTAAGGCTTTGCTTGTTTTTATACCCAAGAGCTGCCACTGATAGAAAATTTATTAAGGGCTGCTACTGCTGCTATGTTCATTTATTAAGGCACTGTACCTACTTCATCTTTGAAGTTATTCTCTTGCCTAAAACCTCAGGTTTTACACGCCAACCAACCTATAAAGGAAAGAGTTTGTCGATAAAGAAAAGAGTTTCTTCAACGTTAATCACTATCGTTTATTCTTAAAGTTTCTGCTTTGGACTTTTTTCTTTCAACTTCTGCAAATCGCAGATCGATATCACAAGGAAAACGATTGAATCTCAGAGAAAGAGAAGGATAGAAAAATAGTGAAACATATTTATCTCGGATTCAAAGGCTCGGTAAACTTAAATGGGAAACGGAAAAAAAGGAAGAAAATTGAAAAGTGTTTTAAATCGAAAATTTACGAAAAATTCAGAAAAGACGTTATTTTTTTTAATCAAAGAGAAACGAACAAAGCGGCAAGGGAAATGGAGATAATTCAGGTTTTATTCGAAATGATTTAATATTTTCAATTAGCTTTGAATAATTCCATTTGATTTACGTGACCAAAATAGAAAGGCCGAATTCTCAAAAGAGATCGACTTGGGCAGGCTGGATTGGTAGCGTCGAAGAGGATAAAAGCGATTCTATCTTTAAACGGTTAGGAAAACGAATAAGAAAAGCAAAATTATATGCTTATTCACATCTGAGAGAAGAAAATATAGTTACAAGCATTAACATCGATTGACATTATTTTTTTCAAAAGTAATTATTTAATCAGTTAGCAAAGGCTATAGAAGAAGGGTTTTCAGTCAAGGAGAAATTCTTTACTGGGGGATAATTTTTAGGGGTGGGAGGGAAAAAGTGGATAGCCTACTTCACAATCTTGGATAAATGGATAGCAAAACACGAAGAAAGAGTGATAGTAAAGCCGAAAAAAAGGTTTCTTAGAAAAGAAAGGTAGTCGTGGAGAACCATGATCTCCCACTTCTTGTCATGGTACGTATAGGTACCTCCACTAATTCGCTGAAAAAACAACATAGCATGAAGGAAAAAAGCCCCAAACTTAATAAAAATTAAGTTTTTTATCAAAATGTTTATGGTATTATTAAGAGGAAGATTAAAGTATTTTTTTAATTATTTAAAAAAAAATTTTAATCGTTTTTAACACGTTTGAAGTTTGGTAAAATATTCTGTTTTGATTTTCGTTAGCGGGTAACAAAACAAAATCGTCATGAGAGATTACAATGGATAACGTAATATTACGTTACTCATTGCTTTTCTTGTAAAAAATACATTAATTTGGAATTTTTAGCAAAAATCAAATAATTGTCACATTTTAATTTTTTTTTTTTTTTTATAAGCGTTTCACCCCGAGCAAGGCATGTCACTGCCACTACTGCGCAGGGGGCTACGTAGAGTGGAGAAAGGCTGATTAAATATAGGAAATGTCAGAGGGTGGGTGATAGGCGGCTAAGGATACTGAGAATGAGGGTTGGGTAGATGAGAGTGTTGTGAGAATAGTTGGGAGTTAGTGTGATAGGTGGTGTCTATTGACCCTACATTTAAACACCTGGAGATTGTAACTGTCGGGAAAGCAGAGTTGTGGAAGGGAGTTCCACAGGCGGGAAGCGCGAGAAAAGAAGCTGTTGGAGTAGAATTTACGGTTACATCTTATTTGTTTAACTGTAAAAGGGTGGGACCTAGTTGCTAATCTAGTATCTCGTGTAAATTCGTGCTTAGGCGGCACCAGTGATCTAAGCTCATCGGAGCAGAAGCCATGAAAGTACTTGTAGAAGAGGCACAGGGGAGCCACATCACGCCGGTGAGAAAGCGGCTGCAGCCGGTCTGCCAAGTCAGTATCAACCATGTTACAGATCCTCCTTTGTATTTTGTCAAGAAGCCCAAGGAGAGCAGCAGGGGCACCCGACCAGATATGGCAGCAATATTCAATACACGGGCGGATGGTAGATTTGTATATGTGCAGAATAGATTCAGGTGGGAAAAATTTCCGGGCCCTGCACAGGGAGCCGACTTTCATAGCAGCAGATTTGGCAATGGATTCAATATAGTCATTCCATTTGAGGTCCGCCGAGAGTGTAAGGCCAAGGAGGCGTAGTATTTTACTCTCTGGGAGGCTAGCCTGTCCCATGCTAATGGGAGGTAGATGCGATTGTCTATGGTGGTTAGTTGATAACAGCTTTGTTTTAGGCCACTACGGATTGGAGGTCCCTTTCAAGTACGGCAGCGAGGTTCACTTTGTCGTCCACACCTGGTTTCTGATCGATGCGAGAGTAGATTGTTGTGTCGTCGGCATACATGCCAACTTGGGATCTAATGGTATGAAACTTTCAGAGCTTATTGACAAATGAATGAAATTATTTTAAAAATATTTTTGAAGCAATAATTATTGCATTTTTTATTTTTCTATTAGGAGCTATAAATAAGTAATACTTGTGTAAATCAGATTGGTTTTTAGATACCTCCACTCATTCGACAAAAAACAAAAAACAAAAAAAAAACAGCATAGCAGTATGTCAATAAATCTAAACTTATTTAGAAATGGAGCTTTGTCTGTGTGTGTGTGTCTGTGTGTCTGTGTGTGTGTCTGTGTGTGTGTGTGTCCGTTATTATTATTTTTGAAATTATTATTTTTAAAAAATCTTGGTAAAAATATTTGTTTACATTTATTACCTTCCTCCACATAAATTCATAAAATTTTTAGGTTAAAATTGGTTTTATTTGTTAAACGCAGGATTCGTTAGGGAATATATATCGTCTATCATTTTTTAAAAAATATTTTGCTCTTTTTCCCAAAATCTGCTCCTAATAGGAAAATAAAAAATGCAATAAAACTATGATATTATTTAATTAGATAAGCCTTTAATTGCTTTAATAAATAATATATTTTAAGGACATTATATAGCATGAAGAAAAAAATTGTTATTAATAATGAATTCTTAAAAGAATTGTTTTCATTGTTTTTAAGATTATGATAATTTATTGCTTCAAAAATATTTTTAAAATACTAAAAAGACTTGTAGGCGTTAGTTTATTAAGTTATTAAGTGTACACTCCACCCACGTCCATTGAACAGGTTAAGAGGCTCATCCCTTGTTCCCTGATTAGGATGTGATTTTCGGCTTTCTTTTTTCCAATCTTTTCACTATTACGTAGCCCCCTGCACATCAGTGGCGATACCGCCTTGCTTGGGGTGATACGATTAAAAAAACAAACTATATACACTAAAAGAAAATTGAAAGGTTTAATACAAGTCGTCGAGCCGTCTTAAAATATTTGTGTGTGTGTGTGTGTGTGTGTGTGTGTGTGTGTGCATTGAAAGGTCATGTGTTTCAATGATTCTTCACGTTACAGAAAAATAATTGGGACGGTTATGTCAATTCTGGTCACCATACACTTTATCTCGAATCTCGAATCTATCTGTGATCATACGCCAATCATTTATGGGAAAACGTACCCTAATAAAGAAATAGTTTTATTCTAAATTTCCTGCTATAAATAAGTAATACTTGTGTAAATCAGATTGGTTTTTAGGTACCTCCACTCATTCGACAAAAAAAAAAAAAAAAAAAAAACAGCATAGCAGTATGTCAATAAATCTAAACTTATTTATAAATGGAACTTTGTCTGTGTGTGTGTGTGTGTGTGTGTGTCTGTGTGTCCGTTACCTATAGATTCCGAAAGAGCTGAACCGATTTTCTTGAAAATTGACAGTTGTACTATAAGCGTCTGCGAGTGTTCTTAGCTAGGTTTTGTGTCGAGGTACTCCCGATAAATATCGAAAATCGATAATCGAAAAAATCGTGTTATAGAGGGGATAGTTCGATTTTAATCAAATTTGATACACTGAATAGACAAAGACATAAGAAACGATATTCAGAAGTTTCAAGGTTGCAGTTCTTACAATAGTGCAGAAAATCGATAATATATATATATATAAAAGCTTTCATTACACCCGAGCAACGCCGGGCTATACTGCTAGTAACTTAATAAAAACAAAGTTTTATCATCAAAATGTTTATGTTATCATTAAGAGAAAAAATCAAATTTTATTGTCATTATATTTTTTAATTTTTTAATCCTTTCTAACACGATCGAAATTTCGGTTATTTTTTTTTTTTTTACGCCTGCAATTCACCCTATGTTTATTAAAGGTTACTAGTATGGCAAATGTAATCTTACACAAGAGGTTTTTTGCGTTGAAAAAAATCACATAAATTTAGAAATTCTTTCAAAAATTAACTAATTGTCTGATTTTAATAAACCTTTCAGGACTTATTCACAAATAAAGTTATTTAATTTATGCAATTATCATTTTTAGAAAAATTTGGTATGTATATATATATATATATATATATATATATATATATATATATATATATATATATACTCGATACTTTGGCCATCAGAAAAACAAACGGATCTCGATAAATAAAATCACAAGTTTATTCGCCTGAAGACAGTAAACATTAGACTGGAAACACTTTATCTTCTTCTTCTTCTATGTGCCCTGTCCCTTCTGGACGTAGGTGATCATGGCCCTCCACGTCTCCCTATCCATGGTGGCCCTTAGTATGTTTGTTCCTGTTACTCCTGGCAACCCCCGTTCCGTCATCCACCCGACCAGGCCCTGCAAATATGTTATCCGCTGCCTTCCTCTGTCTCTCTTTCCCTCTACCTGGCCAGTTAGTATCAGGTTCTCCAAGCTCTCCTTCCTCATTGCGTTTCTCAGGAACTTCAGTTGTCTCTTCCTGATGCTCGGTATTAATTTCCTTTTGGTTACCATTCTTTCTAACACCTCATCGTTGCTTGCATGTTCAGTTCACGATATCCGCAGCATCCTTCTGTAGAATCACATTTCCGCTGCTTCCAGTTTTGTCCTCATTTTCGATGATATTGTCCAGCACTCACTGCCGTATTGAAGAACTGACATCACATAGCAATCCAGCACTGTTTTCTTTGTTTCTAGTGAAACTTTCCTGTGTGTTAGTACTTTGCTCAGCTTCTGGAACGCGTTCTTTGCCATGCCAATTCGCCTTCTGATCTCTGTGTCGCACTTTCCATCTCCTGTTAGAACACTTCCTAGATATTTAAATTTTTGCACCTGCTTTATTCTGGTGTCCCCTACCTGTATTTGGCATTTTGGATTGCACCGTTTGCTGATGACCATGCATTCAGATCCGTGTCTGCAATCAGCAGGTGATACAGTGCTGATTGCAGTAAAGCAAGTAATATATATATATATATATATATATATATATATATTAAAGCTGCGCTTTTTTTAAAAATTTAGATTTACTTTTAATTCATTTTATAAATATATATTAAGGATATTCTATTCAGAAAATTCGATGAATAATGAATATATATATATATATATTAAAGCTGCGCTTTTTTAAAAATTTAGATTTACTTTTAATTCATTTTATAAATATATATTAAGGATATTCTATTCAGAAAATTCGATGAATAATGAATTTTGTAAGAACTTCTTTGATCATTATGATGATTTATAAAGTTTCAAATATCTTTTAAATTTTTTCCATTCACTCAGTGTCTTCGATTTTTGATTTATTAAGTAAAGATTACATTTACAAATCGAAAATTGAAAAGCTTAATATAAATTATTTTGAATGAATATTTTTAAAATAATCTCTAATTGTTTTTGTTAAACTGCACATTTGTTTTTATTATGGAAACTTATAAACGACTTATCATTAAAAGGTCACGGTTTCAAAGAGTATTCCCCTTACGAAACATTCACGTGGGTTATGTCATTTCTGGTCACCATACTTTCAGAAGTGTAAACTGACTGGTAACAGGGACTGCCATCGCCTACTTGAAAGGTCAACGAGTCTGATCTTTGTGATTAAGAAATATTTTTATTCCAAAGTTCATACCATAAACGAGTAATATATTTTCAAATGAGATTAATTTAACTTTAAATTTGCTAATTTTCCAAAAATAACGTGTCACAGATGTATATTTTATTATTGCAAGATTTTTAAAACCGATAATTAACTTTTGTTTACAAATATGTGTCTCAAAAATGATCGAAAGATTAAAAAGAATATTTTAATCTCAGAATTTTAAATTTCAATCAATATAATTTCCGTTTGAAATACACCAGAGTATTTTGCTTATTGAGAATAGTAAAGTTAATCATTTAGCTTTCAATTAAAACTAAAATAAAAGATTCAAGAATTTTTTTTTATTTTAAAAAAATTTAAATATTAAAATGAGTGAAGGTACCTGCTCAAAAATATGAGTTACAACAAAGTTAAGGAAACTGCTTTTTTAACTTATCAATAATTTTAAGCGATATTTAAAGAGGAAATGTGCCGGGGAAAAGACCGCTTGAAATAATAAAAGCAAAAACTGGTCTTAAAGAATATATGTAATAAAGAAAGAGGACATCGTCTTGGAAACCTATGCGACTTAAAAACGGCAGACGATTCACTATCCAAGCGCAAACGACGCCATTCTGTTTTTATTTCTCTGTTTATATCTGCTGCTTCCTCGCCTTTAACAACTTGTCGCCTCCTTTCTCGTTCTCAATTTCCCGTCCGTGCAGACAGAACTATGTAAACATTAGACGCCCCTAAAAAAATGTCTACCTGTTCACCTCGACTGACCGCAAACCACATTCAAAATTAACCCTTTTTTATAAACATGATTTTCGTTCCATTGTTTTAATAGTGTGACATATTTCTTTGATTTGCAAACTTCTTCTTTTCTTCTTCAATTATTTTTCATTTTTCACTTTTATTCGTTCATTTGTTTCAATGCTGCTCATTCGAATCTACTTTTTTCTGCTTCCTCTTTTCCACATGAATTTATTCTTTCTCTTTTTCTTTTTGGCTGCTGTTTCTTTTTCCTGTTTTCCTTCTTTTTCAGTTAAATTTATTTCACATATTCTTTTTAACTGTTATTACTCCTTCCACTTTTTCTTCTTTTTCACTTAAATATATTAATTCTCTTCTTTTTCTGTTCTATAATTCCTTCTTTCTTTTTCAGCTAATTTAACTCTTTTTCTTCTTTTCTCCTTCTTTTCTTTTTCGCTAAAAATTATTCGTTCTTTTCTTTATCTATTTCAATTCTACTTCCTTTCTTTTTTACTTAAATTTAATCGTCCCGTTTTCTTTCTTTTTCACTAATATTTCTTCTTTCTTTTTTATTCTTTTCACTTAAATTTATTCGTTCTCTTCTTTTTCACATCTATTTCTGTTTTTTCCATTTCTTTCTTTTTCACTCTAAATTATCTTTTCTTTTTTTCTATCCTATTTCTGTTTCCTCTTTTATTTATTTTTGACATTTATTTCATCTTTTTCTTATCCTTCTTTTTTACTTAAATTTAATCTTTCCCGCCCTTTTTTCTTCCATTTCTTATTTCTCTTTCTTTTTTCACTTAATTGTAATCTTTCACTTCTTTTTCACTTCTATTTCTTTGCATTTTCCTTCTTTTTCACTTATGAATTCTTTCTCTTCTGTTTCAGTTATATATCCTAATTTCTTCTATTATTTTCTTTTCTAAGATATTTTCTTCATTTTACTTCTTTCACTGATTTTCATTATCTTCTTGACACTTACAGCTTCTTCTTCTTCTTCTTCTTCTTATTATTATTATTATTATTATTATTATTATAGCTCTCGTATAATTTTCGTTTTCTTTCATCTCTTCTGAAAATTTTTTCATTCTTAATTTTCCTCTACATTTTTAATCATTCCACCCCAAGCTAGGCGATAAAGCTATTAGACGCAAAGTATTATTTATTGTAAGAGAACGAGAAAAATACATTATTAAGGACTGTGAACAACAAAGGAACAGGAATTAACAAGACAGGAAATATTTTATTTTTCTTCATCCTTAAGCTACAGTTCCTTCTCTCTCTCTCTCTCTCTCTCTCTCTCTATATATATATATATATATATATACATATATATATATCTGTAGATGATTATATATATATATATATCTGTAGATGACTATATATATACATATATATATATATCTGTAGATGACTATATATATATATATCTGTAGATGACTATATATATATATATATCTGTAGATGACTATATATATATATATATATCTGTAGATGACTATATATATACATATATATATCTGTAGATGACTATAGTATATATATATATCTGTAGATGACTATATATATATATCTGTAGATGACTATATATATATCTGTAGATGACTATATATATATATATATATATATCTGTAGATGACTATATATATACATATATATATCTGTAGATGACTATAGTATATATATATATCTGTAGATGACTATATATATATATCTGTAGATGACTATATATATATCTGTAGATGACTATATATATATATATATATATATCTGTAGATGACTATATATATATATATCTGATGACTATATATATATATATATATATATATATATCTGTAGATGACTATATATATATATATATATATATATATATATATATATAATAAATGAAGAAGTGGCGAAAAGTTATCAAATGTCCCAATAGCGTTTTTTAAAAGTTGACGAACTTATCACAAATTGAACTTTTTTTAAATTATTCTTGGTCGAACTGAGCAATTTTCAGCTTTAAGAATATGGGGAGGATTGGGGTTTCGTCTAATATTTCCGAGAAGTGATAAAAGCGTCTATGTCGGCTTTGATACAATAAAACTCAGTTGTGCAATTGTAAATTGGGAGGTTGGAGATATCAGTCTATAGGGCGCCACGAAGAAAATCACTAAGTGAGTCCAAATCAGCATGCTGGTAACGGGAAGAGGTCTCATCGATAGGGGCTTCCTGTTTGATTAGAACGAAATAGCTACCACAGAGTGGTCAAAGTAACCAAGAGTATTACGAAACTCGGCTTGCAGGAGAACAGGTAAGAAATGAATAAAAAATGAAGCCCGTTGCTCGGTTTTACTAGGAAAACGATTTTAAGAAACGAGTCATTATATATATATATATTCCATGTGCCAGAGGTAGAATCGCCGACTGACGCCACTCTAGAAGAATGGTAGACTTTGAAAAACAGTAGCTACCCTGGCATGTACGCATCGTTCATTCACTAATGAATTAGAGCACTTTGGCTATTGGGCGTGTATAGTAATAATATACATGCTAAAATGTCTACCTTCTTCTACCGCGCGCCCATGGCCCAGCGGTAGAATCGCCGACTGACGCCACTTTGGTCGGGTTTCAATCCTGGGTTAGAAGCAAATCGGAATCTAACCGTACTGATGAGCTGCGAAACAGATCTGTCTGTGGATGACTATATATACTTTAGCTGAGTAGCAATCCGCCTTTGATACATGATTTGTTGAACAAGACTTTCAAAGTACTTTTATTTAATTTAAATTGCTTTTTCTTGCATACATCCAGTCTCTACTGTTTAGAACTAACGAATGTAAAATTTGCTGAAGATCTTGTTGATTCAAACCAATTTTCTCGAAGCCATTAACTATTTTCAAAGATTTGTGCTGTTCTGTTATAATAAATGTTAGGTAAGTCTTCCTGTAGAGATAATCGAACCCTGATGAAGGACAAACTTGAAGCACCTGAAATGTGGTTCTACAGAAGGATTCTGCGAATATCATGGATCGAGTATGTGAACAATGATGAGGTTTTGGAAAGGATGGAAACGAAAAGGAAATTAATACTGAGCATCAAGAAGAGACATCTGAAGTTCTTGGGACATGCAATGAGGAAGGAGGGCTCGGAGAACCTGATACTAACAGGCCAGATAGAGGGAAAAAGAGACAGTGGAAAGCAGCAGATAACATATTTGAAGGATCTGATCAGGTGGATGACGGAACGAGGGTTGCGAGGTGTAACAGGAGAAAGCGTGCTAAGAGCCACCAGGGATAGGGAGACGTGGAAAGCCACGATCGTCTACGTACATAAAAGAAGAAGACTAGACTGGCGTCGTGATCTCATCAATTTGCACTTCAGCTGGATAGATGTTGGTTAGTTGGTTGTTTTGTTTTTATGGCATATCAACCTCGGCGGGTCATTTATTGCCAACAAAATTTTGTTTATGGTAATACCTTTTTCTTTCAACAATTTATTGTTGTTTTTATATAAGTTTTGTATCTCGTAATACTTTTTTCTTTTCGAGTATCGAGATTCATTGGGATTTGGTTTTCAGGGCAGGGTCCACAAGTCCCACCCTTGTTATTTAACCCATAGCTAGAGGGAAGGGACGGATTAATATCTTTCCCAAAGGTACCAGTGCTTATGTGAATGCAGGGTATTCAACTGGAATTCGAACTCGTCTCACCGATGTCTCTTTCCGAGCCGATATCCACTGCACCACAGCGCACATCCGTCACTAAACGATTACAGCACCTGGTATTCCCAAGCGGTCACACATCTAAGTACTGACCAGGCTCAACGTTGCTTACCTTCGGTGAGCGAGCGAGACCCGGTGTATTCAACGTGATAGGCCGTAAGCCTGGATAGATGTAACCGTAAGTTGTATTCTAACAGTTTCTAGTCCCTTACGTCTCGCCTGTGGAACTCCCTTCCAACTCCATGTTTTTCAGTCAACTTTAATTTACATGAACCTATTTTTTTTTAAATTATTTTAATTAAATATGTGGCTTTAAATGTATAGGAATGTTTATTTTACAAGCTCAGTCAGTAGTTAATATTATTGAGTGGTGACTTTTCTTTTTTATTATTTGGGTTTCTATTATTTTTTAATCTACATATAGATGAGGCTAAGATGTGCGTTGTGGTGCAGTGGATATCGACTCAGGATGACAAATCAGGGAGCAGAGTTCGAATTCTATTTGAATTCCTTGCCGTCACTTACGCTGGAATACCCTTGGGAAAGGTATTAATCAGTCTCTTCCCTCCAGTTTTGGGTTAAATAATAGGACAGATTGGGTTCTGTAGCTTTGGCTGCCAACCAGCCTACCGCAGAAAGCAATGGAAACCTACTGCGGGATAATCTTCTACCCAGTCAGTCATGTCTCTTTCGAGACATGATCGCCCAAAGCGTGTATCGCGTAATGGCACTTAACTGACTGAATGAGAGGGTGAATTCTCGTGTTCTCTTTAGGCAATTTGTTATAATTACTATTTTATATCTAAATGGGCATTTACTGTTAAAATTAAGGTGACAATAATATCTGCTAATGGGTTTTTTATATGATTGGTCTATTTCTATATTGAGCCCTGTTTCAAATTATTGTTTTGAATGTAGCAATTATGTTCTTCGTTCTTATTCTTATATATATATATATATATATATATATATATATATATATATATATATATATATTCACCAATTTAAACAAAGAGACCATCAAGAGAAGTTGTAAAAGATTCCAGTCATCTGGAGACCATGTTTGAAGCCTGTGGGAATTTTATTTAATAAATTGACTCTTTAGTATTTCATCATATTTTGTGTGATCTTGGTTATTATATCTGTTAAAATGTTTGTGTTATTATATACTAGCAGTATAGCCCGGCGTTGCTCGGGTGTAATGAAGGCTTTAAAACTAATCCATGATCCTGGAGCTCAGAGTCAGCCTAAAGAATATTTGTGTGAAGTTTGGTGAGAATCGGATAAAAATTGTGGATTTGTATAAAGGACATACAGACAGATAAACAGACACACACACACACAAACATCTTGCCTTTTTAATATATATATATATATATATTATCGATTTTCTGCACTATTGTAAGAACTGCAACCTTGAAACCTCTGAATATCGTTTCTTATGTCTTTGTCTATGAGTGTATCAAATTTGATTAAAATCGGACCACTCTTTCTATAACCCGATTTTTTCGATTATCGATTTTCGATAATTATCGGGGGTACCTCGACACAAAACCTAGCTAAGAACACTCGCAGAGACTTATAGTACAACTGTGCAAATTTTCAAGAAAATCGGTTCAACCATTTCGGAGTCTATAGGTAACGAATACACACACACACACACACACACACAAATTTCCATTTATATATATATATATATATATATATATATATATATATATATATATATATATATTAGTTTAAACTGTGTATTATGCCTACTAGTCTATACACTTGAGAAAACAAGCAAAATATGATCTCCGGTCGGATACAAACGATTTTTGTATCAAAAAACACTATATGATCTGGCATGCTCGGCCACTGCTCGGCCACTGAGAATGTCACATCCCAGTATGATTCTATCTGCACTTTTAAATTTTTTGTAAAACATAATTTAATCTTCTTGTTTAGGTTGATTATGGTTGTGTATTTCTTTGATAATTCTTAGAGAAAAAAATTATCTTGCTATGCATTTGGCCTTTGTAGAAGTTGTTATTGTTTTTATCTGTTTGTTCAATATCATTATTAGTTACTTTAGGAAGAAATAGTCTCATCTGGTGGTCAATGAGGTAGTTAGGAAAACCATTGTTAACTAGTGTCTGTTTTACACTATTGATTTCTTTAAGGAAAAGTGAACAAGAGGGTAATTTCTTGTACTCTCTTTAGGAAATTTATTATAACTACTATTTTATATCTGAGTGAGCATTCACTCTTAAAATTATGGTGGCAAAAGTTTCTCCTAATGTTTATGTTTTTGTGTTTTTTGTGTTCTTTTGTGTTTTTTGTGGGTTTTTTTTTTTGTTGTTTTTTTTTGTATAATGTAATAGTGAAATTCTACAAAGACATCTAAGAATGGGAATTTGTTTTTCTTAACTAAGTGCATAGGCAAAGTTTAAGATAGAGATTTTTAGAATATAGTATTGTGATTAGCAATGTCGTGTTTGTTTCTCGCTAAAATAAAATGTTGTCTACATAGTAAACATTTTGGATTTAGTGAATTTTTAAGTCTCGTATTTTTCTCGTGAGACATCTAGTAGTTGGAGAAGGACGGGCTGATATGATTTCCAATACTAACATCGTTTGTTTGGATGTACATATTACCATTATAGTCGGAGAAAAGAGTTTTGATTGTGCAGCAAAGCAATAATCTTTTGAGAATATTTGATTTGATGGATGGAGGTGGAATTGAATTATGTTTATACACGGACTTCTGGATTATGTCGATAGTTTTATCGACCGAGACGTTTGTAAATAAATTTTCAGTGTCGAGTGATGCTAAAATACTTTGGGAATGTTGTATAGTTTTTAGAATTTGAAGGTATTTGTGGATTGGTATGATGCTGTAATTGGTAGATAGGTGGATAAGTAGGTAAGTAGGTAGGTAGGTGGAAATGATATCGTTAAGGAATTTTAATAGTCTGTAGATATACACAAAAAAGAAAGATTCTATCTGAAAGATTCTATCTGAAACATACTAGCAGAAAATAAAGGGATAAAAGCCTCATCTACATGTAGTAAATAGTTGCTTGATAATGGCTAAAAGAATAACCGAAAGCGCTCGGATTCATATATGAACACAAAAAAGTTAAATAAAAAGCTTAATCACTCTAACTTGTCAGTTGTCTTTACACACACACACACACACACACACACACACACACACACACACACACACACACACACACACATATATATATATATATATATATATATTGATTGATTGATTGATTGATTGTTTGATTGTTTATTTAACTACTTAGTTTTGGTCATAATAAGATTAGATCGGTGCACATTTGTATTAAAAATGTTCAATTCAATTATATTGTAAAGCTTTTGAATATTTTCCATTTGTAAACGGGTTTTTAAGCGACCTAGGTTTCAACCGTGAGTGGCGTCTTCAGGTGATTTGCAATAATTGATTTTACCGTTTGCCTTTTTTAAGAACGCCCACATAACGGTGTTTTTTTTTTGTTTTGGTTTTTTAACGTTCACGTGGCAGGGAATATTTGAACGCACAATTTTTAAAATTACAAGGAATTATGGCAATTTCATCCATGGTTGTATGAACCTAAGAGGTATTTTTTAGTATGGTTGCACTTAGCCATAATTTCCGTTCTTTCATTCAACAGTTCGCTTAATTTCTTAATTTTTCTTCTTGGCACAGTCTACATATTTAGCCACCATTGTAAGGATTAACTGTTTTTACTATACTCCACGTTATGTCTGGGTCTTGTCCTTATTTTGATTTTAATTTCCACACGTGGCTAGCCAATTTTGTACAGTTTTTTTTTAAGTTTTCTATTGGTAAACCATCAATTTCTGAAAAAGGTTTAATGGAAATAATAACTGGTTTACAAATGGAATATATATATATATATATATATATATATAAGACAAAAGTACTTATCTTAGCCGACGACCTCGCCTTCACAATGAATTTATTTGCATTTGCCATGATAAAGTCTCTGAAAGGGCGAAACGCATAGACTAAGTTGTTTTTTCTTTTGTCTTCATTGATACTGTCCTTTTTACAGATATATATATATATATATATATATATATACGTAGATTTTTCTGATAGAGAATATCTGTAAAAGGACGGTATAAATAAAATGAATAAATTTTACATATATATATATACATGTGTGTGTATGTGTTTGTAAATATGACATTAATCAGCTTTGTTCTAAATTTAACATTTCTATTAATGTTATATATATATATATATATATATATAATAAAATAAATTTTGAAGTTCAAAACCGTTGAATGATCATTTCAACATGAAATCCCTAAGAGAGATTTCACATCTCATCGGCAACTATATATATATATATATATATATATATATATATAAAACACCTTTAAAAAAAATATATATATATAAATATAAATATAAATATATATATATATATATATATATATATATATATATATATATATATATAAAAACACCTTTTAAAAAAGACACCTTTAAATACACACACACAAAAAATTTATTTTAAAAATACGATGTCTCAATGATTTTTATGAAACTTTTTTCAATTTTTGATAACTACAGTCTTCCCTTAATAACTTATCAACTTAACGTGTACAAGTCTTTGGAATATTTTTAAAATATTTTTGAAAGTTATAATTTAAACAAATGAAATCAATTCTTTTAAATTTCATTATTAATAAAAAAAACAAATTTCTTCAGACTATAATGACCTTAATTTATATTATCTATCTATCTATCTATCTATCTATCTATCTATCTATATATATATATATAGATAGATAGATAGATAGATAGATAGATAGATACATACATACATACATACATATATATATATATATATATATATATATATATATATATATATCATACTTTTTTTTAATCCTATATATATATATATATATATATATATTAGTAGACTTATTTACGTTGGTTATTTTTTTGGCGGGGTATATTTTTACCCTATTTAGCTTACATTGTTCTTTCTGTTTTTTTCTTCTCGTCTTTCCAGAATTAACATAATGTTTGTTTTTTTATGTATATACTTAACACCATTTTTTCTTCCATTACCCGTCTTTTTCATCTTAGCCATCCGAAGAGAACCGCCATTATTTTTATACCCTCCGTTTACTGTCCGCTTTTTTATGTCTTTGACCTGTTGTTGGGCGGCCATAGTGACAATCTCACAACCATATCAGTTACCGAAAAAAAAAGACGCGAGGTGGGAACAAGTTTATTTCACATCTATCACACTTCTAGCGTCTAGGATCTGTTATCCAATTGAACGAGACTTCAGTACATATGCGAGAGTGAGAAAAGAAAGAAGATATTTGAGCAGACAAAATCTAAAAGACAATAAATAGAGCTCGAAATTTAGGTATTTACTAACAGTTTTGCACAAAGCCGGGTAAACCCAAACATTTCTCCGGATCTGAATGAAAGGTTGTACTCTTACTGAAACTCCATACTTTGAATGTCTAGTCATGTCTTTGAATGTCTTTGAATGTCTCAAGCTCAACTAGGTACCTCCACTCATTTTCCATAACTAACTTTTAAACATTTTTTTTTTAAATGAAAAAGTGTTCTGGAAAATTTTATTTTAGTTTTAATTGAAAGCTAAATGATTAAATTTACTATTTGCAGTAAATAAACTACTCTGGTGTATTTCAACCTGAAATTAAATTGATTAAAATCTAAGATTTTCAGGGTTTTTTTTTAATTTTTCGATTTTTCTGCCATTTTTGAGCGATTGACACATTTGTAAACAAAAGTTAATTCTCGATTTTAAAAATCTTGCAAAAATAAAATATACATCTGTGACACATTGTTTTTGGAAAATTAGCAAATTTTATGGTAAATTAATCTAATTTACACTATTACTACTTATTATGAAATTTAAATAAAAATGAAATTTAGAATAAAACTATTTCTTAAACATAGTGTTGAACTTGCTGACCTTATCCCAGTATTCGAAATGTGATGACAGCTCGGCATATGTAAGATAACATATGTGTATGGCGACCGGAATTGATTAAATTGTTCAAATTTTCTATCCTGTAAATGTAAGAAACCGTGAAATACATAACATTTTATGTACACACAAAATTTACCATGCAAAAAAAAAAAACCTTTAAATACACACACACAAAAAATTATTTTATAATATGATGTCTCAATGATTTTTATGAAACTTTTTTCAATTTTTGATAACTACAGTCTTCCCTTAATAACTTATCAACTTAACGTGTACAAGTCTTTGGAATATTTTTAAAATATTTTTGAAAGTTATAATTTAAACAAATGAAATCAATTCTTTTAAATTTCATTATTAATAAAAAAAACAAATTTCTTTAGACTATAATGACCTTAATTTATATTATTTATTAAAGCAATTAAAAGCCTATCTAATTAAATAATGTCATAGTTTTATTGTATTTTTTATTTTACTATTAAGAGCAAATTTTCGGAAAAAGGGGCAAAATGATTGAAAAAATAATAGATGATTTATATTCCCCAATGAGTCCTGGCTTTAACTAATAAGACCAATTTGGCCTACAAAATTTAATTTCTTGAAATTTCATGAATTTAAGTGTATATTCGTGAGACCTTGTTGCCAGTATAGTCAGTCAGTTAAGTGCCATACGTGATACACGCTTGGGCGATCATGTCTCGAAAGAGACATGACTGACTGGGCAGAAGATTATCCCGCAGTAGGTTGGAAGGAAGTATTTCCTAAGGGTATTTGCGCGTAAGTGAATGCAATGAATTCGGTTGGAATTCGAACTCGGCTCCCCGATTTCTCGTTCCGAGCCGATATCCAATGCACCACAACGCACATCCAGTATAGTACTGCGCTTAAATCTTAATGTCTAGCTGCCATACCGAAGTGTTGAACTGAGCAATTACAATGAACATATTTATAGATGAGGTACGTGGAGGCAAATTTACGGTACACGGGAAAGTTACTGAAGCCGAGACGCCAAGTTAAGCTCAATAATATTGCTGATCTTTCTCTGGATTTTATCAAGAATATATAGCAGCAGCACAGGACCATATGGGATCAGCAATATTCTAAGCATGGACGTATGGTAGACGTATAGATATGTGGTATAGATTCTGGAGGGGAAAAAACTGTCTCACTTGACACGGTGAACCAGCATAGTATCTGAGATGCTATATAGTCTTTCCACTTCTCGTCAGCCGGGAATGTTACTCCGACAGGTCAAAATGAGTCATTCGTCGGGAGGTTAGTATCAGCCAAGCTGATAGGCGGCAGAGAGGGCTTTCTCAGATGAAACCAAGTTATTAATGTTCCATCACCACCCAGCAAACACCAAATTTTCTGCAGTTATGATGAACAATTAACCTAAATGAGATGCTTTGCCTTGCACGTCTGTTGTGATTCACCACGGAACTCTCGTGTAACACATATATACAATCCATAGAAAATAAGAAAATAAGTGACTCCTGACATGTTCTGGATTTACAAGATCAGAACCAAAATGGAGTATTACTGCCATATCTGAGGTGGAGCTTTCTCATCCATACTATCCAAGCTTAAGTTCAAAATCGTCTAAGTGGCCTTGTGGGCGTGAGCCATTTTGCTCTCTAAAAAACCTTTCCAACAGACGAGACTATTTATATAGCTATAGCAAATGTTCAGACAAACGACATTACTTAGAACCACCAGTTCAGACCTTCAAAGAGCCCCACCATGCCACGTACACTTTATTCTAATTCCCTTCGTATTTCACTAGTAAGGAGGAAGTTTCACTGTTTTTTTGTTTTTGTTTTTGTTTGTTTTTGTTTTTCCCAGAATTCTTACTTTAAGAAATGGACTCTCGAGAGGATGCTTCTCCAATCTCCAGTCGCCAGAGTGTTTTGAGTTGGGAGACGGTCTTTACGTCAGGGATGGAAGTTAAAAAGCAAATCTGCACGCCCAATCCATTGGAAAGACCTATGTGGGTCCAGAGTTCAAAGAGACCTGGATGTGAAACACATTATACACAAATTGGAATAATGTATTTACCTTTAACAAATAAGAAAATACGATAAAGTTTCAAATGAATTAAAAAAAATGAAAAATCCTTCTTGAAGTTTTTATTTTAGTTTTAATTTCAAGCTAACAGATTAAATTTGATGTTTCCAAAAAGCAAAATACTTTTGTGCATTTCAAACCAAGTTTAAATTGATTGGAATTATATTTTCCTGGAATCGCTGAAATAGAAAAAAATTGTATTGAAAAACTTTATCAACACGACATAATTTTCTTTATTAAAATGTCTTTCAAAAGTAAAATACACTCCTTTGACATTTTATGTGGAGAAAAGAAACTGATTTAAAATGCAATTTGAATTTAAATAAAATGCTTACTTTTAGATTAAAATATCATTGAAAAGCCTTTTAACACGGAGGTGGATATTTTTATGGGGCATTGACAGAATTATCGATAGCTTGATGTGAGACATTTTTAAGTAAAAGGTCAGTTAAATACCATACGGGATAGACGCTTTGGGCGATCATGTCTCGAAAGAGACATGACTAACTGGGAAGTAAGGGTACATAACTCAAAATTATTTCACGGATACAACGTGAACGCCTCTTTTTTTATAATTTTGTGACTACCCCGTAATCTTAAAAACTTAGAAAAATATTCTAATTAATCTAATACTTTATTGTATATTATGTACTTTAGTTTTATAGATTTACGTACGGAGAGGCTTATTGAGGAAATGTTAGAAAATTGCCAATAAAGTTTGTCTTTGTCTTTAAAATCAGTCAAGAGCCATACGTGATACACGCTTTGGGCGATATGTCTCGAAAGAGACATGACTGACTGGACAGAAAATTATCCTGCAGTAGGTTGCCATTGCTTTCTGCGGTAGGCTGGTTGGCAGCCATAGCTACAGAACTCAATCTGTCCTATTGTTTGACCCATAACTGGAGGGAAGAGACCGATTAATACCTTTCCCAAGGGTATTTGTGTGCAAGTGAACGCAAGAAATTCAACTGGAATTCGAACTCGGCATGTTTTTACACACACACAAAAATTCTAAATTATTTTTTAAAATACTGGGTGGCGTTGAAGTGTAGTAAACTTTACAATTCATGATCAGGGTTTTCTTATTACTTGACCTCTACAAATTAATACATAATCTTATGGTTTAAATGGTTATAAATTATTCTTATTAAAATGTTTTAAAAATGAAAACAATTATAGTAAAATTCACAGTTCCTAAAAAAGAATTATTTTTTCCAACAAAAATGTTCATAAATCATTAAAGCAATTAAAACAATAGTGTTCATTTTTGTAAAAAAGCAATTAAAAGTTTTATGATTAAATAATATCGTTTTATTGCATTTTTTATTTTACGATTTAGAGATTATCTATAACTGGGGATAATGCTTGACAAAAGAAATATGATGATTTACTTTCTCGAAGGACTTATAACTAATGTAAATATTCAGTCAGTTAAGTGGCATACGTGAAACACGTTTTGGGCGATCATGTCTCGAAAGAGACATGACTGACTGGGCAGAAGATTATCCCGCAGTAGGTTGCCATTGCTTTCTTCGGTAGACTGCTTGCCGACCAAGGCTATAGAATCCAATCTGTCCCGTTATTTAACCCATAACTGGAAGGAAGAGACGGATTAATACCTTTCCCAAGGTTATTTGCGCGTTAGTGAATGCAATGGATTGCAACTAAAATTCGAACTCGGCTACCCGATTTCTCGTTCCGAGCCGATATCCATTGCACCACAACGCACATCCTGCACCACAACGCACATCAAGTGCTACAAAAAACGGATCTCTCGAAATTACTTGAAATGAAATAAGTGTTGTGGCGGAGGGTAACAGATGTACAAAATTATTTTTACTAAGAGCTAAAAAGGTTTCTGAAAGAATGTCGTTCGTTCGTGAATAAGTATTCAAAATTTCATTAACATCCAACAGCTATATGACTTCTGCAAGAATTTCTAAAACAATGTTTTTCATTGCGAAATGTCACAAAAAATGCAAGAAAAACGTTTTAACCAAGCTTTTGAAGATTGTAAAAAATAATTTTGTCTTTCCTCTTAATAATGATATAAAGATTGTAATGATAAAACTTTGTTTTATTCAATTTGCGGCATTATTTTTATTTATTTTTAGCCAATCTTTGGAGGTAGCTAGAATAATGTGATAAAAACTGAACAGGGAGGACATGTCAGTTGATTTCAATAAAACATTTAAGTCTTAAGTTGCGGATACATTATGAAATTATTTAAGCTGTTGATTTATGGCAGAAGAATGGCTCAATAATCTGTCCGGAAAGACGTCAACTCGAAAAGAAGCGCATTTGTGGGTGGTTTGCTACATAGATCCGGTTTAGATGAGAGTAAAAAGAAAAAAAAAGAGAGGAAGTAAACATAGGTGCGGTTTAAATGAGTATAAAAAAGAAAAGTAGACATAGTTCCAGCTTTCATGAGAATAAAAAAAAAGTAGACACAGATCCGGTTTAGATGAGAGTAAAAAAAATAAATAAAGTAAACTTGGTTCGAATTTAGATAACTGTAAAAAAAGAAAAGTAGACACAGGTCTGGTTTAGATGAGAGTTAAAAAACGTAAACATAGGCCCGGTATAGATGAGAGTAAAATAATAAAGTCAACTTGGTTCCGGTTTGGATAACTGTAAAACAAAGAAAAGTAGTGACAGGTCTGGTTTAGATGAGAGTATAAAAAAAGCAGACATAGGTCCGATTTAGATGAGTGTAAAAAAAAAGTAGACATGCGTCCGGTTTAGATGAGAGCAAAAAACATAGGTCCGGATTAGATGAGTGAAAAAAAAATATAGACATCAGTCAGATTTGGATAAGAGTAAATAAAACGTAGACATAGTTTCATTTTAGTCTTGTTTAGATGAGAGTAAAAAATCCAAAATGTGAACACAGGTCCGGTTTAGAGGAATGCATAAAAGGAAGGTAGACATAAGTCCGGTTTAGATGAGAGTAAATAAAAAAGTAAACATACGTTCTGTTTAGATGAGTGTAAAAAAGAAAAGTAGACATAGTTCCGGCTTAGCTGAGAGTAAAAACATGTAGACATAGGTTCGGTTTAAATGAGAGTAAAAAAAAATAAAAATAAAGTTAACTTGGGTTCGGTTTAGGTAACTGTAAAAAAGAAAAGTAGACATAGGTCCGGTTTAGACGAAAGTTAAAAAATTTGCCATGGGTCCGGTTAAATGAGAGTAACACAGAAATATAAACATAGGCCTCGTTTATATGTGAGCAAAAAATAGTAGACATAGGTCCAGTTTAAATGAGAGTAAAAAAAAAAAGTAGACATAGGTTTTGTTTAGATGAAAGTCGAAAAAGAAGTAGGCATAGGTCCGGTTTAGATGAGAGAAAAAAGTAAATTAGACATAGGTCTAGTTTAGATGAGTGTAAAAAGACAAGAATACATAGGTCCGCTTTAGATGAAACAAAAAAAATGTAGACATAGATCCGATTTAGATGAGAGCAAAAAAGAAAATACACATAGATCCGGTTTAGGTGAGTGTAAAAGAAAAAGTAGGCATAAGTCCGGTTTAGATGATAAAAAACAAAACTGAATAAATAAATATAGGGCGTGTATAAATGATTGTAAGCCATCAAGTAACGTAGGTCCGGTTTAGATGAAAAAGAAAGTAGATATGTCCGGTTTAACTGAAACTATCGCCCGGTTCACACTCCACCCACATCTATTGAGCAGGTGAAGAGGCTCATCCCTTGTTTCCTGTTTAGGATGCGATTTCCGGTTTTCTCTTTTCCAATCTTTTCACTCTTTTCCTTTTTTATTTTTTTTCAATTGGAGTAGATAGACTAAACTATCGCCCGGTTCACACTCCACCCACATCTATTGAACAGGTGAAGAGGCTCATCCCTTGTTTCCTGTTTAGGATGCGGTTTCCGGTTTTCTCTTTTCCAATCTTTTCACTCTTTTCCTTTTTTATTTTTATTTTTTATTTTTATTTTTTTTCAATTGGAGTAGATAGACTAAACTATCGCCCGGTTCACACTCCACCCACATCTATTGAACAGGTGAAGAGGCTCATCCCTTGTTTCCTGTTTAGGATGTGGTTTCCGACTTTCTCTTTTCCATTCTTTTTACCCTTACGTAGACCCCTGCGCATCAGTGGCGTTACCGCCTTGCTTGGGGTGATATGATTAAAAAAAAAAAAAAAAGTATAAAAAAGTAGACATAGGTCCGTTTTAGATGACACTAAAAAAAAAAAAAATAAGTAAACGTAGGTCCTTTTTAGACGAAAGCAAAAAAATGAAAAAAATGTAGACATAGGTACTGTTTAGATGAGTGTAAAAAAGAAAAGTAAACGTAGTTTCGGTTTAGATGAAAGCAAAAAAATGTAGATATCGGTCCAGTTTAGGTGAGAGTGAAAAAAAAAAGAGACATAGGTCCGGTTTAGATGAGTGTAAAAAATAAGTAGACATGGGTTCAGTTTAGATGAGATAAAAAAAATTAAGTAGCCATATGTCCGGTTTAGATGAAAGTAGAAAAGAAAATAAGACATCGATCCAGTTCATGTTATTGTAAAAAAGAAAAGTTGACATAGGTCCGGTTTAGGTGAGAGTAAAACAAGTAGATATAAATCCGTTTTAGATTAGAGAAAAAAAAGTAGACATAGGTCTGGTTTACATGTGTGTTAAAAAAAAGTAGACATAGTTTTTTTTTAGATGAGAGTTAAAAAAGTAGGCATGTGTCTGGTTTCGATGTTCGTAAAAAAAATATATATATATATACATAGATCCGGTTTAGATGAGAGTTAGAAAAAATAATCATAAGTCTGGTTTAGATGAGTGTAAAAAAGAAAAGTAGACATAAGTCCCGTTTAGATGAGTGTAAAAAAGAAAAGTAGACATAAGTCCGGTTTAGATGAGTGTAAAATAAAGTAGATATAGATTTGGTTTAGATGGGAGTAAAAAAAAAAGTAAGCATAGATCCGGTTTAGATGAGTGCAAAAAAAGAAAAGTCATATGTCCGGTTTAGACGAGTGTAAAAAAGAAAAGTAGACATAGGTCCGGTTTAGATGAGAGAGAAAAAAGTAGACATAGCTTCGGTTTAGTTGCGAGTAAAAAAGAAAAAAAAAGAAAAGAAAAAGGAAAAAAAGAAGTTGACATATGTCTGGTTAAAATAAGAGTAAAAACAAAAGGTTAGACATAACCCTTGTTTTTTTTAGAGAATAAATCAATGGTAGATATAGATCCGGTTTACACAACTGTCAATGAACGTAGACATAAGTTTCTTCTTCTTCTTCTATGTGCCCTGTCCCTTCAGGACGTAGGCGATCATGGATCTCCACGTCTCCCTATCCCTTGTGGCTCTTAGTATGTTTGCTCCTGTTGCTCCTGGCAACCCCCGTTCCGTCATCCACCTGATCAGGCCCTGCAAATATGTTATCCGCTGCTTTCCTCTGTCTCTCCTTCCTTCTATCTGTCCAGTCAGTATCAGGTTCTCCAGGCTCTCCTTCCTCATTGCATGTCCCAGGAACTTCAGTTGTCTCTTCCTGATGCTCAGCATCAATTTCCTTTTTGTTGCCATTCTTTCTAACACTTCGTCGTTGCTTGTGTGCTCAGTCCACGATATCCGTAGCATCCTTCTGTAGAACCACATTTCGGCCGCTTCCAGTTTTGTCCTCATTTTCGATGATATTGTCCAGCATTCACAGCCATGAGAATAAAGAAAAAGGTAGAAATAGAACCGCTTAACATGAGAGCGAAAAAGATCTAATGATCACAGACAGAATGTCTAGTTAACACGAAAGTAAAAGAAAGGTATGCATAGGCCCGGTTTATACGGGAGTATAAAAGGAAATCATTTACACGAGAATAATAAAAAGATACAAGTCCGGTTTACACGAGCGCCATAAAATTTCAGATATATGTCCGCTTAACACGACAGTAAAAGTAAAGGTAAGCATAGGTCCAGTTTTTACGATAGTGACGAAAATTAGTCATATATTTGTTTGCAAGAATAGTCCGATGAACAGGTGGTTCCTTTTTGGAAGACTATCTATCTGCACGAGGAAGACTTTTGGTGTATTTGTGACCCCCCATCAACAGAGCATTACAGCAGGGGAGGAAACGTGTAAAGTCACACTCAAACAGGAAACTGATTTGTTATTTCAAATTAAAATTATATATTTTCCTTGCACTGCGGTAGATAATCTTAATTAATCTTAATTCTGGCACAAGGGCAGTGTACCAGAGCAGCTAATGGGGATCCTATTCAAACACCAGATATCTAGTCTTCAAGTGAGTTTATTTACTATCGATCTACAGTAGGCGTATTTTGCAGTTATTCCCTTCGTGCTTCTTTGACAAAAAGCAAGTTCTACTCAGATAGCTTCATCCCAGGATAATTACTACGTGAAATAAACTCCCGATTGAATGCTTCCCTGAAAACTACAATATTGGTCTGTTTAAGTCCAGGGAGAATAGCACCTCGACGTGGTGTAATAGTTAGAAAGCTTGTTTCGCTGAACCTATTGCAACTGAGTAGTGAGTTCGATCCTCAGTGGGTACCCCATTCATTCTGCATCGTGCCACATTTAAGCAGTGCTTAGAAAATCAACTCCAAGCACAGGTTCAACAGATATACTCGTTCCCATAATACTCTCTAATTCCCCTTAGAATCTCATACTATTTGGAGTGGCTCTTGGGCCTTGTATTGGGTGAAAGATCAGCATATAAAACATATTGGGACAACAATTATAGATCACAGGATCTTTAATACTCTCTAATTCCCCTTAGAATCTCCATCTATTTGGAGTGGCTCTTGGGCCTTGTATTGAGTGAAAGATCAGCATATAAAACATATTGGGACAACAATTATAGATCACAGGATCGAATTCGACTTGAGTTTTGTATGTTTTCCATCGCACTACAGTAGGCGCTTCAAAGGCCTCGACATCAAGTTTCTCTCTCTCTCTCTCTCTCTCTCTCATCCAAAAGTCAGTAAAAATATAGAGACAGGATATCAAGACTCATTTTTCAGTTATTCAGAGTGGAAGCCGACAGGTTGCTTTTCAAGCCGTTTCATCTTTATAGATATTCGGCTGCTTCAGACTTCAAGACTACATTTTTACAGCAGTAATAAACAGACACGGCTTATTAAGCAAAGTCGACGATTAAAAAAGAGAGACAGTGAGGGAAGATATGATAAAAATGAAAGAAAATATGCAAAATAATACGACCAAAATGGCTATGATTTTTTTTATATTGGGCCAGCGCCATCCAATTTTGTTGGTTGACCACAATTTTTCATGAACGAGTTTCAGAGATCAAAAGTCTCGCTTCACTTCCGACGCTTTAAGCTTGAAATTGCTGCCTGTTTCTGTGGTGGCTTTTAGTTGCCAGCGTTTGGATGACAATGCGGCATAGAATTCAAATGTGAATCAATATGAGAGAAAAGAGAGTCTCTCGTTACTGGTCACTCCCCCAGAAAATGTAAAAATGGGCCAATTCCTGTTGGGCAAGTCCCAAATGCGTAAATGGGTTTCAGATGTGTTTTCTTCTATCACCACAAGAAAAGGAAAAAATAAGCTGTTTATGTCACTCTTTAAATACACCATATAAAAAATTATTCTGTTTTGTAAATATCAAATTACATTTCATTTCAAATGAAAGTTATATAATACTAAAGTACCCGTGGCGTCAAAAATGATAGAATTATATTTAAGAGGAATATTAGTTGGTTCCTCACAGGTTATCCCCCTGAGCGTGACAGTATGGACTACTCTCTCTTTTAATATATATATATATATATATATATATATATATATATATATATATATATCCCTCCTGTCTCACTCAGGGGTTTGCATTATTTTTTTTTCTTATGATTTAATGTAAGATACTCAATATTAGGTACATCAATATATATGTTGTCGTCATTTCAAACGGAATATCGATATAAATATAAAATATAAAATGACGGCACGGACCTACTGATATATATATATATATATATATATATATATATATATATATATATATACGCAAGTAAATAAACAACGGACTTTATTATAGTTACAAATGTGCCTGTGTAGTAAAAAAAGAAAAAAAAAACGGCAAAATATTTCAAATGATTATTAGCTGTTTCGTCACAGATTATCCCTCCCTGAGCGTGATAAGAGGGAATACCCTCTTATAATAAAGATCGTAACATATATATATATATATATATATATATACTTCCCTATCCCGATCTGGGGGATAAGGTGTGAGGAAACAGCCAATAATCGTCCCAATGCACTAGGTATACAGATACGCTAGTATATATATATATATATATATATATATATATATATATATGTATACAACCAATTTTATTACAAAAGAGAGGCATATTATTATTTTTATTATTCTTCTCATCATTACAAGAACCAAGAACCTGATCCTATATTAATATTTAAAATTTTGACATTAAAAAGTGATGCAGGCAGAGTGCTCAATGTATTAAGTATTAAGAATACAGAGCCAATATAAAATTTTCAAAATTCAAAGGTGTCGGATGTGTCCAACACCTTTGTCCAGTCCGAAATCGGCGAGGATAATGCAACAAGATCAACTTAATATAAAATATTAAGTATTATATCTATATAGAGAGCTGAAATGATGTTATCCAGACAATATGATAATATATATATATATATATATATATATATATATATATATACAACGGTCTTTATTGTAATAGGGAGTATATATATATATATATATATATATATATATATATATATACAACGGTCTTTATGTAAAGATAATAGGGAGTAATCTTCTTCCCTTTTTTATTATTGATATTGGCATAGAGTAAAAGTGATTGCTTAAGAAAACAGATTTAGAAATCTCCGCAAAATATTAATTCACCCGAAAATAAAAGTAATTTATATTCATTAAATTTCACATCAAATTCTACCATATGGGTTGACCTGTACAATCTCTTCAAATATGGGTAACTCTGTTAACCTATTTCTAAGTGTGGGGTCGACACTCACCCCGATTCTTCCGTGTCCCTTCAAAACGTAGAAAACCATGGATTTCTACTTGCCCCTATTCTTTGTTGCTCTTAACATTTTTTTTTCTCTTGGTGTCTCTCTCAAAACCCGCTCCGCCATCCACTTGCTCAATTCCACCAAGCATGTCTCGTGCTATATTCTCCTGTTTCTCTTTCCCTTTATTTATCTTGTAGGTATTAGATTCTTCTAGCCCTCCTTCCTCATTCGTGGTTGATACTGACTTGGCAGACCGGCTGCAGCCGCTCTCACACCGGCGTGATGTAGCTTCCCTGTGCCTCTTCTACAAGTACTTTCATGGCTTCTGCTCCGATGAGCTTAGATCACTGGTGCCGCCCAAGCACGAATTTACACGAGATACTAGATTAGCAACTAGGTGCCACCCTTTTACAGTTAAACAAATAAGATGTAACCGTAAATTCTACTCCAACAGCTTCTTTTCTCGCGCTTCCCGCCTGTGGAACTCCCTTCCACAACTCTGCTTTCTCGACAGTTACAATCTCCAGGTGTTTAAATGTAGGGTCAATAGACACCTCCTATCACACTAACTCCCAACTATTCTCACAACACTCTCATCTACCCAACCCTCATTCTCGGTATCCTCACCCGCCTATCACCCACCCTCTGTTATTTCCTATATTTAACCAGCCTTTCTCCACTCTACGTAGCCCCCTGCACAGTAGTGGCAGTGACATGCCTTGCTCGGGGTGAAACGCTTATAAAAAAAAAAAAAAAAAAAATGTGTACCAAAAACCTCAGCTGTGTCTCCCTTATGCCTCGTTTTAGTTTGCATCCTCTCCAAAATCTTGTTTTTGCTCACATATTCGATCCATGGTATCCTCAGCATCCTTCTGTAAAACCACATTTCGGTTGCTTCGTGTCTCTTCTTCATCTCTGAGGAGAGTGTGCAGTATTCATTGCCATAAAGGAGGAGAGATATCGCATAGCAGTCCAAAATCTTTTCTTTGTTTCCAATGAAATCTTCCTGTCTCTGCTTAGATTTTGAAATGTGTTTGTGATGCAGTAGATATCGGTTTGGAACGAGAAATCGGAGAGCCGAGTTCGAAATCTAGCAGAATTCCTTAGATTCACTTACGCGTAAATATCATTGGGAAATGTATTAACTCGTCTCTTTCATTCAGTTATGGGTTAAATAGCTGAATAAATTGGGTTCTATAGTCTTGGCTGGCAACAAGTTTATCGCAGAAAGAAATGGCAACCTACTGGGGGAATATTTTCTGCTAGCTCAGTCATGTTTCTCTCGAGAGACATTATCGCCCAAGCGTGTATCACGTATGGCAAAACTGACTTACTTGACCATGCCAATGTGCCTTTGGATCTCAGATTTCCCATGTATTTCAATTTCTGCACAAGTTTGATTTTAGTATCCCCGATCTGTCGTTGGCATTTTGGGCTCCTCATTTTGCTGATGATCATGCATTCAGTTTTCTTGGAGTTTATATGTAGTCTTTTCTGCCCGCTTTCTCTTGCTACTTTCTGTAGAAAGTCCTGCATTTTTCTTTTTATGTCTGCTATCAGCAGTGTATCCACCTCTGAATACTTTTTGAATCTGAAAAATATCCCTGAAAGTAACTCGAACATTATCCGCACTTACAAAATGTGAATACCGCCTTGATTTTTCCTTATTTTTGGTTCTGCGTATTTGTGTTGTTGAAAGGCAAGCTAAACAAATTTTGATTGAAAACTTATAATTTCAAAAGCCTGCTAAAATAATTATACAAACGAAGAAACTTTGATTTGAAATTTATACTTTCTTTGGGTGAATTAATATTTGCGATAAGTAAGTTTACATTGAATGTGTGTTATGGTGAAGTTGATATCGTCCCAGAAGGAAAAATCGAGAAGCCGAGTTCGAATGGCAGTTGAATTTATTGCATTCACTTACGCGCAAATACTCATAGGAAAGGTATTATTCCGTCTCTTCCCTCCAGTTATGGGTTAAATAACAAATTTAGTTCTCTAGCTTTGGCTGGCAACCAATCTACCGCAGAAAGTAATGGCAACAATCTTCTGCCAAAAGAGTCATGTCCCGAAAGAGATGATCGCCCAAAACGTGTATCACGTATGGCATTTAACTAACAAAGAAATTTACATTATCTGGGGTGAATTAACAGAAAAGATCCCAGAGTTCCTGTCTGGGTTCACTTTGATACTAACGCCTTTGGGAAGATACATTAAACTCATCCCTTCTTCCGCTAGCTGAGGCTTGAATAACAGGACAAAATGCACTCTGTAGCCCTGGATAGCAGTCAGTCTGGGAGAATGAGTTCAAGAGGATGTTATTTTTTCAATAAATCATGGCAATTAAAAGATCAGAAAATAATTTTTGGAAGCCGATGATTACGCACGTCTTGACGATATCTTCTTTTATGTGCCGTGTCCCTTCAAGCAGTAGGCGGTTATGTTCCCCTATCACTTTTCTTCTTCATGTCTTCCAAACCATGCGCTGCTATCCACTTGTTCAAGTCCATCAAGTATGTCACGCGTTACATTCCCCAGTCTCTTTTTCGCTTTATCCATCATCTGATTGTCAGATTCTCGAAGCCTTCCTACCTCATAATTTGTTCCCCAAAATTAATCTGTCTGTTACTGATGACGACCGCAATAAAAGTGTCATTTCTTAGACTCACAGAAGCGAACGACAAATATACCCAGTAAGGTAATCGCTAGATGTGACCGTTAATTAATTGATGTATTATTAGTATTAATATTCTATTCCAAGTGAGCTGGTCCTTCCCTTCGTTAGTTCGCACGACCGTTACGCCCTGCCAATACTTAATAAATAATAGACTATTCCGCGGAGAAAGAGAGGAAAGGACACTACTTGGTTACAATGTGAAAATGTAAGAAAGACGGAAAGACAGGAGTGGAGAGAGATAATCAGATTAAGCTGTTAAGAGTAGAAACTACACTTTGATCTCAGACAAAATGCCCAGAAAATGGTATTTTTCAGCGCGTCCACGCCTCTACTGAATGTGGCACAAGGTGAGTTTTAAGTGGGTTTAACGGCAATACGGTGAAAAAATTAGCAAAGCCACCTCGACAGTTCTCATTTTGGGGATACCACCGGCACCGAGCACTGTATCGAACAAAAGAAACTAAGTAAGGCAATCGTCAAAAATCCCATTACCATAAATTAAATAAAATAACATCGTCTGTTGAATTATATTATTAAGAATAGAAATGTGCTTATGACTGTGATTTGGCTAGAAAGAGAGAAAAAGATGTCAAGTTTAACATATTCAGCCAATACCTCACATATACTAGACTACCCTGCTTTGAAAGGAAGGAAAATTGGATTTCAATGATAAAATGAATGAAAGAAAGAAAGAAAGTAGGAAAGAAGGAAAGATAGAAGAGTTTAATGATTGTTTCAGTGTAATGTCAAGAAGTTGTCAATTTCAATTTTTTTTCATTTGAACCAACTTCTTAAAATAATGACCAGCATTCATGATTGTTATTGCAGTATATTTTATTAAAGTTGTTAAGCTCAAATATTTAACGATATGACAGAGAATTTTCTTCGGATATTTTATTATCTTGGAATTCGATTGAGCTTATTTTAGCATTAACTTAAAAGTTAAGAATTAATATTCATCAGAAAATTCAAATGAAGAACCGTCAAATTTTCACGGTTTTTTCTAGTTGTTATGATGCTGGTTTAAAAAAAGAACTGATTTTTTAATCACAGTTGTGTTGAAATATGTGCTAATTTGGTTAACAATAAATAGTAAAATATTGGTATTTTTAAAAGAGTATTTCAAAAAATGAAATCGTCTGTGGTGATACCGAGCTAAAGCGAGGGACCGGATGTTTGCTCTATAACGACCAGAAAGCAAATGACCAAAACTCGTCGTTGCGCATCCGGGTTCGCGCAGATGTTCCGGTTGAAAAATAAAAATTAATCAAATATCAAATTTCCATTTCGCGAGCCTACGCGAATTTTATTTACCAGCCAATGGGAAGCCCAGAATCAAATTCAAGTGTGAAATCCCAAATGAGCTGATCCAAAAAGCAGATATAAAAAGCCGAGACAGAAAGCACCCGGCAGACAGACCGAAGGAGACAGACCGACGGACAGACGAGCGTGACTAGTATCTCCCTTGACCAAGTCAAGCGGTTACTATGTTCGCCTCCCTTCACCTCTCCTTACTTTCTTCCCTGTCTCAAAAGTACTCACTGACCTAAGGAGCGAATACATCAAAGACATTCCTTACTCACGACGCTCCCAAATCCTTAAGCCTTAAATCTCTTTCAGATTATTATTTGCCATGAACATTTTAACCACCGTTGGACATATATTCAAGTTATTACTTTAATTGTAAAAACATTCATTGATATGTGTATATATAAAATGATATTTTCTACTCAGGTTGCTTTTCTTGATTTTATAATCATTTTATGACTTATCGTGGGCTATCTACCACAAGGTCAAATTCCGTTAACCTGCAACAATATGCAATTACCCTTCACTAGAATGGAATCCCACTACAATTAGAAAAAGAATAGATAAGCAACCCACTATAAGTCATTATAGTTTATTTTAAGAATTTGCAATAAGTTTACTTGCAATAAATTTAGCTCAAAATTGTCGCATCTAATGATAATCCCGAAAAAATATATCACGAGTAAAAATATTCTAGACTGGTGTGAGTGTGCTAGAGGAGGGCTCTATTTGAAGCGTGGTGGCTAATTACACTAATTTAAGAATCCCAAAAGGCCCTGGACATATGATCCGTCACATACGTAACTCCAAAAATACATTAAGAAAAGAACATACCATGATGAAAAAGGCCCAAAACTTGATAAAAACAAAATTTTATCATGAAAATGTTTATGTCATCATTAAGAGGAAAGGCCTAACGATATTTTGGTTATTTTAATATTTTTTTAATTCTTTCTAGCACGAGTGAAATATTGCTTAAAAATTTTGTTTTTCTCGCGTTAGCGGGTGAACTAAAGTTAGTTTTTTTTTGCAGTAAAAAAACTCACAAGTTTTTGGCTCATATCTAACAATGGGACCGAGGTACACATCCGTGGCTTCCCTGCATAACCCCTTGTCGCAATGGTTAACGGTGTGAAAAGTGAAATCGGTTAGCCGAGTTTTGGCTTTCACCCAGGCGGCCCTAATTCAGTTTCCGCTATGGAAATAAATTTTAAGGGAGCAAGATAGCTTAATGGATTGCGTTTTGGATTGAGGAATCGGTGAGTCGTGTTTGAGTTACAGTCGAGTTCATTACATTCAATTCCAAACGCGACCATAATATTGTTCAAACTGTTCTACTCACACGGTTGCAACAGAAAAGGCGATGTGTAGTTCCATCAGGATTATGCTCGCTGTCCAATTTCTGTGCTCTTCAAGATATTCAGTTCATTTTACTATCATTACTGCAACAAAGAGGTAATATGCTGTGTCATTACAATTATGCCCGCCAAACGATAACCTCATTACTTAATTCATGTAACTCGTTCCGATACAATTATTAAAACAAGAAGGCGATGTGCGGTTCCTTCAGATGTATGTCCGTCAGGCGGCCAGTGATACTCGAGTTGCTCCGAAAAACATTTGATAATTTCCCTGGTCAAGACGGTTGCCAGGTCTGAACACGCATCGTGGGACCTCGCCTAACTCGTTCAGATAGTTCACTTTCAATCATTACAGCAGCTTACTGTCAGCATGTAAAAATATGTAGAACAATATAAATCAGGATTGTATTTTGTCTCATGGCAAGCACGTGTACGTGAGAGTACAAGCCCATGTTCAATACCCCGAAAGCTATACAATGTACGATAAGATGGCCTGATTTGTGTTGAGAAACATCTTCATTAAGGAACCTGTGCACGTATTGATCTCTATCTATGTATTTATTGTGAACCGCTTGTATTACATGTACTTTTATGCTTGAGTAAACTGGGTCACATATTAAGGATTTGGGAAATTTACTCTGTACTAATGGCTACGAAATAAATTATATAATAAAAGATACGATGAAAACATAAAATCCGTTTGAAGAAACAAATTATTTTTTTGAAAAAAGAACATTATCTAGCAATTATAGAAATAATATTCTTCTTTACGTGTCGTGTCTCTTAAGGAAGTTGGTAGTCATGAACTTCCACTTGCCCTTGTACCTTATCGCCCCTCTTTTCCTCTTGGTATATCTCCCAAACTCCGCTCCTACATCCATTTGCTTAAACCTATCAAATATGTTTCGCGTTGCTTTCCCATGTCTCTTCTTTCCTCTATCCGTCCTGTGTGTATTAGGTTCTCCAGACACGTTTCCCTCATTACATGCCCCAGAAACCTCAGTTATCTCTTCCTGATATTAAGCAAGAGTTTTCTTCCCGTTTGCATCCTCCCCAACACCTCGTTGCTACTCACTCGCTCGCTCAATAGTATCCTCAGTATTCTTCTGTAGAACCACATTTATGCTCCCTCAAGCCTCTACTTGAGATCATTCAACATTCGCTGTCACACAGAAGGACAGATATCACATAGCAGTCCAGAACTATTTTCTTTGTTTCCAATGAGATGTTCCTATCTCTCAGTACTCTGGCTAACTTTTGAAATGCGTCCTTGGCTATGCCAATGCTTTTTCGGATCTCAGTGTCGCACTTTCCATCAGAGGTCAAGACACTTCTCAGGTATTTCAATTTCTTTGTTTTATTTTAGTTTCTCCAACCTGTAGTTGGTATATGGAGCTCGTCTTTTTGCTGATGACCACACATTCAGTTCTCTTGAAGTTTTTGATCAGTCCTTTTTTTTCCTCTCTTTTGCTACCTTCTGTAGGAGGCTCTGCATTTTCTTTTCCGTGTCTGCTATCAGCACGATGTCATCCGCGTATCTTATATTGTAGAAATTGTGGCCGCCAATGATGAATTCTGGAAAGGACTTTGACTCACTTGCAATTGTTTCGCTGTACAGGTTGAATAGATCCGGTATGAAAACAGATCCTTGTTGAGAGAAATATAAGAGTTGTGAATGTTTAAATTCAATTGCATCCTATTAAGCTAGAGTGTTTTTATTTATAATACATACAGAGACATTTAAAAACAAGAAAAACAAACAAATAATAAATTAATTTTTTTAATTAAATTTAGCTCAAAATTGTCGCATCTAATGATAATCCCGAAAAAATATATTTATTATATCAACGGACGTCTTTTTGTTAGTAAGATCTTCTATGTTCTTCTTTTTTTTTTTTTTTTTTTGCAATATTTTTAAAAATCCTGACTATAATATTTTTCTTAGGTCTAAACTACATTCAACCCTTTTTTCACTCTGTCTCGTTCTGCTCTTTTCTGTCTGTCTGTCTCTATCTATCTATCTATCTATCTATCTATCTATCTATCTATTTATCTATCTCACACACACACACACACACACACACACACACACACACACACATACATACATACGTGCCCACTCCCTCTCTCTCTCTCTCTCTCTCTCTCTTGGAAGTTGTCATCTCTTCAAACCCTCTACCGCTTCCATTCACAACGGCTCCCGGCTCGAGTCATTCTTTTTAATTTCCTACGCGGGCTAAAATTTGAATAATAAGTTCACGAGAGTTCGCCACGAATGAATGACAGAGAGAAACGTGTAAGAAAGCTAAGAAAGTTGGGATTGAGGTCGGGAAAAAAAAACATTGATTAGATAGAAGTCGGCAGCTTGTGGCGGTATGAGAAAGCAAAGAACTAGAGATTGGGAAGATTCCGAAAGAAAGGAGCTTAGGGCGAGAAAGAAAGAAAGAAAAAAGAAAGAAAGAAAGAAAGAAAGAAAGAAAGAAAGAAAAAGCAAAGTGAGGCTGGAAGGTACCGAAAAAATGATAAGCAAAAGAGAAAGGAAGGGTGAGGCTGAAAGAGAAAGGAAGGGTGAGGCTGAAAGTAGAGATGAAGAAAAAGACAAAAGATGCAAAGCGTACTAAAATAGAAAAAGAAGCCGAGAATGAATGGCATAGAGAAAGAGAAAGTGAAATTGAGATCGAAAGAGAAAAAAGCGCGTGAAGCTAAACAAGAGGAAAATAGAAAATGAAAGTAAAAGTAACGTTAATATTAACCATTTCCTTTAAGGAAACATTCTTGGCATTCGTTGGTCGAGCAGCCAGTGCTACTCTCAGCTGAAATTTATAAAATCTTTCCCTTCAAAGATTTTTTTCAGCAAAATAGATTTCTCAAATCCAGTAACTGTTATCTGCCTATTGATTGTCACTTCTTTCTTGACCTTTTGTTTGGAGTGGTATGGAAGATTAACATCTTGTTTTTGCATAAATTTTCTCTTCGAGTAAGGTGTACTGTTTATTTTCGTTTGTGCCATTGTTGAAAATCTTCACGTGATATGGCTTCTGTTATTTGGTACGAATGTTTGTGATTCTATCGTGCCAGTGCGCGAGGTCCAAAGAAAAATGGTACCCGCCAAGACTTATAGGTTTTATTCGATTGAAGCTATTTTAATCATCGATATTGTGGGATCTCCCATCTTTGTATATGATAATGGACTCGACTGGATATATATATACCCCTGCCATAGAGAGTTGAGGGTAGAGAAAATATTCATAGAGATCCCTGCCAGTTATCAGATTTTACCGGAAATGATACGTAAGTTACCGAGAGATACCGAAGTTACCCAGAGACTACCGCATCAGAAGTCAGACTAGCTCTGAACTCCACTCAGCTAGAATAATATACACGACTTCACTTCAAGACTTGTATATATATATATTTTTTTTTCTTACTAATAATATTCCTGGATTTACTAACCTGCGTTCAAGTTTGTATATTACGTTCAATATAACCTACTTTCCTATCTCCATATCTGTTTTGTTGTTCATTATTTTGTGCAGTTCCTCACCCGGAATCCACAACACATATGAAAAAAATCTCGTGGTTAGGATTGCTGACTTTCATTTAGGCGGTCCGGATTTGATTCCCGACATGGAATCCAATTTTAAGGGAAGTACGGTAAATAATGAATTGAGACTCGGATTGAGATATCAGAGAGCTGAGTTTGAATTCCAGTCTTCATTATATTCACTCAGGTACGAATTCGACTCTTCCCTCTATGGGTAAATAGTAGGGCAGACTGGGTTATATATATTTTAGTGGCAACCGGTCTAGAAGAAGAAAAACTCTGGATTCAAAACTATATATAGTCCTAGCTAAGCGCATACTATGCGGCTAAGTTAAGGTTTGTTCGAATTGATTCGTTGGTCGCGACTACGGTCGATTATTTTGTGAGAACCCTGTTGTATATATTCGAGGCTTTAGACATTTCTAAACGATTTTCATATCATTATGAAAGTCTGTGTCCATCGAGGTTATTTATGTAAGAGAAATCAAGCTAAAAGGGAAAAAGTAAAAAAAAGTGAAAGTGAAAATGAAAGTGAAAGTGCATGAGATGAAAGTGTGTAGGATATTTATTAATTCTTCAATTTTGCATGAAAATTGATATCACGAATGTTTATGCGAATGCTTTTGCAGGAAATGATATTGTTTGATTTGGATTTTGCTTCTGTCCCTGTAACTTTGAATCCCTCTTGGCCATCACCGTCTCATTCGCATCTTCATGTAACGAAGGCGAATAAAGACAAAGATTTTGACGAAAGAATCTTCCCCAAAATGCAATACTATGTTCTTGTCTTTCTCTTTTAATTGATTGATGTTTTTCCGGTTTTTCTGCTTTTATAGAGTTAGTTCTATTAAGACAGGTCAAAGTTAGCAGTAAATAAAAGTGTTCCTGGTGAAATTTGAGTCATGTGATAATTATGCGTGAATAAAAATATCGTCCAAATGTCAAGGCTAAGGCTTCGGTAGCACACCTCCACTCGATGTCAAAATTTGATGACGTCTCTGTATAGATGCTCTTCGATTTTAACAATATCATCTTTCAGCTGTTGAATTGTTGTTGGCTTGTTGGCTTAGAATTTACTTTTGAGATGACCCTAAAGGAAGAAATATCAAGGCGTCAAGTCGCACGATCGTAGTGGCCAATTGATATCACTGTTTCGAGAGATGATGCTACCTAGGAACTTCTCATTCAATAAAGCCATTGTTACATTGGCTGTGTGGCATGTGGCGCTGTCCTGTTGGAACCACAAATCTTCGACATCCATAGCATTCGATTCAGGCCATAACAGTCATGACTGAAATAACATGATCCAATAGCAAAATCAATAAAAATTTACCTATAACACTTTTATTTAATGCTAATTTCGATCCACCTTAAAGGAACACTTTATATGTGTAACATTTTCTCTTTCGACTTACCCACTCCCTTTCGTTTTTATTTTCTTTCATTCTCACTATGCTTATCTATCTCACTCACTCTCTTTTTCGGTTGCCTTCCCCTTCGCTCTCTCTCTCTCTCTCTCTCTCTCTCTCTCTCTCTCTCTCTCTCTCTTTATATATATATATAGTAAATAGCTAACCTAAAGAGCCAACGAACCTACCAAGGTTTCACCTAACGGATCTTCAGGGAAGGGCGCTTTTTTTGTTTTAGGTTACTCGTCTCGGGTTTTTTTCTTTGGGCTACGTACTTTGACTGATGTTCAAGTGCTTAGCTCGTTCTTTTTTATTACCATTTTTTCCTTCCGCGTATGTACTCGGAGGGTTTTTCGAAACGAGTATAGCGATAAGTTTATATATATATATATATATATATATATATATATATATATGTCTGTCTATCATTCGGTCAGTCTTTCTTTATTACTTTTGGCCTCACCCACTTCTTTCGTTGATTTTCTCTCATCTTTATCAGACTTATCTCACTTCCTTCTCTCTCTCTCTCTCTTTCTCTCTCTCTCTCTCTCACTCTCTCTCTTTCTCGGCTACACACACAAACACACATTTACCCTCTTTCTCTCACTCTCTCTTCTGCCTCTCACTTTTGGTCACTATCTTCTTCATCTATGAGCCCCCTTTTTACCTTTATCTTTTAGCTACACCAACTTATGTTTTTTTCTCTCATCATCCCCAGGGTTACTTATTTTACTCTCTCTCTCTCTCTCTCTCTCTCTCTCTCTCTCTCTCTCTTTCGTGTCCACATACAGATATATTCGCCCTCAAGCTTCTCTCTTTTGGCGAAACAAGATCTCTTTTTTTCTCTTTCAGTCTCACCCACTCTTTCTCTAATCCTCACCAAGTTTATCTCTCTTACCTTATCTTTCTCTCTCTCTCTCTCTCTCTCTCTCTCTTTCGGCTACTCACAAACTCACATATACACGCGTAGTCACACACATACATATACATACATACACTCCCGCCTCACTCTTTTTGCCGTATTCTTTCCTATTTATATACCCAATGTTTCTCGTTCTCTGACCACTTCACTTCCTTCCTTCCTTCCTTCCTTCCTTCCTTCCTTCCTTCCTTCCTTCCTTGTCACATTAATCTGCTGCATATGCCCTTTTTTATCTCAGTCTTTCGGCCTCCTCCTTTCATTTATTCTCTATCGTTTGGGAACACACTTCCCCGTCTAAACGTTTCCCCTTTCTTTCTCCTTTACCCTCACCAACTCTCATCTACGACCTGTTTTACTCTCTCTCTCTCTCTCTCTCTCTCTCTCTCTCTTTACCAGAGACATTATGTAGCAGAAGACCGACTTTTAATGTGGGAATTCCGAGGCCGTACGGGCGGGTAAGGCGGTAGACCCTGCATAAGACAGGGTCAGGCTACTGACTGTTTTTACCCCCAGATGAGCCTCTGCCCTTCAGCATAGCCTCGTCTGGGTTCCTCTTCACCCGAAGGCAGAGAGTCCGACAAGGTTAAGCTCTATCAGAACTCTTTTTCTTTCCCGCCTCCCCACCTCTCTCTCTCTCTCTCTCTCTCTCTGTCTGTCTACTGTTTGACCAAACTTTTTCTCCCTATTCTATTTCAATCCCTCTCTCTCATTCTCACTTACACTATATTCCTCTTGTTGTCATTGTCAGCTACACCCTTTTTCCTTTCATTCATTCGGCCATGCTCTTCTGGCATCTGTCCTCTCTTACTCTCTGCATCGATATCATCAGCTATTTTATTGCGTCTTATCTATTTTTGTTTTGATATAATTCGCTTAAATATATTTCTCAGCTACTTTTTCAAGGAGTGCTGAAAAGTTCTCGTCTCACAATCTGACAAAATATATTTTATCAGAAGACTTTTGATTTAG
The DNA here is from genome assembly GCA_037127315.1 of Ascarosepion bandense. Classification (NCBI taxonomy): domain Eukaryota; kingdom Metazoa; phylum Mollusca; class Cephalopoda; order Sepiida; family Sepiidae; genus Ascarosepion; species Ascarosepion bandense. Next base: position 1,274,024 of record JBBBDQ010000885.1, on the reverse strand, counting down.
TTTTAGGTCTGTTAGACCCTTTTTATTTATTTTGTCAAAGTCATTAGTTGAAATCATTATTTAAACTTTCCTTTTACTTTGTGTTATCCTTTCGGCGTTAAAACCTGGTATTCTAAATGTTTAGTGTTCTGTCGAATTTTATTTTAGAGACATGATAATACTTGTTTGAATGCCGTGCTGAATCTTATACCCTTAGAAATAGTGTCAGAAATATTTATGGATAGAGTTTTGACAAATTCAGAACAGACTCTTGCAATATCCATACTTTGCCTTTTTTTTTTTTTACAATGAATGAAATCATTAGATAATTTGCGAAAAGGCCATTAAAATCTGTACAGTATCCAGTCGTCGTGCAATGGTTTGCAGTCTTGTCTCGCTAGATCCATTACAATTGAATAATGAGTTTGATCCTCACTGGGTGCCCCATGTATTCGGCCTTGTGCCACATGTTAGCTACACTCGATAAATCATTTGTGTACACCTCCACGTGCTGTAATGTTTAGCAAGTTTGTCCCTCTAGGGAAATTAGGACTAAGTAGTGAGTTCGATCCTCACTGTGTCCCCCATAACTTTAGCGTTATGCTATATACCAGCTACGCTTAGAAAATCACGATCATTAAAACTGGTAAGTTAGCTTGGAAGTATGTAGGGTCAGTTAGGTTTCAATCTTTCAGATATAAATTAATTTTATATCGACTAAATTATCAATAGTACGAGATATCCCGAGACTTGAATGAGAATAACCTACTACCAGGGATTAAATAATGTATTCAGTTCAAAATTCCCTGATTGTTGCACGGATTGACCGACACTCGAAGAAAACCAGTAGACACAGCGGTCGAAACGTCATGATAATATCGATAATATGCTCATTAGTGTCACTGTAACTAATATTAATAATCATTAGCCCAGAAATTCAGACACTGATTATCAACTCATTCGGAATCCCTTCCTATTTAATCCCAAATCTCTAGCAGACAAGATAATTTTTAGAACGTTTTTGAAATCTCTCCTCTACCAAAGTTTCGTTGTTTCATGTTGATATCATATCTACTTGTGTCGAAGAAACGTGTTAAAAGTATTTTGCTGTCTCCTTCCCAGTTATTCTTGTGAGAAAAGTTTTTTCAGAATAATTATTTAGGTACCACCAAAATCTTGAGGCAAGAAGATGGAAGATTTTATTTTAGTTTTAAATTTAATCTAATAAATTAAATCTAATAAATCTATAATTAGCAATCGATTGTATTAATGAGTTCCACTTGAGGTTTGGCACTCAAGATACGGGGCTTCCCTTAAAGAACACTCGTTTATTGCAATAGGTGAAAATTCTGTATTTGCTTGGTAAGTAATTTCAGCTATCTTTGTCTTCATATTTATGGCAACTGAAAAGCTACCATGTGTCTTTGCTAACACAACATCGGACTCAAAACACCACTTAGCCTTGAAACGCCTCTAATTGGATCCTGGGAGATTAGCAACCTGTAGTATGCCCCGAGGAATCACAGCGAACCCACCTCATTCCCTTCATATTGGATTTTTAAGAAGAAAGTTTCCTTTGGACAGCATATTTTCAGGAGCTGCAATTTTATGAAACAGACTCCCCAGGGAATGCTTTTTCAGTTACAACAATCATAACCACTAGGACAAACCGTTCTCTTTTCTCTTTTTTAACCGTTTCACCCTAAGCAAGGTGGCACTGCCACTGATGCGCAAGGGGCTGTCGAGCTCTCTACGATACCCTCGTATCACCTATATTTATAAAAAGTTCGAGAAGGAAAATTGTAAAATAAATCAAACCATCTTCTTTTTGTAACCAAACTTTTCATTGGTTCGTTCTGCATCAGCAGCAGCATTTTGCCTCTCTTTCGAAAAAGCGGGAATCTTCCCGCTCTTGAAGCTTCAGTTGGAAAGAAGCCTTTGAAGCCAACAGACCTATTGTTTCAAGCTCACTTTTCTTTTAAGGCAATATATATTTTCGCCTACTCGTTAAAAAGAAAACCACTTTTCTTTTAAGGCATATATATTTTCGCCTACTCTTTAAAAAGAAAATAAGCCGGTTTCATCTTTACCTGACTGAGAAACTAAATTAAATATTCAAACTTTGCAATAACAACTTTTTGCATTCAATATTTTTCTCCTGGTAAATAATTATATTACTTCAACTTATCGGCTAAAACGCAAGTATTTTTGACATTCTTATTCACACACACCTTGCTTGCTGTTTATTCTTCCAACTCATCACTTTGAACTATTTCAATTATTTGGACATACAGACTATTTTTCCAACTCATCACTTTGAACTGGAACACATTACAAACTATTTTACCAACTCATCATCTTTGAACTGTTTAAATTATTTTCTTAAACGCATACAAAAAGTGTTTCATACATCTCCAGTTAATTATTAAAAGGGTATAAATAAGTTCTCTCCCTTTAACTGATTATTGTTATAATTAAAATTTTGTCTACCTACGTCTTGTTTGTTCACTTTTTGGTACACATTGAATTGAGAAGCTAACATTATTACATAACAAATAAAAAAAAGTAGTTAGGCCGCTACAAGGCTACATAAGAGTAAAAGTTTACTGGTCCACCTGTATTCAAATCAAGTTTAATTTTCAAAGTGAAACATTATTCCTCTTTTTAAGACCGATTGCTATAAGTCAGAAAAATAACTGGAGACGAAAGGAGAAAATGTTGACTGGCTAATTTCAACAATGAATTATTGTTTTTCTTTTCTTTTTCATTGAAATATATAAAAGCTATTCGATTCGATTCAGGAAAATTAAAAGTCCTTTGACGACCACCCAGATATAAAAGTTTCATCTTGTTATATTGTATGCAAATATATGCTAACCATTGTATTTTACATTTTATTAATTCACTTCTTACTTTCTCTAAAGATCATACAACAATCTCATTCTGTAACTGTCTGCTTTTAGTGGCTCCAGGCTCATGTACTTGGGTAACAATAGAAGGAATAACAATTACATGGTGAAAACCTGTTAAAGTCTAGGGTTGACCATAATCTTCCCCAAATATCCTTATATAGTACTAGCAGGATAGCCCGGCGTTGCTCGGGTGTAATGAAAGCTTTTATATATATATTATCAATTTTCTGCACTATTGTAAGAACTTCAACCTTGAAACTTTTGAATATCGTTTCTTATGTCTTTGTCTATGAGTGTATCAAATTTGATTAAAATCGAACCACTCCTTCTATAACCCGATTTTTTCGATTATCGATTTTCAATATTTATCGGAGGTACCTCGACACAAAACCTAGCTAAGAACACTCGCAGACGCTTATAGTAAAACTGTGTAAATTTTCAAGAAAATCGGTTCAGCCATTTTGGAGTCTATAGGTAACGGATACACACACACACACACACACACACACACACACACAGAGTTCCATTTATAAATAAGTTTAGATGACTCTTACTCTCTAACCCTTCTATCTCGGGTGGCTGTTAGGCCTTGTACAAGCTGAATATCATGGTAAAAAAAAAAAAAAAACTGGATATGAGACTGGTTGCACGCAAGGTCCTGCATCTACAAATACAGGAATCTTTAGACGTGTATCGAGATGGCATAGCTCAAAATCACTCCAAAGATTTTCTCAATACTTGTAGAATCAGTGACTTCTTCACAATACAAGAAATCTATCACCTAAATTTATGCAGGTTAGGTTCCTTTTGTGACAAATTGAGCTAGTGCCTTAAAAGATATGTTTTCCTTGAAAAGCGAGTTTCCTTTGTAGAAAATATTTTCCCGGCAAAATTATTGCTTATTAAAATCTTCGCTATTGATTGTTTTTTTTTTTTGTTTTTTTTATTGATCACTTTTTGACATCTAATCAACACTTTAAATGTTATTTAAAACTAGATATTCTGATATTGTAATATCTTTGGTAGCATGGATAATAATTATTTAATAATAAAAGACATACTAATTAACCAAAAGCTGGCAGGAGAAATGATGGATACCATTCTCAAGAGTATTGGTGCGTAATTAAATATAACAAACCCAACAGGAATTGGAACATGGCTCTCCGATTAGAAATTCCAAGCCATTATCCATTAAACTACCAGCAGCACATCTAACTGCTTGTTATTACCAAGCGGCCATCCATCGAGGTACTCACCAGGCTTGACTTTGCTTAATGTTATCTGGCTGTGAGACTCGATATTTGGAATTAATTTAAAAACAAAATTACTTTTTTTTCCGATTATTTTTTTCTCTATTTGTAAGCGTCTCATAAATAGACTCTTAAGATTTATTATCCGATATATAAATTAGCATTAACACTTGTCTTTACTGCTTGCCAGACATTTCAATCGATAAAGGATGAATTAAATCCAAACATTAATTTGCTTAAGAGAATTGCTTTTCTCGGGGCAAAGGCTGGGATCTCGGTATCAGAGTAAAATCAATGTAACTTATATATATATATTGTTTCAGCCTAAGCAAGCAGGACCGCCACTGTTGTGCAGAGGGCTACAGTGAGACACAAGAAAGAAAAAAGAGAACAAAGTGCAGGGGATGTAAAAAAAAGGGATAAAATATGGATTGGAATCAATGCCAAATGACGTTGCATTTAAACTTTTGGAGATTGTACCTATCAGGGAAGCAAGCAAACGGAAGGTGGTTATATTAATGGGAAGTGCGAGAAAAGAAACTGTTTTAGTAGAAGATGTTGAATTTGTTGGATTTACTTACGCTTAAGAAATCGCCCAACAGCTATGGGTAAATAGAAAAACAGAGTGGCTCAAAGAGCATGAAATGGCAACTAGTCTAGGAGAAGGAAATAATTAGCCAGAAAAAAGTTTGCCTCCGTCAGGTTCTTGTTCCCAGGAAATACCACTGCAGTACCCATAAAACCACAATGGGTCATGAGTCTCGTGATCGCGAATCACCTTCATTTTCAACGACTACAGCTCAACATGAATTTCAATTCCATGCATAGGAAATCTGTGTTTTACCAAACAAGTTTTTAAATTGTTTTCAACTTCAGCGCTGAAATTATTATTAAGACCTTGAATAAGTTCTCACTGATTTTTTTTTAATGAAAAGTAATGTTTTATTTACAAAACTTAGTAAGAAACATATCAGTGAATGTTTTGTCAATCGCTAGCCAATAATTTTTCCATCTTTCTAGTAGCATCTTTTGAGGATAACCACGAGAACCCATTTTTTTGGGGGGGGAGGGCATCTAAATAAGAATGAAAATATTGCTCAACCAGGCTATGTGCCGTCGAAATCCGATACGTTTAATGCTATGTAAAACAAAGTTGTTTACACTTCAGCGGAATGACATAAACGGAATTTCAAACTTGCTTATAATATTTCCTTAATGATGCGTTACCATCTGAAATTATACGCGCGCAGTTCTAGGAACATCATCTGCTGTAAAACAGCGAAAACTTATTCAAGGTCATAATATTTTTTAAATATATAAGAAATTTCACTTAGTTTCTTTATACATTTGTTTGTTGTCTGTTTTTGTTTTGTTTCGTTTCGTTTTGTTTTTCATTCAATGGCAATCTACTGCGAGAAAATCTCCTGCCCAGTCAGTCATGTCTTTTTCAAGACATGATCGCCCAAGCATGTATCACGTATGGCACGTAACTGACTGATTGATTATATACACATTTAACTATTTTTTAACATTCACTGATTCCCCCTACAGACACACACACATGCGCGCACACACACACACACACACACACACACACACACACACACACACACACCTCAAAAATGATTATTATAACAAAAAAAGAATATCTAATACACACAACCAAACATTTTCACATTAGATTTTGTCGTGCATTAACGTCTTTAAGAAAATAAATATATCTAAAATTTAATTAACGTTAGAAATTGAAATTTTTATGTAAAGCATACTTAATCAAGATAACATATATCTGTTAATAAATTTAATTGATGACGAAGAAACTCAATATTAGAAGATAAGTCTCTCGACTTTTTTATCTTTTTTTTTTCAATAAAACTATTCAGTATCAAACACTGACGAAGTCGCATATTTAGAAATTTCCCAAAATTTTTCTTCGTGTCAACTAAATAAAAAAAGCGCAAACAATCTACAGATAACATTTTTGTCGTCGCTTTATTATAATATTTGAACTTGCAAACACAAATACACGCACGCACACAAATTCAATGAAAAAGAAAATCAACGCATGATTTAATTAAATATATATATATATATATATATATATATATGCAGGGTGTCCATAAAGTTCGTGTGCACTTTACAAAAGTTATAACTTTATTTGTATTTGTGATACAAATAATTTGTAAAAAGGATTAGAAAGAAAGAAATTTAAATTTATTTTTTATGGTTTTATTGAAATTAATTAAGTTTCCACATATCCTCCATCATTAATATACAAAGGGTAATACGATTTTGCAGATCACGGAAAACATTTGCCAACTGATTTACAGCAATGCCTAAAATCACATTAGTTATTTTAGCTTTCAAATCTTCTAATGAACTAGTTTTGGTTGCATACACAATTGTTTAAACATGTTCCCATGAAAAAGATCTCATGGAGTCAAATCTGGTGAACGTAGAGACCAATAAAATGGTCCACCCCTTCCAATCCATCTGTTAGGAAATTCCTGATTTAAAAACTAACACGCAGAGAAAAGTGACAAGGAGCTCCGTCTTGTTAAAATACTGTATTATCTTTCAAGTTTACAGATTATTTGTATCACAAATACAAATAAAATTTATGGACACTCTGTATATGAGTGTGTCTGTGCGTGTGTATGTATTAATCATATATATATATATATATATATATATATAGTTTTAGTAGGAAGAATTTCTTACATTAACTGAGCAGGTTCATGCCGACGTTTTGTGAGGATACCGTTATGACACCCTCACTCATTAGGGATGGTTTTCTTGCTTGTTGACTCTTGGTTATTTTTTCTTCTTTATAGGATATGTTTTGATATTTTGTGGGACTGGTCAAGTTTATGATAGAAAAAGCAAGCAATCAGAAACACCGAGCTCCCTATAAAAACAACAACAACAAAAAAAAAAAACGGGGCTCAACAGCAAGAAAACTTTTTTTTTATAATCGTGTGGCTCCAAGCAAGGCATTTTACTGCCACTGTTGTGTAAGGGGTTACATAGGAGGAATGTTATGAGAAAGAGTGACAGGTTACAGTGGGTGTCAGGAAGAGAGTATGAGAAGGAAGAGAATACGAATGAGAGTGGGTTGGACGGAGAAAAAAGCATGAGAGAGAGGATGAAATTTAGTAAGACAGGAGATGACTATTGACTTTACATTTGAATTCTTGAAGATTGTAGCTGTCAGGAAAACAAGTTTGCGGAAGGGAATTCAACAGGCGGGAATTGCGAGAAAAGAAGCTGATGGAATAAAATTGGCGTTTACAATTTATCGGTTTCGCATTAAAAGGGTGAGACCTAGTTGATAATCTTGTGGCTCGAGTAAATTCATATATAGGGGGTACCAGTGAGCTAAGTTCATCGGAGCAGAAGCCGTGAAACTATTTGTAAAAGAAATACAAGGAAGCCACACTGCATCGGTGAGAAAGCGACTGTATCTGAGCTGCGAAGTCGGGATCGATCACATTACTGATTCTCCGTTGGATTTGGTCCAAGGATACATAGGCAGATAGCAGGAGCACCCGACCAGATATGGCAGCAATATTCAATGCACGGGCGGATGGTCGATTTGTATATGTGCAAGATTGTTTCGGACGGGAAAAACTTCCTGGCCCTACAAAGAGAACCGACTTTCTTAGCAGCGGATTTAGCTATGGATTCTATATAGCTATTCCACTTGAGGTCTGATGTGAGAGTTAATCCGAGGAGGCGCAATGTTTTACTTTCAGGGAGAGAAGCCTGATCCATGTTAATGTGCGGGAGGAACGATTGTCTGTGATGATTAATAGCAGCTTCTATTTAGAAGCATTAAAATTTACGAGGCATTTATTATTCCAGTCCACCACGGATTGGAGGTCCTTTTCAAGCTCGGTCGCGAGGTTTGCTTTGTCAGCCTCGGTAGATTTTGATCGAGACGAGGGTAAACCGTAGTTTCGTTAGCGTATATGCCTACTTGGGATCTTATTATATCGGGGAGATCGTTAATATAGATAAAGAAAAGCGTAAGATCTAGAATAGAGTCTTGAGGGACACCGGCGTTCGTGTGATAGTATTGGGAGGATTGTCCTTTATTGTACGATTTGAAAGGAATGACTGGATTAGGACAAACAATTGTCCAATTATACCATAGCCCTGTATAGAAGGCCAGCATGCCAGACTCTGTCAAATGCTTTGGAGATGCCAAGGGCAACAATTCGGGCTTCGCCGTTCTTGTCGAGGGCCTGGTGTATATACTCAGTGATGGTCGTGAGCATATCAGCAGTAGACCTGGTGAAGCGGAAACCATACTGCTTGTCAAAGAAGAGTCTGTGGACTGAGAGATGTTGTACCACCTCGGCATTGATGATGGCTTCAAACACTTTGCCAAATTTCGGTAGGAGGCTGATAGGGCGATAATTAGCGGAGTCAGAGGGTTCTTCAGTATTTTTATATATAGGAATCACGGAGGAGGATTTCCAGCAGGCAGGAAAGCAAGAAGCAGAGAGGCAGTAGTTATAGAGTTTAGAGAGAGCAGAGGAGAGTTCAGGAGCACATTTCTTTAGGACAATGATTGGTATTCCGTCGCCACTGCCCGCTTTATGGGGGTCAAGCTAAGAAATTATTTTGGAGACCACCGAGGGAGTAATTAGTATGTTAGTCATTTGGGCCTGGGTTCGGGGAGGGAAGTCGGGTATAGATACTCCAGACGAGTCTAGTGTCGAGTTGGTGGAAAATCTGCGAGCTAAGCACTCAGCCTTGTCTGTTGAAGAGGTGAGGACTTCAAATTCGTTGATTAAGGGCTTACTGCAGTTCAGCACGCTTTTACAGAGCCTCGAGTAGTCTTTGGAGCCGAACTTACGGGATGCTATGCGCTGTTTCATTCTGGCTGCAAACATCAGCTTAGCTCCTTTAAGTATCTTCTTGCACTCATTGCGAGCCGAGGCAAAAAGGCGCCTGTTATGTTTGACGCGTTACTCCGGTAAAGCCGAAAGAACTGATTTCGGTGGACGATGGCAGCTGAGCAGACAGGGGGAGAACCAGGGGGATGAGTGGGATTTAAGTCTCAACTTCCTGGCCGGGATGAAAGGCGGCATGAACCTGCTCCGTTAAAGTAGCAATTTTTTTGCACTAAAACTATCAAAGCTGTATCTCCACCCAAATATCGAGCACTTTACAATAAAACCTGCTTTTCAAAATAACTTTTATCAGTAAAACTACTGAAAAACAACAACCTTGGAGCCAAACATCACAACTCAACACTATCAACATATAAGTTATTATTTCACCATTGCTGTAGCCAGGAATTAAGCTCACAACTCTTTTGGTCAAGTCAATGGAACTAATCAATGCTTATATCCAATGGGCCATTGTCTTTGAGGATATCTAGTGGGTATACGCGTTGTATGAATTTTTGGAACTTACAAACCTAATGAATTTTGGGGACTTATAAATCTAATGTCTCAGTTATCATTTTTTACCGAAGGTCATATTGCAATCTTTGAATTTAATGATTTTCTTCTTTTTTTTTTTTAATCATTTCACCCTGAGCAAGGCGGAAACGCCACTGATGTGCAGGGGGCTACATAAATGTAAAAAGATTAATTAGAAAAGAGTGAGGAGTACAAACTAGTTAGAAAGGAACAATAGAAAGCAGGTGCGATGACAGATACATAGGTGGATAGAAAGGGAAGGTTATACAGGGGTGGGGAGAGAGCTAGAGTCCAATGGTTAGTAGATGAGTATTGACTTTGCATTTAAATTTCTGGAGGTTCTAGCCGCCAGGAAAGCAAGAATACGGGAGCGAGTTCCACAGGCGGGAAGTGAGAGAGAAGAAGCTGCAGGAGTAGAATTGTCGTCTGCATTTGGTTAACCTGACTGTGAATGGGTGGGACCCAGTTGCCAGTCTGTTTTTTTTTTTTTTAATCATATCACCCCCGAGCAAGGCGGTAACGCCACTGATGTGCAGGGGGGCTACATAAGAGTGAAGAGATTGGAAAAGAGAAAACCAGAAACCGCATCTTAAACAGGAAACAAGGGATGAGACTCTTCACCTGTTCAATAGATGTGGGTGGAGTGTGAACCGGGTGCACGAGTAAACACCTGTTGAGGAGGCGTCAGTGACTTAAGCTCGTCCGAGCAGAAGCCATGAAAGTAGCACTCCGTATTACTGGTTCTTATGTTGTATTTCTTTTTATGCTTGGCCAGCTTAGGAGATTTTTGTGGCCTAGCATATGCACTGGTTTCTTAAGTTTCCATTTGTGTGTTCTATTAGTTATTTCAATTTCATCCCATAGCAGACGGCGATCCTCTTTCTTCCTCCATATTTTCTTTATAATCGTTCCCCCCCACCAAGCAAAGCATTACTGTCACTGGTGCGCAGGGGTTACATAATAGGAAAGTGAAGAGAAAGAAGAACAGGTCATATTAGTTAAGAGAAGGACGGTAGCGCTGGTGTGAAGGGAGCTGCGTGAGAGCAAAGTGTAAAAGGAGAAGACGGACGGGAGTCAAGAAGCTAAGAAATGACAGTTGACGTTAAAACTCTCGGAGATTGTAGCTATCAGACAAGCAAGAATACGGAAGTGGCGAGGAGAGTAGCTGATACAGTAGAAGTTGTGGTTACACTTGATTGTTTTCAATGTAAAAGGGTGAGACTGTGTTACTAGCTCGTGTAAATTCGGACAGAGAGGGCACCAAGGAGCTAAGCTCGTCGGAGTAGAATCCATGAAAGCATTTGTAGAAAAGACAGAGGGAAGCCACATCTCGTCGGTGAGAGAGAGACTGGGGTCGAGCCGCCAGTTTCTTCTTTGGATTTTGTCGAAAACCAAGCTGAATTGCAGGGGCGCCCGAATAGTTATAACAGCAGTATTCAATGCACGGGCGGATGGTAGATTTGTACATGTGCATGATAGATTCAGACAAAAAAACTTCCTGGCCCGACACAGAGACCTGACCATTCTAGCAGTAGATTTAGTTATTAATTCAATCGAGGGAATGAGGCCGAAGAGGCGCAGTGTATTATTTCTCGGGAGACTATCGTGATTCATGCTGATAACGGGTAAGAGCAATTGTCTATGATGGTTAAAGGATAGCAGCTTCGTTTTGGAAGCATTAAAATTTACTAGCCATTTCTTACCCCAGTCCACCACAGATTGGAAATCCTTTTCAAGATCAGCAGCGAAGTTTGTTTTGTCAGCCTCGGCGGGAATAAATGGTGGTGTCATCAGCGTAGAAACCTACTTGGGATTTGATTACATCAAGGAAATTGATGATGAATATTAAAAAAAGCGTAGAACCTAGGATAGAGCCTTGAGGGACACTCGTGTTCGAATGACAGGATCTGAAAGCATGCCCGTCCAATACGGCATTCATTACGCGATTCGACAGGAAATATTTGATAAAGTCAAACAAACGTCCAGATATACCATAACCCTGTAGTTTGCGCAGAAGTCTGGCGTGCCACACTCAGTCAAATGCTTTGGAGATATCCAAAGCAACACCTCGAGCTACGCTGTTCTTATCGAAAGCCTGGTATATGTACTAAGTGATGGTTGGTAGCATGTCAGCGGTAGACCTGGCGAAGCGGAAACCATGCTATCTGTCGGATAATAGGCTGTGGCCTATGAGATGTTGAACCACTTCAGTATTAGTAATAGCCTCGAACACTTAGCCAAAAATCGGTATGAGGCTGATAGATTGATAATTGGAGGGGTCTGATGGTTTTCCATTGTTCTTAAAAACAGGAACCACAGATGAAGACTTCCAACAGACAGGAAAGCAAGAAGTAGAGAGAATTGTTTTAGAGTTGACAGAGGAGAGTACAGGGGCACATTTCTTTAAAATGATGACTGGGATTTCGTTACATCCACTAGCCTGATAGGGTCAAGTTTTGAAATTATTTTAGAGACCAGTCCGCTGTAACTGTGAAGACCTCATATCTCATGATTAAAGGATGGATGGAATGTTTGCTGCTGTTTAACACACTTTTGCAGAGCCGCGAGTGGTCTTTGGGGCCGAACCTGCAGACTGCTATACGCTGCTCCATTCTGTCAACAAACGACAGTTTAGCGTTATTGAGTATCCACTTACATTCATTACATTAAGAAGAAAATGGCACCTATTAAGGTCAGACGCGAGGTTATCATAAAACCGGAAGAAGTTATTCCTGTGTGTATGGCGGCCGAACAGGCAGGAGAGAAGCAGAAGAAGAATGGGAATTAAGATGGTACCTTCTGACTGGGATGAACGCATCGATGCCAGTTTTCCCCCCAGGAGCAGACCTCAGAGGCGCAGTCTTCAGCGGGGAAACAAAATACATTCTTCTAAGGGACGTCGCACAGAAAATCTTGGAGTGCGTCCCAGTCTGCTCTTTGATACCAATAAGAGTTTCCGCTGGTTGGAGATTCCTGGAGGGAAGGGGAGTAGAGAGAGGGATATTAACAGAAATCACAGCATGATCAGAGTTGCCAAGAAGGCAAAGCTGCATGGCATGGCAGGAGCCAGAGATAGAAGTGAAGCAGGAATCTAGCAGAAAAGCTTTTCCCTCAAGTATACTGGGGAAACATGTGGGGAAGTCCACCACTTGCTTGACAGACTGGGTGATTGCAAAATTCAGGGTGTGGATGCCAGCAAAATCAGTGACAGAGTTTTTCAGCCAGTTAGCATGGTGGGCATTGAAGTCACCGAACGCAAATCTGTTGGCGAATCGGTAAGAGGCAATGGCTTTATCTATATTATCAGAGTTACTGTCTAGCAAGGAACAGTCGGGAGAAGAAGGGGAGCGGTAGAGAAAAAAAAGATAGATAGATAGATAGATAGATAGATAGATAGATAGATAGATAGATAGATTATTTGGTGTAAATATATAAGTAGATAAGGTGGTCAACAACGAGTGGCGACAGTCTGTTTGATTCTTAAACACGATCTTCGAGCTTCGATGGTCTGATGTGTGTGTGTGTTAGTGTGCGTAAGTATGTGTGTGTGCGAGCGCGTGTGTGTGTGTGTTACGGAAAAATGTACGTATGTTAGAAAAATTAAATAAAAAGCAATTACATATTCGTTGTCTGTCATATTCAACGAAACATTTCTGGAAGGTTCTGCCCATATATATATATATATATATATATAGGTACCTCCACTCAATTGCGGATAAAATAGCATAGCATGATGTTAAACGGGCTCAAGCTTAATAAAAACGAAGTTTATGATATTATTAAGAAAAAAGATCAAAATTACTGTCATTATTTTTTAAAAAATTAATCCTTTCTAATACGTTCGAAATTTCAATCAAAATTTCTTATTTTTGTTTTCTGTTAGCGATTCACGGTATGTTTAAGTAATGTGACTATTAAAGAAAGTGTAACATTACGCAAGTCGTTTTTTGGCGTTGAAAGACACATTAATTTGAAAATTCTTGCAAAAATCAACCATTTGTCTGATTTTAATGAAACTTTCAGGACTTACTTAGAAACGAATGAAGTTATTTATACAATGATTATTTGTAGGAAATCTTGGTAAAAATATTATTTTTTACATCTGTTACCCCCCACACACACTTCAATTAATTGCATAAAACTTCTAGCAATGCATTATCTATACCATTTTTTTTATTTATTAGTTAAATGTAGAAAGCATTGGGGAATGTAAATCATGTAATTTTTCTTTTTTAACGGGGCCATTTTCCCGAAAATCTGCTTCCAATAGTAAAATTAAAAAATCTATTAAAACTACGCTATTTTTTTTATGTAGATAAAGTTTTAATTGATTTTATAAATAATATAATTTTATGATAGTATACTCTGAAGAAGAAAAAAAAATTTTCGATGAATAATGAATTTTTATAAGAATTGTTTTCATTTTTTTCTTTGCTAATTAAAGTTTCAAATATCTTTTGAAATTTCCTCCAGTTACTCTGTGTCTTCATTAAAAATAGACTTTATTTACAACTCGAAAATTCATAAGCTTGATACAAATCATTTCGAATTAAGATTTTTAAAACAATTGCTATTTTTTTATTATATTAAACTACACATTTTATTTTACTATGGAAGCTTATAAGAGACTTAGCATCAAAAGGTCACATGTTTTAAGGTTTGATCCCCTTACGGAATGCTAAACTGGTTTATGTCAACTTTTGGTAACCCTACTTCCAGATTGATTGATAGGTGCTGTCATCGTATAATTGATAAATCAACCAGTCAGACCTTTGCGATTAAGAAATACTTTTATTTTTTATTTTATGCCAAAAACAATATTTGTTTCAAATCGGATTAATTTAACTTTAAATTTGATAACTTTGCAAAAATAACGAGTGAGAGATGTATATTTTATTTTTGCAAGATTTTAATTTTTTTTTACAAATGTCTCGATCGTTAAAAAAAAAGCCGAAAATTGAAAATTTAAAAAAAATCTCCAAATATTTGATTCCAATGAATATAATTTCTCTTTGAAATGCACTCGAGTATTTTGATTTATGGAATAGTAAATGTAATCATTTATCTTTCAATTAAGTTCACTTTAAAGTTTCAAGAAAAAGTATTTATTTTCAAAAATTCAATTTAAAAGTGGAGTGGAGGTACCTATATATATATATATATATATATATATATATATATATATATATATATATATATATATATATCGTTCATTCAGCAATGAATTAGAACACTCTCAGCTATTGGGCGTGTGTGATGATAATACACACGCTAAAAAGTCTGCCTCCTTCTACCGAGCGCCCATAGCTCAGAGGTAGAATCGCTGACTGACGCCAATTTTGGTCGCATTTCAATCCTGGGCAAAAAGGAATCGGCTGTCTAACCGTACTGATGAGCTGTGATACAGCGAAACAGATCTGTCTGCGGATGACTATATATATATATATATATATCTGTAAATTCAGATAAAAGTTAGAGAGGGAATAGCTATTTTTACATGTCAGTATAAGACATGCGTTGTCAACCCCGTTTAATCAAATAATGAGGAAAAATTCTAATTACGGTGGCAGGGTCTAGTAAAGAATAGGGTGAGGGAATGTTGGCTATTATAGGGTTAAGCTAGAGGAATCTTAGTAGTAATTTCTATTATAGTAGTGGGAGGCATGTGGCTTGACAGTTGGGTTAGTAGTGGTAGGTACGAGTGAAAAGGTTACTGTTTTCCCAAATTTTTAAAAAATCTTATTGTGACTAAATTGAAGAATGAGATAATAATTGCAATTTAAATTTATTCCCGTGACGACACATACTAATGATTTCTCTACGTTTATTCAGAATTACATTCTGATATTGAAATTTCAGAATCTTATTTTTTCTGTTAAACAAAGATTAAGTCTATCCCTTTAGCTATTAGGAGTGCTTGCCTTGCCTATCAGCTTCCACTTTATCTGCGGATTTAGGTTATTCTTTTTCAGTTCCCAGTATTTTCGGGAAAGGGCTGTTTGATACATTAAATTAGGGTTTCGTCACATCCACTAGCCTGATGGGGGTCAAGTTTTGAAATTATTTTAGAGACCAGCGAGAGGGTAATGTAAACGTAACTCAGTTGAGTTTCAGTTCTAGGTAGGTATAAAACCTCTTGTTATATATCGCCGTACGACGACAAAACAACAAACACGCATATATAAAAATATAAGGTTATATTTTTATTAATGACGACGAACCGTGTGGAATAGAGAACGGAAGGGTGAGAGCGCACATAGAATGGGTTGACGGGAGTGTAGTCTTTGCCTGTGGTGTCCCTCTGCTTCCACTGGCCGTTCTCTGCTGGCGAATCCGTGTGTCGAGGTCTTTTTATAGTCTTCTAGAACCGGGATTTTCCTTCCGGTTTTGCCTCGCCCACGCAACGCCCACGTAATGCCAAGAGACACCTGTTCTGTTTGCCTCCGTAGTCATTTCCGCCGCTGTCGGAAATAAGGTCAAACGACATCCGCTCCAGGCCCGACAGGATGTATTTCTCAAACACCTGTCTTGTCGTTCGCCGACCCCTTCACCGACGGGAAACACCATCGCTTGCATCAACCTTCCTCGGGTGGGGCCAGATTGCTATATTACACTCTGTTTCCAAATTCCCGGCGAAATTCCGATATAAACGTTATATTTCGCCTTATTTTCCTTAGGGTAGATGAGAGCTTGATAGATCCCATTTGTAGATCTACATTTACCTTCGACCGGGCAGTTTTCTGTAGATCTACAATTATAAAGAGTGCGTAGATTTTGGCAGCATCTTTTTTCTTGTGTTAAACGATAGAGACAACATAGTCTTATATATTTTCTTTTGATTTTTTTCATATTTTCTGATTAGGCTATTTATTTCCGAATTATTTGCATAAAAATTGTCCAAAGGTTGTCCTAGTACTTACCAACGTCATCGTTCATCATTAGGGACTATATTAAAGTTTAAAAATTAAATATTGCCTTGTAGCAGGAAAAGTGTTACAACATTTTAAAAGAAAATAAATAAATGTTATGAATTTTTTTAAATTCAAAGGCAGTAATAATGTAATCAACATGCACACGTGAAGATATGTGCTCACGTAGATGCGAGAATTATATAGAATACTTGGTTGTTAAAGATTTTAAATGCCGTAAAAATACGTTAGAGAATTTGAACTTCAAATGAACTAATTATGTAAATTATTAAATTACTCAGAGGCAAAGAATTATTTACCTTAAGTATATTTCAAAATATCCCTTTAAACACAGCTTAGTACATGTCTAGAAACTTGGTAAGCTGTGCGATTGATAAGAGGTTTTTTACTTTTGATATGTAGTGCCTCTAAAATTTTTAGGCGTTTAATATCTGTGTGTTGAACAATAATTTTAGTATTGTCTATAAAAATTTTACGAATGTCAGAATGTTGAAGGGAAATAGTATGTGACTTAAGATGTTGTGTAATGGCACTGGAATCATTTAAATGCATAGTTAGTTGTCGAGAGAGCCAAATAGTTGTAAATCCAATGTATGTATGTGGATTAGAAGAGCATTCTTCAAAAGGAGATTTAAATTCATACACAACATTAGTTATATCAACACCGGTAGCACCTGGAGAGTGGTTGTTGTTAATTATCAGGTTAGAGGTTTTGAATTTACTATAATATATAATAAGTTTTAAGGTTTTATTAGAATCAGCTGGGAACACATTATGGTTTATTATAGACTTAAGGGCCTTCTCATCCATGTTGTATTGTCTGTGCATTTGTCCTCTGTAAAAGAGGTTAACTGAGCGTGATTTTCTAGGTGTATCACATGTTAGGTCTGAAGAATATCTGTTAATTTCATTATCAACAAAATAGAAATGTTTAAAAATTATAGTGGGGTATAATACTACTTTTTGTATTGGATTCACTAAACTTCAAGATTTGGTTATTGTGGAAGCTAATAAGCTTATACATATTATTAGTACTCGAATAGCTAATCTTGATCGTTTATATATATATATATATATATATATATATATATATATATGTATATATATATTTGTAAAACAAAAATCTTCTCTTTACAATAAACGATACATACAACTCTCCACTCAGTTTGTTTTACCTTTTTTTTCTTTTTTAAAACGAAACTTCATCGAATTTCCGTTCAAAAGTAAATCATTTTTCAACAATTTGTATCATATTCATGACAGCCAATTATAATGTAACTTAATAGATTCGGCTGTTTTTTTTTGTTTTTTTTTTTTTTTTTGTATGCCATGAAGAAAGCGAAGATTCATTTCCATAAATCGAATTTAATTACTGAAAACAAATCTACAACCAAAATTTCTTTACATTATTGAAGGACTCCTACACGTACAATTCGGCTATCTTTATTTAATCCTTTCTCGCTTATTTTTGTTTTAATTCCTGCAAGCAGCTGTATTAATAGCCTTACAATCGCTCCCATAATTGGCTTCTACCGTAAATCCATTCTTCACAATTTTTATGGCCAGGCTTTTTCTTCCTTCTTTTAAATACGTGGATCTTTATGTTCTGTCATTCAATTCAAGTTTTATCAAATATCATTCTACGCTCTTCAGCTGAAAATCAATTAGAACAAAAAATTTATGCGTCTATCTATTTCAATATATATATATATATATATATATATATATATATATATATATATATATATTATGATCTAACATTGCCTGATGGCGATGTAAAAATCTCGAAACATAGAAATTTCCGTGTCGCAATGTATTTTTAATTAAAAAACAAATTTAATTATATGATTATATTATGCTCTACAATGTTTATTTTATTGAGCATTTTTTTTAAAAAAAAAGTAAATGCCAGAGAACTAGGAATTGTAGATCTGTTGGTTCTCTTTACCTGAATTTATATATATTTATATATATATATATATATATATATATATATAGTCATCCGCAGACATATCTGTTTCGCTGTATCACAGCTCATCAGTACGATTAGACATCCGATTGCTTTTACCCAGGATTGAATATATATATATATATATATATATATATATATATAAACAGTAAAGAAAACTCAACACATACCTCAGATTGTAAAATATCAAATGGTTTCATTTAAATCAGAATATTTTAAAAAATTAGCTCAGAAACGAATTTAATTCTAGTAATATAAAGTCAGATGAAGGGATGAGAAATATTAGCATTAAAATGTAGCGATCTTATCGGAAATGTCACAAAAATTTAAAAAAAACACATGCACTAAAACGCGCACATGCAGATAAATAAACCTTAAATGAAAAACAATCAATATATACAAAACAACACAAGTAAATCGATATTACCACATAAACCAATACATACAGTCACCTCATAAGACTATATATATATATGTATATATATATATATATATATCATGCTTATATCATTACCTCGTCTGATCAAGAGGCTATTCATGGTCGAGTGGTTAAGACAATACCAGATCACACACACACACACACACACACACACACACACACACACATATATGTATATATATATATATATATATATACACCCAATATACTAAAAGACGAAAACAATCATATAAAGACAAAAAGCAAAACACTATATATGTGTGTGCGTGTATATATATATATATATATATATATATATATATATATATATATATATATAAAATCGAGAATCTAAGAGTGAGCCAATAATTTACCACGGTTTCGCTTAACAGCTCGTCAGGGAATATATATATATATATATACCTCGTGCAAATTAATTGAAACAAAGCGAATAATGTTTTCCTAGGATCTTTCCCACTTTCCCTGATCACATATACGTCGTCTCTTGTCGTTTAAACTTTTTCTCTTCCGGTCGCATTTTCCTTTACATTTTGGACTGATGAATCCAGTTTGTTGCTTCACCTTTATTGCACGACTGACAGTTGAAAGGCTGGCACCAACAATATCCACGATTTTTCTGTAAGGCTTACCAATGTGTTCGTGCTCCGTTACAATTCTCGTATGCTTCCTTGGAGGCTAGTACAACTAATCGACAGTCGAGATAATAGGATCTGGGCGTTATAAAAATCTTATGCAGTCAGAGACGACGCAATATTTTTAAAGGCTAAACAATCATGCACTCGCGAAAATAGATTCATGTTATTGCACACCAATGTAAATGATATAATATGAGGTAAAAAAGAAGTCGATTAGATCCTATCAAGTGGGTCTAAAAGAAGGGAAACTAAAGCAGTTGTTTCATTTAATTTGTACAAATATATATATATATATATATATATATATATATATATATATATATATATAGTCATCCGCAGACAGATCTGTTTCGCTGTATCAGTACGGTTAGACAGCCGATTACTTTTTACCCAGGATTGAAACCCGACTGAACTGGCGTCAGTCGACGATTCTACTTCTGAGCTACGGGCGCTCGGTAGAAGGTGGCAGACGCTTTAGCGTGTATATTATCATTATACATGTCCAATAGCTGAAAGTATTCCAATTCATTGCTGAATGATATATATATATATATATATATATATATATATATATATATATATATATATATATATCTTGTAACAAAGTTGTGGAATTCGTAGGTTTTTAACCTGCTGTTCATGCATTTACTTTTATAAAGAGTGCTCGATACAAATGTAGAGTTATATTGTAATAGTTGTTAAAATGGTTTATAAATTCATATGAATTTATATAAATTCATGAATTTATATAATTATAAACCATTCATATAAATTCATGAATTTATAAACCATTGTAACAACTATTACAATATATATATATATATATATATATATATATATATATATTATTATTATTATTATTATTAATTATTATTACTTTAGAACATGTACAAACTACAAGCTACAAGCTACTACAAAATCGTACATTTTGTTTTGACTTTGAAATAACAATGTCTCATCAGATAGTTAATAATGATAAACGTTTTATTGAAAAAATTAAAAGAAAAAACACCACTTTCTTTTATTTGTAGAAATGCTTTTGTACGAGGTAAAAAGATATTAAAAAAGTCGGGGGAAATGAATGAGGGTAAAAAAGAAGAAAAAATATGTTAAGAAAAGGAAAAGTAAGAAGAAAGGGAAAGATACAAAGGAAAAAGTACAGAAGAAAAATAAGTGAAAAAGTATTGAAAAAAAAGAGCCAATGAAAACGGATATAAAAGAACTTCATACCACAGAAACTAAATAATGCTTTGAATAGGTAGGAATACTTTATTTTTCATCTTAACCTTACGATCCATTCAGCCAACACTTCTTCAGAGTGTACCTTTGGCAAGATTAATTGACACTAGACATAATGGAGACATACTAGAAGAGAAGGTCAAGGTTGAAAGATGACTAAATTATATTGTAAAAATAATTTACGAATAAAAAAAGGCCCCAACAAAGTATAAAACTCAAAAAAATTTACTCACATGCCACTAAATAACACGCACACACACATATGTAGTCATCCGCAGACAGATCTGTTTCGCTGTATCACAGCTCATCAGTACGGTTAGACATCCGATTCCTTTTTAACCCAGGATTGAAACCCGACCGAATTGGCGTCATTCGGCGATTCTACCTGTGAGCTATGGGCGCTCGGCAGAAGGGGAGCAGACTTTTTTAGCGTATAATGTATCATACGCCAGTAGCCAGAGTGCTATAATTCATTATTGGTATCTCCCCAAAAAGAATATATCTAAAGCTTAAAATGCATGATAAAAATGAAAATCTTTCTTAAATCTGTTATTTTAGGTTTAATTTCAAACTAATTGATTAAATTTAATATTTACACTATTTACATTGTTCGGACAAACCAATGATTAACCAAGAGAAACGAAAAACATATTGCTTGTCTGAAAGTAGATCCTGTGTTCTGAGATACTTAACTGATTCAGCAATTATTAGGGCCTCTAGTAGTTTTTCAACGAGAAGCAGAAGTCAATTAATCCGATAGTTGGTAGGGTCGCACTGTTCATTTAAGTTCTTAAAGGCGTCTGTTTGATTGGAAATGTCACGCTGGTATAGTCGGAAACAGTGATTCTGTAGGCTATAACTGCAGAACATGCCGGTGTAGACCATATAGATGCTGTTCACTCCTCTTGATCTGTAATTTTCCATCACTGTTTTTGGAAAAAATTCTTCTTTTACTCTCTGCTTTTTTCAAGATGGAGATGATCATAACTCTCTCCAACCTCTTATCCTTTGTAGCTTTAAGAAATTTTTCTTCTCTTCTTCTCTTACTATCCATCACAGGTCCTATTTATCATTAATTTACAGGTCGTTAGATAGGCAACCTACCAGGTAGCAACAGGATGGGCGTTGTTGTGCAGTGGAAGAAACGAGAAATCGGGGATCCGAGTTCGAATTCCAGTCGGATTTATTGCTTTCACTTACGCGCAAATACGCTTGGGAAAGGTATTAATCCGTCTCTTCCCTCCAGTTATGGATTAAATAACAGGGCTGATTTGGTTCTATAGCCTTGGCTGGCAACCGATCTACCGCAGAAAGTAATAGCAACCAACTGCAGGATAATCTTCTGCCCAGTCAGTCATGTCTCTTTCAAGACATGATCGCCTAAGCGTGTATCATGTATGGCATTTAACTAAAGGTAGGTAACAATGATTCTCTCTCCCTTCAATATGTCCTGTGAGTATCAATTTTTCCAAGTCTATTTCCTCATTATGCAGTTAAAGATATTTCAGCTACATCTAAGTTAGTGTTTTTCTTTCCAGTTTCTTAAAACTTACACGTTGATCACATATCCTGTGTATAACATTCTCAGCATCCTTCTGTTTCTTCTAGTCTCCACTTCATCTGTGGAGAAATTGCCTGTCATCCATCGTCATTTCAGAGGAACAATATACTTTTATTTATTTGGAAGAAAGTTTTCAAGTGTCTAATATTTTGCTTAATTTCTGGAAGGCTTCTTTCGCTACTCTATTTCGGTTTAAATTCCTGTACTTTCTTGATTATGACGTTTTTAATTTGTATATCGCTGCTTGAGTTGTCTTCCTTGCACGGGACATTCTCTTTTACAGTTTGTAGTTAAGTCAAAAGGTTTGGTTTATATTTAAGTTAAACGGTAAACAATGATCCGATTTATACATGAATCACCAATAAACATTGGTTCAGTTTATACTTGAGTCAACGGTAACATTAATTTGGTTTATACTTGAAACAAAAAGTAAACAATACTTCAGTCTATACTTAAGTAAAACGGTAAACATTGGTCCAGTTTATAGTTAAATCTAACAGTAAACATTGGCCTGGCTTATACTTGTGTCAAACGGTAAACATTGGCTTGGTTTATACTTGACACAAAAAGTAAACCTTAGTTCGTTTTATACTTGAGATAAAAGGTAAAACAATTCTCCAGTTTGTACTTAAGTAGAAAGGTAAACATTAGTTTAGTTTATACTTGAGACAAAAGGAAAAATTTGGTTCGGTTTATAGTTAAGTCAAAAAGTAAATATGGGTCCGGTTTATAGACAAGGCAAACAGTAAGCATTGGTCAGGTTTATTCTTGAGTCAATAAGTAAAACTTAATCCGCTTTATTTTTTATTCAAACAGTAAATATTAATCTGGGTTTTATTTGCGCCAAACGGTAGGCATTAGTTCGGTTTTTACTTGCTTCAAACACTAACCTTGGTCTGGTTTATAACTTTGTCAAACGTATCCAACCGGTAGGTGACAACATTTTCTTTTGACAGTCAGCGTATTCTAGGCTCAGCCAGCAAAACATTTTTATCTGAAATGTTCGCTCTTTATATACCGTATAAGACATACAACGTATAAAACGATTTTAAATCTCAAAAAGAAAAAAATGTTCGCTCTTTATATACCGAATAAGACATACAACGTATAAGACGATTTTAAATCTCAAAAAAAAAAAATGTTCGCTCTTTATATACCGAATAAAGACATACAACGTATAAGACGATTTTAAATCTCAAAAAAAAAATGTTCGCTCTTTATATACCGAATAAGACATACAACGTATAAGACGATTTTAAATCTCAAAAAAAAAAGTTCGCTCTTTATATACCGAATAAGACATACAACGTATAAGACGATTTTAAATCTCAAAAAAAAATGTTCGCTCTTTATATACCGAATAAGACATACAACGTATAAGACGATTTTAAATCTCAAAAAAAAAAAAAAAAAAACAACCTTGAAGATTGGAGGTCGTCTTATAATGTAATTGTATTATAAGACGACCCCTAAAAAAGAAACTTTAATTCCGAGTGATGTTTATAGGTAGGGTAACTACAGCTTCGGTTCGATAACCAATAACGGATATGAAAAGATTCGCATTATCAAATACACTAATAATAAAATTAATAAAACCATTTCTACCTTATACATTATTGGCATAGCTTCATAATAAGTTGCCTAGAGTAATTCTATATTATTGGAAACCCCCTTGTACCCATGCAAGCTCAGCTGAGAAAATGGAAACATCAAGTTATGATTGCGTTCACAGCAATCTTTATCTCTCGCTAGACTTTCAATAATCATCATGCTAGTGTTAATTTAGGCAGTAATAACATTTAGGATAACATAATATTCATTTCTCATTAAAGATTCATTATCATTTTGGTGTTATATAATAACATAACTTAGGATTACATACAGCCTTTATAGTTCTATTAAAAATCCTTTTACTGTAGTTACATGTAAAACTTCTAGGATAATATAAAACCAGGTGTTTCTTCTGTTATTAGCGGTGTTTTGTGAGTGCCGATAAAGTATAAGTAAATGGCCATTAGTGCACCAGATTGTTTTTAACAGTTTAGATATAGACATGGAAGAAGAAGAAGAAGAAGAAGAAGAAGAAGAATTATTCACAAGAGATCACGTAATGAAGCGTAAACAAAACCATAGGTACCCATTTAGGGGACGTTTATTTTGAATTTCTGTTGGCAAGTAACAACATTTTCAAAAACATCATCTGTATATAATAAATAAGCAGTCGTCTTATGCTACAGGTATAGGATAAAATCATGAAAATATGCTATATTTTTTAACTTGTCTTAATTAAAGGTCGCCTTATAGGTGAAAATATACGTAAAAATATATGGAAACGTGCTGGAGTGAGTGCATTGACACATAAATAGATTAGACTGAAAAAAAGATGTGTTGTGCAGAAATGATTTTATTATCAATGGGCTTTGGACTTATTTATGATTTTTCTTTTTTTCTTTAACTTTATTCGTTTTTTTTTAAATATTTTCTCCGTCTTCTCCCTACCCGCCTTTTTATTTGTTTTTATACCATTTTTTTTTTGTTTCATTTCTTTAATTCTTCCAGTCCTCCTTATTTTCTTCTTTCTCTTTCTTGACACACCCCAGTGAATAAAAGCGTTGGTTGATTGATTCAAAAATAACTTGAACCAAAGAGTTGTGATTTCAATACCTGGAAGGGTTAAATTATCAAGTGGATTTAAATAAAAAGTCAAATTATTTACATTATTCGGACTGTTAACCATCTCTTAACAGGTTGGTTTCAGTTTACGTTTTTGGTGCTTTTCATGCATTTCTGAGATTTACTTCCTGGGACATGCATGAGGAAGGAGGGCTTGGAGAACCTGATACTAACAAGCCAGATAAAGGGAAAAAAGACAGGGGAAAGCAACTGATAACATAGGATACATAGAAGAAGAGTCCTGACTATACATGGTCCAATGGATAAAAGCGTTGGTTAGATCCAGTGACTTAACCCAAAGAGTTGTGAGTTAAACAAAAACTCGGAGAGTTGAGTTAAAGGGAGATAACTAAGACATCCAGAAGTGGCATCAATCATGGATCAAGAACAATATATCCCATTGATCGAAATAAAGTGTTCGATTCAAAATTCTAGGTGTCTATGCATAGAACGACAGAAACCACGTGAATATTGCAATAAATATGACAACAGCAGTCTGAAGAATGTAAATAATTAAAATGCCTCACATCTGAAGTATAGACAAATATAAAAACTGAGATATCCAAAGGCATGCACATAGAATTAGAATAGTGAAGGGATCGGTTCGAAATTTCCACAAATATCAGCTGAAGAGGGTCGATGCGTACAACGACTGAAACGTCGTGAATATAGCAATAAAGATTAAGACAAAAGCTTGAATAATGTAAATAATGCCAATTGTTACAATGCCTGATCTTAGAACTATAGAGAGTTCTCTTTCTTTGTTCCATTTTATTCGTTCATCATAGTTTTTTCTTCATTCCTGTCGTCTTTCCATTTTATCATTTCTCTTTACTTGTCTTTTTGTTTTTCTTCTTCTTAATTTAATTCTCTTCCATCTTTCTTTTCCTTTTTTCACCTTTACGTCTTTTTTTTTTAATATTTTTCATCTCTCATCCTCATCCGTTTTAATTTTTCTTCCTTCTTTTCTTTTTTCCTCCCATATTTTCTGTTCTTTTCCTTTTTTTTTTTTTTGTCTGGTTGTCATCATTTTTCATTGTTCTTTTCAACTCATTCTTTTTTTCTGTTTCTTTATTAATTGGTCTTTCTTTTATTCTTTATTCCATTATTTTCCTTCTTCCCGTCATTCATTATTTTTATGTCCGCTTTTCGCCGACCTCTTTGCTTTTTCTAAATCTTTTTCAATTTTTTCTTTTTTGTTTTTCTCATTTATTTCGCTTTTATTTAATTCTTTTTTATAGATATTTTATTCTTTTTCTTGTTCACCTTTTTGTCCTTTTCTTTTTCTTCCATTAATCCTCTCCTTACTCTTTCACACTTTTTTCCTGTCCATTCTTTACTGTTAATTCTTCTCATATTTTTTTTTCTGTTTTTGCTGAGTGGGTCCATTCTCCTTTTTATTCTGTATTCCTTTATCTTTCTTTTCTATTTCTTTCTCTTTTTTCAGTTTTTCTTCAGTTATTTTTCACACACCTAATTCTTCTTTATTCAGTGATCCTTCTTTCTATCCTTCCTTCCTTCAACTCTTCATTCTTTTTTCTTCCACCTCTTTTCTCTCCCCTGGTTTTCTTCTTTATTTTCGTCCTTTCCTCACACAAAATCTTTTTCCTCCTCTTTTCTCTCCCCTGATTTTCTTCTTTATTTTCGTCCTTTCCTCACACAAAATCTTCTTCCTCCTCTTGTCGCTTTTTCCACGTTCGGTTTTTTCTTTCTCAACGTATCTTCTAATTGGCTCTAATTGTTCGCGTTCGATGTTCTCATTCTTCGTTCAAGCGACCCATTTTTCATTTTGTCAATCTAAGCATTTTTAGATCTACAATTAACCCCTTTTTACCTATAATTTTTTTTTGCTTCCTTTCAACATGCACAACCATTTCCGACATTTTCCAGAGAATTCACGATTTTCGAACACGTTTACTCCATTTCCCATCATCGTCGCACTGGGAAATAATTAATTTTCCATTTCTTTCCTTCTTCCTCCTTCTTACCATCATCTTCTCCTTCTACTTCTCTTTCAATTCATTGTTTTCTCTATTTCGAAATGGTTTTCTTGTTTTTATTCTTCTCTCTGATTTGTTTTTTTGCTTTTCAATTATTTTTTCCTTCTTTCGCGTGCTTTTTTTTCTCTTCATTTAAAATTCGTTTTCCTTCGTATTTTTCTTTATTTATAGTTTTCTTTTCTCTTTTTTCATTCTTTTATCTGTTCTGTACATTTCCCTGTGTTTCATGTTTTTCTACCATTAATTTGTTCTTTTAATTAATTTGTTCTTTTAATTCAATCTTTTCAGCATCATATACGTTATTCGACAGCACATTTCACGGCAGCATTTCTTTTTCTTTCTTTCTTTCTTTCTAATCTCAACTATTTTTCTTTTACGATTTTCTTTAAGGCTGACTTTCTTTTTCATTAATTTGTACCTTCTTTTTTCATACTTATATATAGATTTTTTTCTGGAATTCATCCTTACTATCTTTTAATTTCTTTCTTTTTTTGTTCTTTATTTTTGTGTTCATTTCTTTTTCTTCTTTCTACCTTTTCCGCGTTTATCTTTTAACAGCTTCTATGCTTTTCTTTCTTTCTGTCATTCTTTCTTTCTTTCTTTCTTTCTGTCTGTCTGTCATGCTTTCTTTGGAACATTCTTTCTTTCTTTCTTTCTTTCTTTCTTTCTTTCTGTCATGCTTTCTTTGTAACATTCTTTCTTTCTTTCTTTCTTTCTTTCTTTCTTTCTTATGTCTTCCTTTGTACTTTTCTATACCTTTTCTTCACTTATTATCTAGTAGATTCTATGCTTTTCTTTTTCTGTCATTCATTCTTTCTATCATTTTCGTTTTTCTCTGTTCTTTTCTCTTTTTTTTTTCACTTTTCCCTCGCTCATCTTCAAGCAGCATGTATGCTTCTTTCTTTCTTTCTTTCTTTCTTTCTTTCTTCTGTCTACTTTGTTCTTTTTACACCTTTTCCTTGCTTATCGTCCAACAAATTCTATGCTTCTTTCTTTCTTTCTTTCTTTCTTTCTTTCTTTCTTTCTTTTTCTGTCTAGTTTTCTTCTTTCTTACACCTTTTCTTCGCTTATCGTCCAACAGATTCTGTTCTTTTTTTCTTTATTTATTTTTAGAAATAATGAATTTTCATCTTAGTCTTTGTCCGGTTTCGGTCGAAGCTTTGCCACGCACACACAGACACACGGAAAAGTTACTCCGTTGGGCCAAGGACGATGCGCATGCGAAAAGAGGAACGGACACACAGACAAACAACTATTACCACTACAATGAAATATTCCGAATGTCTTTCACAAATGCTTGTAAATGCCTGAGTACCAACACATCCTCATGTACACAGAATGAAAATGAGTTAGATTAGATTTTGCGAAATAAAAGTCAATGACACGCGTACATACGTATATTTACGCCGGTATTCATGGGACCGGAAGTGCCTCGGTTTTCAAATTTTTTTCAGATTTTGGAATACAGCCTATTTAATTTGCATATAGCATTTATAAAATGAAACTTCTTTGGAATGGAACTCAAGCATAAAAACGTTATCCCCTATACATATACTCTGAAGGTAGTTTTATTTAAATAATATATACCCTGAACAGTTTTATAGGAAATTTAATAAATTTTGTGTATATATTGATACAGGTAATGCCATGTTGGGATACAGAAAAAGCTTATCTCCTTTGTCGAAGTAAGTCACATAGTCCACATGACAGCTGCTTCGTGAAGTTCGTGAACAGTAACAAAACGAGAAGGTTGTTTTTTTTCTGTCTATGCCCTTGCCCTTCACCAGGAGCTTGCAGAGATATAGATGTCCGCTGGGACAAGCACATGGTGTCGTCCCGCTGGGATATAGAGGAATCCAGCCGTGTCTCGCTGGGACATAGATGAATCAGAAGTCATAACAGTGGCTTTTTCAGACCAGAAGTAACTTCAAACTATGTGTCAAATCTTTCATTTTGTTTTTCCTTATACGTTGCTTTGTTTTAGATACATGTAATATGCACTTCTCCATCTGAGGACACTTGTATATATGCATAATTCTGTGTATGTCATAGTATATAAAGGTTTCTCTGAGAACAATCATTTGTCATTCGTTTTTCTTTCAGCCATTCAAATTCCGTCCTGTCCGTCAGCTTGGGTGTTATTATATCACTGATATATCACGGGAGAAATGTTTGGGGAGAATAAAATCTTTCCACCAAAGCCTTCCGTTACAGCCACTAGTCATGTAATACTTAACCAGATTTTTAAGTGGTGAAATTAAGATTTCACGTAAAATAATGTTCTGTTCATGCACAAGAAAATGATGACAACTTACAAAAAATGCACTACTTTTTGACATTTTGAATAATAACTGAACACAAAATGTCACCATTCTATGGGATTACACCATCTACACAGACAGAAAAACTGAAGCAAATAGACCGGACATTATTGTTAAAAACCAGAAAGAAAAACTTGCCTACAAATTGATATGGTTTGTCCAGCGGATTTTAACATAGCAACCAAGGAATTCGAAAAACTGTCAAAATGTAAAGACCTGGAAATTGAAATAGAAAAAAATGTGGAAATTGAAAACAAGAATCGTGCCAGTGATAATAGGTGCACTTGGAATGATAAAAAAAAGGGACAAAACAACACATTGAAAGAATCCCTGGAAACCCCAGCTTAAGAGATATACAAAAAATCTCTTGATAAGTACAGCCCACACATTAAGAAGAACTTTGTCTATGTAGCGTTAGGGATGTTAGGGGAGATAGAAAAAAACATGAAATGGAGCTATAACAGCACATCACGACCTGTCTTCGGTTTTCCCGCAGACTTGGTAGGTAGTGCGACCATAGCAGAAATCGAATTATGATGAAAAATGACATAATAATAATTGGAGTAGATAGATCTATCTAATTGGAGTAGATAGATCTATCTATCGCCTGGTTCACACTCCACCCACGTCTATTGAACAGGTTAAGAGGCTCATCCCTTGTTCCCTGTTTAGGATGTGGTTTCCGGCTTTCTCTTTTCCAATCTTCTCACTTTGTTTTTTTTTTAATTGGAGTAGATCGATCTATCTATCGCCCGGTTCACACTCCACTCATGTCTATTGAACCGGTTAAGAGGCTCATCCCTTGTTCCCTGTTTAGGATGTGGTTTCCGGCTTTATCTTTTCCAATCTTTTCATTATTACGTAGCCCACTGCACATCAGTGTCGTTACCGCCTTGCTCGGAGTGATACGATTAAAAAAAAAATTAAATCATTTGCACCAACTGAAGCTACATAATCTCTATTTTCTGAAATTTTCCATTTATGGCAGCTCGCCTTCAGTCATTTTCTCACCGATGTAATGTGGCATCATTCTGTCTTTTCTACAAGTATGATCATGGCAACTGCTCTGAATAGCTTTTTCCTTGATTCCCCGGCTACATGTGCTACTAGATTGGAATATAGGTCCCATTATTTTACCATCAAAATAGTTAAATGTAATCACCTTTTCTACTCAACAGTTTCTTTTCTCGCATTTCTCCTTTGTGGAAATCTCTGCTGTTTGCTTGTTTCCCTGATAGATACAATTTCCAATAGTTTAACTACAACCATCAATTGCCTTCTTCTATCTACTCGGTTCCCATCCATCTCCTATCTTTTCTTTGACACCTCCCTGTACCTCACTTGTTCTCTCACTGTACCCCCCACCCATGCGCACCAGATAAATAAATACTGTTTCATTATTTATAACTATAAAACATTTCTCGTATATCTTGCGGCTCTTCTTCTAGGTTTAACCAAGTGCATATTCAAATCAGAAAAATCATTTTTTTAAAACTAAGCTTCTTATTTATTTTCAATCTAACTTCTGTGGTCTTTACATATAATCGATTGTCTTTTGAATAGAATTCATACTTAACACTGGAACACTAACCATCAATTAAAGTTACATTACTACTAACGATTTTGGAAATGTTAAAAAAATATTAAATATAAATCTTTATATGCAGGCACTTCAAAATTTGTGCTGTGAGTTAACATTAATAGAAACTGAAAAATATATTATTTTTGTAAGAAAATCAAGTATTAAAACTGTAATTAAATTGTAATTAAAATGGGGGCGGATGTGCGCTGTGGTGCATTGGATATCGGCTCGGAACGAGAAATCGCGGAGCCGAGTTCGAATTCTAACTGAATTCATTGCATTCACTTACGCGCAAATACCCTTGGGAAAGGTATTAATCCGCCTATTCCTTCCAGTCATGGGTTAAATAACAGGACAGATTGGGTTCTATAGCCCTGGTCGGCAACCAGTCTACCGCAGAAAGCAATGGCAACCTACTGCGGGATAATCTTCTGCCCAGTCAGTCATGTCTCTGTATTTATTTAATAATGCTTGTCGTCTTACTGTCCCTCCCATTCTCTTGCATCCATTTATTGAGGCAGGTTACTTCTGTTTCCCTCGGTCTCTCTTAACTTCGATAATCCATACGAGTATCAAATATTCCAGAAATCCTTTTCTCCTTATCTGTTCCAGAAATTCCAAATTTCTCTTTCTGATTCTAACTGTAAGCCTCTTTTTTGTTACCATTTTCTTACTCGTTGCTAACGTGTTCCCTCCATGGTATTCTCAGTATCCTTCTGTAGAACTACATCTCTGTTGCTACACGCCTCCTCTTCATTTGCGAAGAAATTGTTCAGCATTAACTGAAAATAAGAAGGTTGATATTTGTCAGTACTTGAGAACACATGGCCTAGTGGATGAAAGAGTTGATTAGATCCCGTGACTTGACCCAAAGAGTTGTGAGTTCAGTATTTTGCTACAGCAGTGGGGAACAAATAACTTAGAGAGTTCAGTTGAAGGGCGATAACTGAAACATTTGGAAGTGGCATGGCTCATAGAAAGAGAATAATATATCCAAGTGCTCGAAATAAAGGGTTCGGTTCGAAATTAAAATCAACTGAAAAAGGCCAGAGCATACAATGGCCGAAATGTCCTGAATATTGCAATAAAGATGAGGACAACAGGCTGAACAATGTAAATAAGAGGATTGATATTACGTAGCGCTACAGCACGCTTTTTTTAAAAATTAATTTTCGTTATTTAACTCTTTGGGACACATATTTCGCTATTTCACTGCGACTTCTGTTATATATGTTACAGTTTCCATTGTTTGATATAACATTTTCCAGTTAGCTACAATTCTATCAGCCAATTAAGTGCCATACGTGATATACGCTTCGGTTATAATGTGTCTCCATGACTGACTAGATAGAAGGTTGTCATTTCTTCCCGTAGACTGGTTACGAGCCAAAGCTACAGAACCAAATCTGTCCTGCTATTCAACCCATAGCTGGAGGAAGAAGAGATGGATTAATACCTTTCCCTAGAGTATTTTCGACTAGAATTCGAACTCAGCTCTCCGATTTCTCATTCCGAGTATCCGTTACACCACAACGCACATTCCTACAATTTTGTACTGGCTCGATTTTAATGTCTCCAATTATCAGCCCCTAACTTGGGTTATCTCTCTTCCTAACAATCATATATACTTTCTTTTTAAAGACGGAGAATAATCGTTTACTTTCACTTTACTTCGTTACCTTGTCTGTAAGTTTCCATATTTTATTTTCTCTAACTCCTATCAACGGCCTGTCATTTAGATAAGCTAAACATGGTCATCAGCAAAAAAAAAACAAAAAGAAACAACAACCCAAAATGCCAAATACAAGTGAGGGATATTAAAATCAAGCAGGTACAAAAATTTAAATATCTATTAAGTGTTCTAACCGAAGATGGAAAGTGCGACACAGAGA
Source organism: Ascarosepion bandense (assembly GCA_037127315.1). Lineage (NCBI taxonomy): Eukaryota > Metazoa > Mollusca > Cephalopoda > Sepiida > Sepiidae > Ascarosepion > Ascarosepion bandense. The sequence continues at coordinate 1,241,208 of JBBBDQ010000885.1, read as the reverse complement.
TCCAAATGCAAATTGGCGTGGCAAAGGACGTGTTCCAGAAGCTAAGTAAAGTATTAAGTCACAGGAAACTTTCACTAGAAACAAAGAAGAGAGTACTAGATTGCTATGTGATGTCAGTTCTTCAATATGGCAGTGAATGTTGGACAATGTCAACAAAGATGAAGGGAAAACTTGAAGCAGCTGAAATGTGATTCTATAGACCGAGCATGTGAGCAATGATGAGGTTCTGTAAAGAATGGAAACGAAAAGGAAATTTATATTGAGCATAAGGAAAAAACAGTTGACGTTTCTGGGACATGCAATGAGGAAGGAGGGCTTAGAGAATCTGATACTAATAGGCGAGATAGAGGGAAAAAGAGACAGAGGAAAACAGCGGATAACATATTTGAAAGACCTGAGCAGGTGGATGACAGAAAGGGGGCTACGAGATGTTACAGGAGCAAGCGTGCTAAGAGCCACCAGGGATAAGCCATGATCGTCTACGTCCTGAAAGGACAATGCACATAGAATATGTAGAAGAAGAAGAAGAAGAAGAAGAAGAAAATTGTGCCCACCTATGATAAATCTTGGTAAGTCTTCAAGTTCTTTTAGGATCGCCTCGATGTATCAGTTGAATAAGTCCGGTATGAAGTTATGTTCTTGTCTTCCACTCAATTTCTATTTTGTTTGCTTGTTCAATTCATTTACTATCCGTACTAGAGCAATCATTAAGTACTCATTATAATGTAGGTACCTCCGCAAAATAGTGATACTTAAGATTTCATTTAATTTTTAAATACGAAAATGTTTTCTTGAAGCTTGCCTTTTAGCTTTAATTGAAAACTATATAATTAAGTTAACTATTTTCAATTAGCAGAATACTCTAGCGTATTTCAAACAGAATTTATAATGATTGAAATCGATTTTCTTTTTTCTTTCAGTCACATCGTCAAAGTTTCTGAAACTTTATTTGAGGCATACTATATGAACAATATAAGCTACACAGATGAAACAGTGCTGATAGCAGACACGGAAAGGAAACTACAAGACCTACAGAATGTAGCTAAAAAATAGGAAAGTAAAGACTACAAATAAACAAGAAAACTGAATACACTGACATCAGTAAAAAGAGGATCCTAAAATGTCAACTACAGGCTGGGATACTAAAATCCAGCAGATACGGAAATATTATTATCTGGGAAGTATTCTAACAGAAAACGGAAGGTGCGACAATGACATCCGAAGGCAAATTGGCATGGCCATGGATGCATTCCAGAGGCTGAATAGAGAGACAGGAAAATTTCGCTAGAAGCAAAGATCGTACTGGATTGCTATGCCTGTTCTACAATATGGCGGTGAATGAAGAAGAGACTTGAAGCAACTGAAATGTGGTTGTACAGAAGGATGCTGAGAATACTATGGACTGAACATGTGAGCAACGATGAGGTTTTCGAGAGAATGGAAACGAAAAGAAAACTAAACTTATACTTACACAAGAAGAAAAAACAGCTGAAGTTTCTCGGACACGTAAGGAGGGGGGCTTGGAAAATCTGATACTCATGGGCCAGATAGAGGGAAAGAGAGACCGGAGAAAGCAACGCGTAACATACTTGATGGGTTTGCGGAAATAGATAGCGTAGTTTGGGTATGGGTAATAAGAGAAAGTGTGCTAAGAGCTACTAGTGATAGGAAGATGTGAAAAGCTATGGTCGCCTACGTTGTGAAGGGACACGGTACATAGAAGAAGAAAATTTGAGGAATATTATCCGATTTAAACAATACCCTTCTCAAATAGATAAAGTTTTCCTTCATTTTCTTTCCATATGGGACCACCTGCCATTCATCTTTTTCTTTAATCATTGCATGTAAAAACATTTTGTCATTAGTAGTAAACGGCAGGCTGGGGATATTGAAATCAAGCAATTACAGAAATTGAAATAACTGGAAAGCATTCTGAAAGTGGACAGAAAATGAGGCACTGAAATCCGAATGCGTGTTGGTATAGCTAAAGACACCTTCCACAAACTAAGCAGAGTATTAAGAGACAGGAAAATTTTTGTAGTATTGGTAACCTTAAGTGGGAGGAGTTTAAAATCTATCCGTAAAAAAAAATATTTCGTTTTAAAGATTTTTAAGTGGACTTAAAATTTTGATCAGGTGTGTATATTACTTCTATGGGCCGTATATCTTTAGAACCTAAGCGTTTATGACCTTCCACATCTCCCTGTCCTTTTTAGATCATAACACTCTTTCTCTTGTTAACCGCCCCCAAACCCTCATTTTATAAAAATGTAAATTTCTAAATAAAATGTTTGGAATGTAGGTTTTTGTTTCCATAACCTTTTAGATTGTAGTATTGGTAACTTTAAGTGGGAGGAATTTAAAATCTATCTATAAAAAAAAAAATATTATTTTTAAAGATTTTTAAGTGGTCTTAAATTTTTGATCAGGAGTGTATGTGCGATATCTTACATTGTGTTCCTAATTAGTCTAATGTCCTTCCTAAATAGATCAAGATTTGTTAGCATTTCAACTATGTCATACTGTCGCAATTTGTTTTTTATCATGTCACCCCAAGCAAGACTTATTGGCCACAAAAGCAGCAGGGGTTACTGGGTGTGAAAGAACGTTAAAAAAACAGAAAAAATCATATTAAGGAGAGATAACAATAAAAAAAAAACAGGAATTAAGAACACAGTGGATAACGGTTGACATAGCATTTAAATTTTTGAAGGACAAAGCTAACTGGCGAGCAAGAAGTCTGAAGGGGGTTCCACAATCGAGAAAATAAACCGTCAGCAAAGAACTTACGGTTACAGCTAGCCATATCCAAATGATGAAACCTAACCGCCAATCTAGTACTGATCTTAAATTCATAAACTATACGTGCGATTTTGAAAAGTGCATCAGAACAATTACTATGGAAATATTTATAGAAAATTTGTGGAGAAGCTACATTACAGCGGTATGAAAGTGACTGAAGGCGAGATGCCAGGTCAGAACCAATAACATTGCATAATCTTTGGTTTTTATGAAGAATCTCTAAATATATACTTTTATATATGTTAAATCTCAAAATGCATGCTTTTATGCAATCTATAAAACAGGTATATCTTCTATTGCATTTGCTTTGGTAACATTTTAAAAAATGCTTCGTTTTTCAAATATATCTATTTTCCGTTCTGAATGTGGTAGCTACTCCAAATATTTACATCGGAGCTTGGAATAAAAAAGAAATAATACTGACATATATTGCTATTATGTTAATCTAGTAATATTATATCATGCCACATAAGAAAAAACTGCTAAAATTTTACAGTTTATTGAACTTCTATTTTCATGACGATTTCGCTAAAACTATTTAAAATATACATCAATCTCTCAAAGGAACGTGTGCGTAGCTCAGCGTTACAAAATAAATGGACTTGGATCTTGAAACCCTAGACATAATTGATAATATATACAAGAAAAGACCACATATCAATTCGACATTTAATTTCCTTCGAAGTAGTTCACACCAATTGTCAAGCGCCGTTTTCATTGACGGAGGTATTCCTGAATCTTTTTTTTCAGGATAGCGTTCATCTGCCACGTCGCATTTTCTTGTATTTCCTCGACGTCTTGAAATCGTGTTCTTTTGAAGTCGGATTTGATGTTTGATAAAAAGAAATCACAAGGAAAAAGATCTGGGGAATAGGATGGTTGCCAAACCTGGGGAATGTTTTCTTCGGCTAAAAACCGCTAGCTAAGCCACGTCATAAATGGAACCGATGTGATGTGATATGACGACCACACTGAACACACTTTCATTCCAAGCACTTCTATAAACGACGAAAGTAAGCGAGAACGTTATAACTTTGTGTGCATACGCGACAGAGTATGTGACAATATATGCTAAGCATCTTCCCTCTGCATGCTATAGCTCTGTTACCATTGCAATAGTTCCAATACTTTTTTGACCCTTCTCTTGTATACTAGACTCTCCAGTCGTTTTCGACGTATTCTGAGGAATACATCTCAATTTTTAGAATCGAAAAGCCAGTCCACTTACGCATGATTTGATTATGATGGTTGAAGATTGGGCAAAACCAACTATACTTTTTGGAAGAGCCGAATACAAAGAACTAGATTCCTAAATTCCCCAAACAACTCTTCTCAAGTTTTTCAATTCAGAGTTGTCCTTCTCCTAGATCAGTTGACACCCAAGACTAAAGAACCTAGTATGTCCTGCTATTCACTCATCCGTCAGTCAATCAGTTAAGTGCCATACGTAATACACGCTTGGGCGATCATGTCTCGAAACAATTATGACTGACTGGGCAGAAGATTTTCACGCAGTAGGTTGCCATTAATTTCTGCGATAGACTGGTTGCCAACCAAGGCTATAGAAGCCAATCTGTTTTTTTTTATGTAACCCCTAGCTGGAGGGAGAAGAGATGGATTGATAACTTTCCCAAGGGTAATGCAGCGAATTCAACTGGAATTCGAACTTTGATCTCTCGTTCACGTTCTTCAGTCATTTTCATACTTCCAGTTTGTTGTTCCGAGCCGATATTCACTCCACCACAACGCACATTAGTTGGGGGGGGAGGAAGAGTTGGATTCATGCCATTCCCAATCTCTCTCTCTCTCTCTCTCTCTCTCTATTTCTCTCTCTCTATATTTCTCTCTCTCTCTCTCTCTCTTTATATATATATATATATATATATATTAATTCGAGAAAATTTTCAAAATTCAAATTTTCTCTAATTTATATTGGCTCTGTATTCTTAATACATTGAGCTCTCTGCCTGCATCACTTTTTAATGTTAAAAATTTTTAATATTGATTAGGATCAGGTTCTTGGAATTGACCTTCCTTCTCTTCCACTTCTGATTAAAGAAAAACAATATATATATATATATATATATATATATATATATATATATATATATATGTATTATGCTCCCATTACGATTGACCTCTCTAGAGAGAAAAATTAAAAAAAACATTTACCACTTCTGCGATTTATGCATTACTCTTCAGCAATGAATTGAATTCTTTCGGTAACTGGCGTGTGTATAAACCGCTTATATATAACACGCCAAAATGACCCCTCTCTTATGCCATGCGCCTATGGCTTAGGCGTTAGAGACTCCAACTGACACAAAATGAGCTATGATACAGCAAAACAGGCTTGTACGTTGATGACGAATGCGCAATCATCAGTTTTCAACCCGCTTTTCTTTTTACTAATTCATTTTATTCAGCAACTTATTACTTAGCAATTTTCACTATATTTTTTCTTCACCGTATGTGCGTATTTTCATATACGATTTTATATGTTTATACACGCATATATAAAGATATGTCTCTGTGTGTTTGTATACATGCGTATTTATAATATTTTTCTCCTATTATTTATTGTCATTTTTTTCTGATATCTTCGTCAAAAATATAAGTGATCTAAAATAACAAATTGATCCCCTTAAAGTATATATTTTGTTCTTTTTTTTTTAAACTCCCACGGTTTTAGTTTTCGATTCCATTTTTGGGTTTCGGTATAAACTTATTTAAATTATACCTTTAACAAATTAAAAAATGGCACCCCAGATTTATCATTTATAACAACCTTAAGCGACGTTAATACCTAAAGCAAAAATTCAAATCGGAAAATTGTCAGTTTATAATATGCACCTAATGATTTCGTATGCATGAAACTCCGAGTCGTGCCCTAAACGTAGGATAATATGTATATTTGTTAATATATACCTTATTGCTCTGTTATAATACATTGAGCACTGTACTATTAACAGCAGATAAATATTTATATATCGGCGTGTACCATCGTGAATACACATATGTATACTTATTTGCATCCATATATATATATATATATATATATATATATATATATATATATTATAAATTATGTTTTAGAACATGTACATAATTTCTTCTATATATGTCCTCTTCCCTACAATCATATGGTTGTTTCAGTGTTTGGATTTAAACACTTCCTCAGGAGAAATAAAGGTTTGGAATCATTCTCTGTTTATATTTGGTTCGTTGTTGTCGTGGGGGATGGTTGGGGTTATTGGTAATTAAGTGAATGTCTCGTTTTGACCGTTAGACTTTTGAGGAATTTGGTGTGTAAGTGTGAAATTGTTGATTAATGGTATTATCTGTTGGAATGTATGTTTTATCTTTTTATCGGTTGGGTATATCTTTTGGTTAGGAATTCTAAGAG